>CM073764.1:51147791-51512791 GCA_037127475.1 Arma custos
TTGCTGGACACTCAAACTTAAGACTAAAACGTCTCTACGACAGAGAGATTAACCACGCTACGAGTGCCTTCAGTTAGAATCAATCGTAAATAGTATATGTTATTAGTGTATTTTATTTTATTTCATTTTTTTATTTGTTTTATGGAATGATTGTAAGCTATTTAGAAACAATTACTTATTGCCCACAAGTGGCAGATTGTAATATTTCAATAAAATGTCTCTCAAAAATTATTACATCAAATTAAACTGACAATAGCCTAGAGATGTTCTGACTGATTGGGCATCAATCCATTAAACTTCAAGACTGACAATAATAGCATTTCTATAGTTTACAGACCTAATAGACCTCATTAAAAAGAACTAACCACCCCCCTTCCTTGTGACCTCTCCCCCCCCCCCGGGCCAATATTTCACCCATCAACACCTATTAATACCCACCAGTTTACTCTTTTAATTCACACCACCCACCCCCTTTCTCATACACTTCATAATTTCATACACTATACTATATATATATGTTTTTTTTTGTTTTTTTTTTCTAACGGGGGTAGGTGGAAATCTTCAAAAGACACGGATAGGCCCGTACCTATCCGTAGTGTGGGATTTTTACCCACTAAAACCACCTCCCCACACCTGTTTCCCACCCTCCACGGGACCACCGTTAGGCATTACTTCATGGAGGGGGAGTGGCTGTGTGCCGCCTCATTGTGCTAGGCTACCTCTGTTCTAGGCACGCCTCTCCTTCTCTTCTTTCCTCAGCTTCTTGATGACCCCTGCGGCCAGGCGTTGGCCAGCTGTCCAGTACTCCTGTGAAAGCAGCATCAGGCTAACGATATTGTCGGCTGTCGCTCCTGAGCCACAGACTCCTTGAAAATCATTCCGTTCTTCTTGAAAACGGGGACAGCTGAAGAATACATGTTCCACCGTCTCCTCTATTGTTGGGCAGCTTGGACATTCTGCTGTATTGTCCAGCTTAAACCGTAATTGGTATGCTCTGAAGCAGCCATGTCCTGTAAGCATCTGGGTTAGGTAGTAGTCTACTTCCCCGTGGCTCCTATCCACCCAGGGTTCGATGCGAGGAACCAGCCTATGGGTCCACCTCCCGTTCGTGGCCATATCCCAGCGTTGTTGCCACTTCTCGATTGTCATCTTCCTTTCCTCAGTTCTGGGGATGCGAGCAACTCTTTTATACCAACGCTGTCTCTCTTCTGCGATCAGTTCTATTGGTGGCATCCTGGCCACTACACATGCAGCTTCGCAAGAGACAGTGCGAAACGCGCTGATTACCCTCAGGGCACTTCGACGATAAATGGACACCATTGGTCTCCTGTAAGCCAGTGTGTCCAAGGCACCATTCCATATCGAGGCTGCGGGGCTGCATCCCCCTATCCGCCACCTGGGGAGGCGCCCGATGGGAGACTAGCAGCTCCTCACGGGATATATACATATATGTATGTGTGTGTTTGTGTGTGTGTGTGTACATGTATGTTTATATGTGTATATATATTTGTGTTTGTGTATATGATAGTATTTAAATATTTTATAATATGCTCCTACACTTTCAATCTTTGATTTTACCTAACTTTCCCTATATTTATATTGTACATTTGTCCACTGTAACGGCCGTTTTTTTTTCTGTGATTCGTTAACACTTATCCTGTAGTGGGAGGTATACCTGCCTTCCGACCCCGCTACGACTTCGACTATTCTATGTTTGACATTATGTGAAGCTTGTGAAGGACCTATCAAGCCCTCCCCCCCCCACAGATAATATATCTTTTCACTATTTAATCATCCTCCCTCCCTCCCTCCTCCATTCTATTTTATTTCCCTTATAACCATAAACATTACAAACACATATCATTATTCTCACTATTCCCATGCTCACTGTTCCTGTAAGGAGTTTATTTATTTATTTACCACATTTAATTACTCCTATGTTTCTACTCTTAAATATATTTTGAATATCTAGGATCCTCATACAAGACTGAAAAGACAAGAAACCGCACGACGTTTCAGGCTACTTCAACACTTACTAGACAAACGCTCTAAGCTCCCTATTAACTACAAAAGACTCATCTACATGACCATCATACGACCTATTTGGACTTACGGAGTAGAGCTTTGGGGCTCCTCTAAGTCATCGAATTCCTCTCGTATCCAATCCCTACAATCCAAAATCCTTCGTAAAATCCTCAATGCTCCTTATTATGTTAAGAATAAAGTCATCCATAACGACCTTAATGTCCCTTTTGTTGCTGATTTAGCCCGAACCCGGTATCTATCCTTTCATAACAAACTTCATTCCCACTCAAGCCCTCTAGTTTCAAACCTAGCTTCCTCTTCAATTCCCGATAATCCTCTGAGGCGTCTGAAAAGAATATGGCCACGTGACCTTCTTAGTTGAACTTTGATTTGAGCACTACCAGTGGGTAGTTTCTCTACTTGTCATTCTCATGTCATTATATATCACCTAGCCTATTTACTTGTTGTATTATTGTAATACAACTTGTAAATATCAATAAATAAATTTAAAAAAAAAAAGAATGTCTAGGTTTGATATTTGGGATGCCAGAGTCTCATTTAGGATGAGTACTCAAATTATTATTTATATGCCTTAATCTTAATTGGGTTCCTTTCCAAAGGTCTGTTCTTCCTTTCTTTCTTTTCTTCCTCTCCTTTCCTTCGCTTTGCCCCCTCCGGGTTTCGCCATCGCCGGCTCTCCTCCTTCCGCTTCCTTCCTTCTCGGGGTCTGTCTAGAGAGTCATCCTTGCTTCTTCTGTGTCTGTCTCAATAGTCCTTCTCCAGCCTAGTTTTGCTTGCCCCTCCCCCTTTTCTTCTTTCTCCGCCATCTTAAACATAAAGGTCCCATAAGGGGTCCAATTTTATTTTATATATATTTTATTTTATAGCTCCCATAAGGGGTGAAATTTTTATCATTTTTTAATTTTCAATTGCCTGTGTTCACCCTACTTTTATTATTTATATTTACCATGTTTAAAAATGTTTGTAATACTTTTTAATTTTCAATTGTCTGTATTTTGCATATAGCCCTAAAGAAGACCTACAAAGTAGGTCGAAACGTGGGCTACTTAATAAACATTTCTCCAATTCTAAGGGAAATTCATTGACCTCTACCCGGACCACTTTCTTCCACATGTATTATCAAGGTCAACTATTATCATTCAATATGTCATATTTTTAATTTTGACACTTAGTACTTAGGAAAGATTGATGTCTTTAACACTATACACCTTCTAAATATTATTATGAAATAATAATAATTAAAATTATTCAAAAGAATACACGATTTTTTTAGGCCCTAACGGACTCCCCTACCTGAAAAATAACAGCTCAAATAGTGTTCCATCGGAGATTTTAGATAAATTTATTTGCCTTTCGCTATTTAAAAATAAGAAACTAAATACCTCAAACAATTTGTTTTATATATATTTCTTTTTATTACATTTGTTTTCCCAGAATACCCGTAATGTTTCAAAAAATTAAACAAAACATCTCAGAATGTAAATAATAGTTGTACTTTCCTCAAGATAATTTCAACATTTGCTTCTGAATTTATAGAATGCATGTATACTATTAAATGATTTATATGTTTCGAGTTATAAGACTTCTTAATTTTAATGATGTTATTGTTATTCTAAACATCGATTTAACAGTTTTATAAAGAAAAAACTAGTTTATATTCCAGTCCTTTGTACGTACCGTTTTAAACTAATTCCAAAACGAATGCATACCGTTAGAAATGGAATTTCTTTTCTGTTGATTTTTTTTTTTACGGCGTGGATACGTTTGAAACCTTCTTTTATCCCCTCAACCAAAAGGCATGCAATTAATATCCTTCAGATTAAAATATTATTATATCATGGCTTTGAAATGAAGAGAAGGAAAATATATGAAATAGTTTTGCAAAAGAAAGGCATGAATATGGGAACAATAAAAACGTGGGAAGCATATGATTTAATATTTATTGACTGAACCTCAGAAAATAAAAGAAGTTATGTATAAAGAGAGAATTAATTGCTATAGTTAATTACGTTAATGAAATACATCAAATTGCAAAGTTATATATATTAATTATCAATACAAAAAAAAAGTTGATGACCTGCTTAATATTCCTTCTTCCAAGGAAAAAATTCATAACCTTTGTTAGAATCAATTTCAAATTAAAGCTAAAATACTATTACCCTTGATTTAATAGAAAAAGAATGACAGTTCACAGTCAAGATTTACAGATAGATGTGGTTGTTAGCGTGACAGTTGGGCTATAACTGCGATTGTTGCGGTAGCTCTCAAGAGCAAATTATTGCACCTCTTATCTGATAATCCTTATCCCTAATCACTTACTATGAAGCATCAAGAGGATTTTATTAACTTGTGAAATCAGTATAATTAAAAATAAGGAAAGTCAATTGTATACAAGATAAGATGCTGAACTTTGAAAACCTGACTAAGAGTTCTCTAAACCCTCTTATGTAGCTCAATTTAGATCTTCAACTGCCATAAAAATTGAAAAAAAAATCAAAATGTTTTAAATAATTTAATGTAATATTTAATTATATGTAATATCACATCAAAATAATTTGAAATAAATTAGTTTCATATTATTCTTGAACATATGTCGAGTTAATTATTAGATAAACAGTTATCAATTTTAAACGAATTAATTATATATCTTTTTTTTATTAGCTAGTTATTATATCATTTATTTTTTTAAATATTTTTGTTTTATAAATAAAAAAATTACATATTTTCTGATGACATGAGCAAATAAAACATTTCATAAATCATCATTTTGAAACCAAATGGCGAACGAAATTTTGTTTACTTCTTTATGACCTTTAGAGCCAAATCTCTAAAATATATACCTAGTATTATTTTCTTTTTCTTTTTTTTTGGAACCTCAACATATTTCTTTTTGAATAAACAAAGGTTCATTATTGAATATTGAGCCCAAAGTGTAAGAAAACTCATAATTAAACTCTCTATAAGTAACATGGATGAAAATTAGAGCAAAAGTAATATCTTGTAGATATAAATCCGAAAATGATTATTGTAAAACTCATCATTTGAAGGAATGGATCGCTTTTATAGATAAACATTTACAAATTTCCTTAAAGCTATAATGTAATATTTTTATGCTATGATATAGTTAGCATTTGTATTTTACAAATAGTCGATTTGATTTTTAATAATGGTTAACATGTAGAAAAGAAGAAAACTTTTTAAAAGCGTTTAAAATAGAAAGAAAATTGAACTTTTTTTAATGTATTTATTGAAATTTACAACTGTATACGGAATACATCAAGTAAACATAATGAAAGATAAATCATGTCCAGAGACAAAGGCAAGTAGAGAAAATGTCCAGTGGTAGGTAGTACTCAAATTGAATAAAATTAAAATATAAAGAATTGTGTATTTACGATAAGCATACATACAATCATATACATACATGTTTAAACATTCAAAATATCAATAATATAATTATTGATTATCAAACATCTTCTGTTTCCTAAATTACTCAAAACCGAATTTGTCAAAGCCTCTCAAATAAATTGAACTGTCTTCAGTAAGTTCAGGCCTACGTACGTGTCAGATTTACATTTTTTTTTTATCCCAACAAAGATATAGTTGCTAAATAAATAAGAACATTTTTTTTTAATTTCCCTGCAAAAGTTGGATATTGTTCAATTTCGTTTAACTACTTTAGCAGCATACATAAGCAGGAATTTATTAATTTAGTGAATTAGACTTCCCATAGTGACCCAAGATGTACTAAATACAATTCAATTTATTTTAACTTATTTTATGTGCGACGCACCAGTTACGAGGTCGTGATGTTAACAATTAACAATACGTTGCTCATATTGTATCATAATTACATATTATTCATAAACAGAAACATATCCTCTAAGCAAAATAGTTTTTGATTTGTAGACCAGAACGTACTGAACCAATTTCACTTTATTGAAAGTTGTGGAGTAATTTAGAAAACCTGTTATCTGAAACTTTTATGACTGAAAAACTGAAACGAAAATGGCTTCCAATGCTAAATTAACTATGAAAATATTTTTAAAGTTCTAAAACTTTGAAGAATGACCGTACATATTACTTTTTTTCGAGATTCTCTAATAAGCATTTTTTTTTTCTCTTAGGATTTTTATGGAGTTTTCTACTCCTGTAAAGTCAAACGAAATGTGTTTGTTATTTATATTACTGCAGGTTACCGACCTATCTAGCCAGGTTGGTAATATCGAGTTTTAATTCAATGTCCTATTTGCGAACTCAAATAATGACTGAGAAACGTACTGTAGAAATATTTTTGAACTGGACAAATGTTAAATAATGGATAAATGTTGATTAAAGATGCACACATCTTATGGATTTTATTTTCCTGAGGTGCTCGAACAGTTTGTGGATTTTACCCATTAGTCATTGGCCTTATCTTACGATACTTAAAAAAAAAAAAACTATCACTTAATTGTAAAACCTATTGAACTTAGCATTGATAAGTAGAAGTATTATGATAAGAATATACATATATAAAGGATTCTGTGGGATAGAGAAGCATTATCAAAATGAAGGCAGTTTTTGGCTTGTTCCTATTGGTTGCCGCGTCTTCGGCTTTTGTCATTGGAGGCAAGTATTTAATTGTTAATATAAAGTAATATAATTTATATAATAATATTAGTCAATATATATTATCAATATACGATAATATAAATTTAAATTATTTAATATTATTTCATAATAATAAATAATTAATAATAATCCATTTATTTTCGTCATTACTTTCATTTAGTTTTACTTGTGAGATATATCAAGGTAATGTGTTAGGAATTATTATAGGATTATAAAGATTGTAACCAAGTTTCTAACAGAAATAAACGTTTAAATTTTCCAGAAGTCCTAATAACAAAAAGGCTGATGAAATTATCTGTCTGAGTGTTAGATGTTAATGTTCTTAAGCCTAGTTAGAAATTAAATAGTTGTATAAAACTGAAATTAAATTAAGAGAAAGTTACAGCAACTGTTTCATCAAAATCAAATCAGATAAGTGGCACTTTCACACCCTATTTTGAACATTTTTGCTATTTTCTCGAATTATTCTGATCAAATTCTCTACACATAAGTATAATTTAATTGTCTGTAACATCAGTTGTCTCTTATTCTCATTGGTAAAGTTTGATAGATCTTAATGCATTCCTATAAATAATAAATTTGTTTATTCTAAATTGATAACATCCTACATATTTATTATTAATTGAAGCTAATTGATAAATTTAAATTAAAAAAGAATTTGATAAATATAAATATTTTTCCAGATAGAAAACTGCAAATAAGAGTTGCCATATAGATGTTTAATACAAAACTGGCAAGCAAAATGATTTAGAAAATTTAATCCTCACTATATATCCGTATAGTAATTCAGAAAAAGAAGTATCAATAGGCAGAAAATTTCACAGAGATGTGACGACTTTCCATAAGGATTCTTTAATTCCATTCAGGGCATAAATAAATCCGGTTTAAAAATAATACAGTCCCTACTATATACTGAACACAATACCCTTCATGTATTGTTGTAGGGCAGGGTTTTTGTCTATCTTCTTGCACAACTGTTGGCTTTGTATACTAGTGTCAACTTATAAGGTTATAGGGCATATAGAGAGTTACAAAAAACACATACATTTAAAATGATTGTTTTAATTATTATATTATGTTTTATTATTGAATTGTTATATTATATATTACAATATTATATATATATATATATATATATATATATATATATATATATATATATATATATATAATATTATTAATTAACAATATGCTTCTGTATAAAGCAAATAAGAAAAGATTGGCTGTTGTATGATAAGTGGCTATGATATTTCTTTACTATACAATAGACCTGGAAATAATGAACTACTTTGGGCATGGGAAGATGGTGATGCAAGTCCTTATTAAATCATTATTTGGTTCTTAATGTGTATTACATTTGATAAATTCTTTGTTAAATAAAGAGTAAAAGGTAATAGAGTGCAGGGAAACAACCGTACGAGTTATAACGATACAAGCACAGAATTTATTATGATATAAACACTTGACAAGACACTTCACACAAAATGGCAGATGCAGTCCACACAACAAACAGACGCTAACAGAGAGACTAACAACACAAAGGCTGTTGTTACCAAGACACTGTGGTGCACAGCCAACATGATCTCAACTGCCACTACAGTGTTGTCTGTCTATATTACAATATATACATAAGAGGAATTACTTCAACACACCCTCCTAATTCCGCATTACAAAATACAAATAAAATACATAAAGGAATTATTACAGCAAGCCTTCCTAATTCACATTATACAATACAAATATAATAAATACAACTAATTACTTCAACAACCTAATTACAAATAAAACAAATACAAAGAATTACTGAAACAGAATTACTTTAAAATCCTGATTACAAAACAAATACAAAGAATTCCACATTACACAACTCAAATACAATTAATATCCTAATTCAATATATACATGTTCACTTTCACAGATTTATACCTTAAGTCCAATTTCAGTCCTTTAGACTATTTTAGACCTCAATATTTTTTTCTTACTTTCCACATTAAAATATTAACATCATCTTTATTACTAGAACTTCTAATTATTTTGAAAACACTATGATAGTTAATTTTGTCAACACTTTTCAAACTCTGACAATTGGCCTTTCTTTTATTCTTATAAATGATATAAGGGAAACTCACAATTTCTTTATTAGACACTCTTGACATGTCTACTGATTCACAATGTACCGAAAATTCCTTATACGAGCATATTCCCTTATCTCCTGTTGACTTTAAACTAGACCAATTAAATACAAGAAAATTATCTTCAACAGTGTCTTTCATCTTGTTAAATTTGTCCGAATTTACCTCTTCTATCTGATTCCATACTTCTGAACTGTTCTTTATTTCCTTAATTTTTAACTCTTTCATCTTGTTTAATAAATCTGGTTGGTTTGCTTTGACTTCTTTATTAACTTCTTCCAGATTTAACTCTTCACTAAAGTTTATTTCTTCCGAATAGTCTGTTCTATCTTGATGACTTATTTCTTCCAGATTTATACTTTCACTTAAGTTCATTTCTTCTAATTTGTCTATTTCTTCTACCTTTACTTCTTCACTATAGTTTGTTTCTTCCTTTGTATTAAATGTTTCTTCTGTATAACTAATTTCTTCAAGATTTATCTCCTCACTATGGTTTATTTCTTCTATAAAACTAGCTTCTTCTATCTTTACTTCTTCACAATAGTTTGTTTCTTCCTTTGTATTATATGTTTCTTCTGTATAACTAATTTCTTCAAGATTCATCTCCACCCTATGGTTTATTTCTTCTATAAAACTAGCTTCTTCCATGTTTAAACAAACTTTAGAAATATTATCAATACCAATAACATTTGCAGTTATTTCCAAACAAATAACTAACCACCAGTGTCTGTCCCAAAAACTTCCATTCCGAAAATTCCGGCTCTACCGTCAACAAAACATAACTTGTACACATAAACCTACACTGGGCCCATAACCTGTTAAAAAAAAAGTAAAAGGTGATAGAGTGCAGGGAAACAACAGTACGAGTTATAACGATACAAGCACAGAATTTATTATGATATAAACACTTGACAAGACACTTTACACAAAATGGCAGATGCAGTCCACACAACAACCAGACGCTAACAGAGAGACTAACAACACAAAGGCTGTTGTTACCAAGACACTGTGGTGCACAGCCAACATGATCTCAATTGCCACTACAGTGTTGTCTGTCTATATTACAATATATACATAAGAGGAATTACTTCAACATTCTTCAATAACTTTAAGATCGTATGATTGCACTAGACATTCTTCAGACTCGGTAATTCTTTTGTTTATTTTGGTAATTCTTTTGTTCTTTTTTGTATTCATGCTGGTTGCCAAAACTTTGTTATCAGAGGCAAATATCTTCTAACTTTAGCCTTCCTCAGGCCCTCCTTTTTATGGAATAATCCAAGGTAGTGAAATAGACTCTAGTGTTTTCTTGTTGCTAAGTATTTTTGAATAATTATATTATTGAAGAAAAATTAAAAATGTTTAAGGTGTTCCTCTCCTTGGCAACAGCCTGGATGATCTTGTAGTTGAGGCCCTTGAATACGTGAGGTCTTTACTAAAGAAGCATGATCCTTACACTCTTCCGCCAATGCCTGACCAACACCTCGTTGACACTGATGTTGAGTAAGTTTAAACACCAAGAACCAACATATTCATATCAATAATAATAGTTCAAATATTCTTTTATCATACAAAAATCTAATGTCATTGATAATACTTCCTTTTACTCTTATGCAAAAGGAGGTCTGTTTTTCATCCTTTAAACTTAACAGACATATTTCTTACCAATATAAGATTGTTAAGAGTATTATAGTTTTATTCTAATTCTAATTCCATACTAAATGTTTAAATAATCCTAAATATCAATATACTTGTCTTTTCTAATTTTTTTTTTTTAAAGTTATGCTAAATAAGGATATATAAAAATACTGTTCATATTAGGAGGAAAATAGATTTTGTTTCAAAAATGAAAGGCAAAAATAAAAAACACTTATTTTAGTGTTAACAAAGAAATAAGATATAGGAGATATAGGATCAGTGAAAGAAGAGATATGACTGACCGAGAAACGAGCCAGGATGGCCGAGATGGTTAAGGTGCCACTACGGAGAAGAGGGAGACCCGGGTACGAGTCCCGGTTCAGTTCATATCTTTTCTTTTCAAATAAAATAGTTAAGATTTACAAGCTTTAGGCTGATTATGTTATTTTTTCAAGAATTTTATATTTTCAAAAGATCAACAGGAAATTATATATTGGTGTTTATATTTTTTCAGTTATCAGTTATTCGTCTATACAAAAACTATTCTTTGCACTATTCAGTTAAATTATTAAATTAAAAAAAAATTGCATTTTCAGCTTCATCATTTCAACACATGATGTTAAAGTGTCGAATGCTGGTGACTTTTCAATTGATAAAATATCAAACAACCTTCCACTGCTAAAGGCTTCTTTCGCATTGAGCATCCCAACTGCACATATTTCAGGCAATTACAAAATTTCAGGAACAGGCTTCCAAAAGAAAGTTCAAGGAGAAGGAACTTTTGTGTAAGCTAAAACTATTTTACAATTGAGAGAGAATTATTTATAAAGATAATATAAAAATTATTAATTTATATCTAACATATGAACAGGCTCGATGTTACAAAAATGGTTGAAAGTGGTGACATTCAATTTGGTATTGTTGATCACTCCCTTCAGATCTCCACCATCAATTTGGACTACTCCATTGAAAAAATGCAGGTAAATATTTTAGAAATACTATTCAGAACATTTACTTAGTACTGTTTCCTTAAAAATCTCTAAAGAGTTGGAATACAGTTAACATATTTTTCATTTATTGTACAAGTTGATGTTTCTACCCAAGCTTATCATAAGGGTAAGCTGCTTCTCATGGACATCAGATCTGTACGATAAATAAAAAATGTGTCGATTTCATCCCAATCATTAATTTCATCATTAACATCAAGTTGACCAAACAACATTAATAATTAAAAATTGTCATCCAATAATTATTATTTAAATATTGAATGTAACACTATCCTTAAACATTTCTTCAATTTGCTGCCTCCAAACTTTTAGTCACCTTGTTTTCTCCTTCTTTTTTTTTTACACTTTTTAATTTTTGATAATTCCTTGAGCACAGCAATTCAAATGTATATCTTACACTAATATTTTATACTATACTATTTTATACCTAAGAGAAAAAAAAAAACCTTAAGAATGTAACTAACGAAATTTTATTTCTTGTCTATAGACATCAGTCACTGGATTGAGCATTGAAGATATGACACAAGAACAGATCGATGATATGCTTAACAAACAGTTCCTAGCCTACTTGAACAACAATAAACCCTTTGTCACTGAAAAGGTTGGAAATCACGTCAAAGAGATTGCCAACATTATTACTAAAGGGAAAAGTCTCAATGAGATCATCGAGTGGCTGAAAGAGTTGGTCGCTTCAACCCCTGACCCACCACCATTCACCTTCCCACAATCTATGTAAAATAAAATGAAACCAATTATAAAGTTATTATAAATAAATAAATTATTGTGATTCAGTGATCCAGCATTTTTCATCACCTGGAATAAAAATCTTTTAATTTAAAAGACTTACATATAAAATTAGATTCTTTATTTTAATTAAGAGTATACATAGACAAAATGAACAAAAAAAAAACTTGAAAACGTTTTGAATTGTAATTTCTGCCCAGATTTTGGGATGGATTGAAATAAGGCACAGGATATTCAATAAGTAATTGAGTAAGGCATTATTTCCTATATATATATATATATATATATATATATATATATATATATATATTATATTTTTATGAATCAAGATTTTTTTTTTGCAAAGAAGCCAAATTTAGACCAATTATAAAAGAAATGTTTACTTCAGTGATACAAAATTAAAGTTTAACCAAAATAGTAGTTTTCAGGTCAATTTTAGCTCAACAGGCCAGGGCAAAACATTAACAAATAAAGTATAATTTGTAAATAATAATAATACTTTATTGCCCGTAAGTCCTCCATGAATTAGTTGATCCAAATAAATACATCTTAAACAGAATTGTGTCATTTTTATAAAGGTATGACGTTAACATAATTAACTTTAAAAGATTTTCATTGATAACTTTTCTATTTGATAAAAAATCTAGCTTCTTAAAACAAAAAATTCATTTGCAATTGGATTAGTACATGAAGATAAAAATAATTAAGGTTTAATATCACTTCTATGAAAATTTTCCAGGATTTTTGCGGTATCATAAGTAAAGTTCAGCAGCAAAATTTAATTTTTCCAGTGTTTTTTTTATTTTATTGAAATCAACAATAACATCTGCATTATTGTCTGTATAACAAAGGGATTGGTTTCATTTGATTCTAAAACAAAACAAAAACTAAAAGACAATATCTCACTAATTTTTCAAGCTATTCATTCTGAAAAAGTCTGGGAAGATTCTCTTCCGAAAACTAAGTATTCGATTCCCACTGGCAAGAGGAAGCATGGGCAGAATTTCATGGATGTAGAGATTTTATTGTTTATTTGGTCAGTTTGAGAAATATAGTTTGAATCTTAAAGTTCTTATAACATTTAATTGTAAGATGTATTAATTATTTTTTGAACTAATATATTGTTGTTATATTCAGTATAGTATTATTATTACGATTAGTCTTCAATGATTAGATTTTGTCACAAATAACACCCTCATAATATATATAATATTCTTTTTCAGATTTAATATATGTGCCCATTAGTTTTAATTATTAAGTTCTTAGGTCAAATATATTGGTCTTGTTATTTATATTCTGTTTTGTTATTCTCTAGGGATTCTTATGTTCTTTTTATATATGTACCTATTTATTATAGACAAAATAGTTAAATAAATTACATGTATTTATTCTCTGCCATAATTTATTCTGGGATAAATTATGTTTTATTAAGTCCCAACAGGATTCAATGAAGAAATATATAATGGTCTTAAAAAGCTTTTTATTTTCATTTAACATCACTTTATGGAGCTATGGCTAATCCGACGATGCTACAGTGGGAGCTCTAAATTTTGCCTATCCAGGTTTAAGTACAGACTCAGGACCCCCATTTAACGTCCCTTCCGAAGGACGGCATAACTAAGGATTTTTTACTCCCTCAAAAAAATCCTAGGGCCACCTGCTGAGCTACAGTAATATTGGTCATTTTGATTCATTGACATTTCTATATTTGAATAATTATTTTTTGAACATATAAATTTTATGGAGGGTAAGGTAATTTTAATGATCTGGGTGAAGGTCAAAATAAATTCTTAATTAGTAAGAATCTTCTAATTAGAAACTAAATTTACGAAGTACATTGCAGATCTTCACCAGTGCATAATATTTTCCCATACTTAAGAATTTATTTTGACCTACACAAAAACCATGTTATCCTCCATTGAATAATTTTTTATTGTTAATTCACATAAAATCATTGCAACATAATAGAACTAGGGTGGCTTAAATGACTGAATTAGTGCGGAGCAAGTTCCTGTAGGTAATTTATATATTTCGAATATAAAAAATAAGTTCAAAGAAACAGTTTTTAAAATTTAAACGTGGCTAATTTTTAAAAACTTAAATGTGACTAATTTTTAAAAATTTCGGACAATTGTGAAGTCCCATTTATAATTATGAGGTTACAAAGTGAACGGAAGAAGGTTTGGGCAGCCAAAGTGAAATAAAAGAATCCATCCCAACAAAAATTACTAATATCTTGTGAAAACACTAGAAAAAAAGGTGTCAACATAAAAGCATTGCAAATGTGAACAGAAAGTTGTACAAAATTATCAGCAAATTCAAATGTTATTTAAAAAGCTTAATAATATTAGTTTTGATTATAATTTACTTTTTAAAAAATCAATTATATTAGAAAGTGTTTCTATCATAAAAATTAATTATAGTTTATATAACATAAAAAATTGGCTCAACTATATTAAAAAATCCTGTGTTAGGATAGTATTGTAATCGAGTAAAATTTCGGGTAAGTAGTTTTGAAAACTTCTATGGGTCAAAGAGCCTCTAAACCAAAAAGATAATAATAATAAATACTTTTACACATTTGGTCTGTCTGTCTTCCAATGTCATTGTAATCTCTTATACAGGTGAGCTAGTCTTTTAGTATTTTAAATTTTCTTTCTTTTATCTTTTTACAAATCGTTCACCTAGGAACATGATAGATGAAAGCTTTTATTTATTTTTTTATATAGTCTTACTTTTTTGTAAGACCAGTGCTTTTTCATTCTTTCTGATACTTCTTTATTTTTTTACTGTGACAGTTTGCTTCTGGTTTTCTTTGGTACTTCTTAGAAGCAATACTTTCATTATTTACTTTTCATTATTCAAAATTTTTGCTTTCTTTTATACTTTTCCTGATATATTCAACACGTTAAGATCCTCTTTGACTTGAGAAAGCCATTTACTTCTTTTTTTTTTCAATTTGATAGAAATCAAAAATCAATTCAAATGTTTAATTAATCTATTTTCATCAATTCGCACTAGATGTTGGTAGAAGGCAATTCGTCTTTTTTTATTGTATCTGAAATTGTTTCTACTTTGGTGTAAATTTTATCATCTGGATTTAATTAGATGGGTGAGGAGTGATCTGTAATTCCATATAGTGTAACCTCCTTTTATCTCCAGTGGAATCTTTCACTTTTGGACCAAATATTTGACAACCTCAAGAGATTATTCATCCTTCAAACTCAACAAACACATTTCACACCAATATAGGATTGTTGAAATCATTATAGTTTTATTCTAATTCTAATTCCATAGTTTTAGGACAAAACCACAAAATAACAAGTATTTCCTGCCTTTAACGCCACTATCATTTTCACTTTTTTTTTTAGTTTCATTTTTTAGTTATTACAGACTTTAAGTACTCCAACTCATTCCCTCCTATATATACCGTTTCTGCTACTAATAATTTATTTCACCTCTAATAAAATAATAAAAAATTAAAATATTTCTTCATTCTTTAATCCTTATAACAATATTTCATTATAGTCACAATCAATATTTTGTTGTAATAGTAGATTTCAAATTGTACTCAAGCTTTTGATTGATTGGTTTACATTGAGCGGGCCTATCAAATCTTAGTGCCTGATTCACCTGATGTCCGATTTCAATTAAAAATAAATTCAACAAATGTCAACAATGTTCAATCATAATCAGATATCTATCTAATAGAAGTTTTTCAAAAGTTGTCTTTAAAAAAATCCATATCAATATATAAATAATTTTAGTCAATGTATCAAAAAAATGTCTTATAAAAAAAGAACAGGTTGAACAACCTTTATCAGATTAAAAACAAAAAGCAAAAATAAATGTATGATAAGTATTATACTATAAATCTCAAAATAAAATATCCCATTCGTTGTACACTATTAGTCTCAAAACAATGAAGTCTCTAACATTGCTATTGATCTACGGTTGTATATTTTCTGCCTCTTTAGGAATCAGACAGATTTCAAATGGTGAGGAGTTTATAATTCATTATTTTATCATTATCATCGTTTTTAAAGTATATTAAATCAAGGATTAAAATCTGAAAACCTATTACATGTTTATTTATTTGTAAATGTTACAGCAGCATGAAAACTAGTTATTAATTTCAGTTTGTTCAGTTATCAATTTCATAATCAATAACTTAATAAAATTGATACCTTTCTGATTTTTTTTGTAGTAATTATTTTTTATTGTTCGTTATTAAAAATGTAGTGTATTGCAAATTAAAAAAAATATTATGTTAAACCTTCTCATAGTGAGATAAACTGTTAATTAATCAGGAAAATTCAAATCTAGAATGTTTAATATTTAAATAAAACTTGTTTGTAAGTAATCTAGAACGGTTACAGAGATTGAATCTTTTTAAAATTGTATGATAATTATTTCGTTAATGTTTTAGTAACTCATTAAAATTTTATTATCTTTTCTTACCTTTAAAATATATATATATATTAATGAAATTTATTTGATGTTTTCCTTAGCTCCTAGAAGTTATTTTTTACTCACTAATGTTGATAAATTAAAATATTAATTTTTTATGAGCTTTTAATGAATATTTAGTTGTTACTGGAATAGATCTAAAACATCTTAATTGATCTTATTATTATTTAAAGAGAAAAGATATTCTCCCGGCCAGGATTCGAACCTGGATCCTCTGTCTCTCCGTGACAGTACTGTCCTGGCTAAATTGGTTAGAGCACTGTCATGGAGAAACAGAGGATCCAGGTTCGAATCCCGGCTGGGGGCATATCTTTTCTCTTTAAATAAAAATATTAAAAAAATTAAAACATTTAACAAAAAATTATTAATTGATCTTACTATTCCTTTAATTAAATATAATTGAATTAAAAATCCCCTTTTATGATTTTTATATCAAACTATTGTTATGATATATTTGTAATGATGATATGTATGTAATATATTCTTCGATATATTTGTAAAACCAAGATAAGTTTTATATCAATATTTAGGCTCGATAGGCACTATCAATACTAACACGTGTTCTTTTCATTATTTTTTAGTTGAAAACACTGTTGTTTATTGATTTTTTTTTTGGAGGAGTTGGGGGAATTATTGGAGACTAAAATTTAATATTAACAGTAGAAGATATTATTATTATTTTGGCTCTATTGTCCTTCAAGAACCTCGGGCCTTCACCACTCCTCATTTGTTCTTCTTCTCCATACCCCATTTTTGGCCACTCTGCCCCAGATTCTTCTTAATATTTTCCTTGTCCATGTCTCACACATGACTATCGATCTTACTATGGATTTGTGTGGTTGTATTTGCATTAATTTAGAGAGTGATTTAAACTGAAACACTCTTTGTAGTGAGAATTAACACCTATTTCCAGCTGCTATTCTGGCTTGTTTTTTGCTCTTTTGGGTTACAGCTCTAAAACTGTGCTTTCTGAAACTCACTTTTCCATTCACCGCCTTTTCCAATTTTGAGTTTTTCGTGTTTACAGATCTTCATTCACATTAAGATCCAGTTGAATGGCTGCGTCTTCGAATTCTTGAAATGTTCCTGATAATGCTCCTTAGGTTCTAGCGGTAATGACATCATCAGCATATGCTAGTTGTTAGGACATGCAGTTGTAAATAGTTCCTGAGGATTAGTTTTTACTGTACGGAGGGCTCCTTCGAGGGTTAAATTAAAAAGGAGAGGGGCTAGAGGATCACACTGTCTCAAGCCAATGTTTACTTTGAACTCTTCTGATATTGCATCCCCTAATTTTACTCAACTGACAGTCAAATATAGTCATTCTTATTAGTCAGACTAATTTCTTGGGTATGCCCACATTTATCATGACTTTCAAAAGTCTTTCTCTAACCACACTGTATGCTTGCATTCACGTATCCCTTAAAATTATTTGTTGCAAGAAGTAAGGAATATGCTATTGTCACAGATTCATTTCATCCTAATATATCGTGGCCAGAATAAACGATGTTTAGAAAAATAAATCTTTAAAATTTAATTATTTCAATCTGTTACAGAAAAGAGAATAATCCAAGATAATGTAGCCAATCCAATCGATGATCTATGGGTAAAAGCTTTGGAATTCATCAGGGCACTCTTAAAAAAGTATCAACCATTCGAAGTCCCTGACATGCCAGTCCAAATTGTAACAGCAGACGATGTAAGGTAAAAACATCGATATATTTTTATAATAGAACTGTAAACTTTGTTATTCTTAAGGGATATTATACCTTAATAAAATTTGTTTTCTATTCTATCCCATTCCATTCTGTGTTTTGATTGGAATTTATATCATTGATAATTAATCATGATTATTTTTTTCAGTTTAACAGCTAAATTTGACCATGTTAAGGTATCCCAAGCAGAAAACTTTACGATCGATGAATTAGAAAACAACATATTTGGATTGTGGGCGAAATTCCAAGTTACAGTTCCAAAAATGCTACTCCAAGGAGAGTACTCTACATCAGGAACCGTGAAGGGCAAAAGTGTAAATGGAAAAGGAGATTTTTGGTAAGAAAAAGGTTATAATCGTTTATTCATATTGTATTTTTTATTTATCTATTATTATATTATATTAAACTATAAACCGGTGGCTCGAAATGTTATCCTGAATCAAATTAAAATCTGCTTCCTATCAAATATTTCTAGAACATCATTTCTTACAAAACCATAGGTCATAAATTATGAATTATTATCATTCATAAAAAATACTCCTACATAGTATACTATACCATCTACATATTATCATGTGGTATACTATTAATAAGAATACTAGTAAAACTAATATGTATATTATAATATGTAACATTTAAAAAATGATCGATTTTGGTCAATTTAATTGAAAAAAAATGTTTTAATTATTAAAATAACTTTTCATTTAACACACAAAAATCTTATATTTTTGATCTGATGATGGAGAAAAAAAGTTTCTGAATTGGTCAAAATTTTCTAAGCCAAGAAATTTTAATCGTTTCTACTTCAATCTCTGTATAGCCTCAATTGATCAAATTTCGACGATATTAAAAAGTCTGTGTAAATAAACCGCATAAAGTAAGAACAAAATTAAGATTTTTTGAGGGTAATTTTGGTGAGCTATAGAATCGATTTATTTTAAGTTTTAGAATATATTTGACACTGAGATCAGATATAAAGCTAACTATATAATTTACATTAGTTTTAAAAATACAATAGACTTTAAAAAAGAGCATTTGGGAATCTTCACAATAAAATCAACTAAATCCGAATAGTGTAAATAGATATAACCACTTATATAGAATTTTCGGAAATTAAAACGATTAAATCGAATAAATCAATTCTAATCCATAATTAAAATAAATCGATTTTCAATCGCTCTTTGTTAAAATTTCATTAACTAAGTTGAACAAAAAATTGTTAAAATAATTCGATTATTTAGCGTTCGATATTAAAATGCACCGTATTTTTTAAAACTACGTCATTTATAACCTCAATAAAGATTAAATAGAAAATAAAATAAAATAGATAGATAATTTAGCCTTCGATTTTTAAATCGATTGTATTTGAAAGAACAGGTCAACCTTAATGTATCAATGTTGAAGAAATTGGTCCGGGTAGAGGTCACTGAATGAAATTCTCAAGTAATTTCAGAAGATTTCTGTAATACCTTAATTTTTTAACTGTCAACACTTTCTGTTTTATTATTATTTTCTTCATGTTTTATTATTATTTTCTACATTTTAACCTTCATAATTACTTTACTGTACACCTTTATCAATTTTTATCATCATTATTACACATAATTATCAATTTTTCGCCTGTATTCACCTTCTTTTAGTTTATCTATATTTAAAATGTTTTAATATATTCATACCGCTTTCTTAAATTGTCTGTATTTTGCTTATAGCCCTGAAGAAGACCTACAACGTAGGTCGAAACGTTGGCTAACAATAAATACCTTCTGAAATTACTTGAGAATTTCATTCAGTGACCTCTACCCGGACCAATTTCTTCAACATAAATTATCATAGGTCAACAATTATTATCAATATTAATGTATTAATGTAACTGCAATAATTTTTTTAATATATATATTTTTCCATTGCTAATTGGTAGCTACTTCGTATAATGTATTTATTCATTGAATGATTTTTATTCGAATAATTCTATTTAAGATAACGGATAAAGTGGTTATTTTTATTCGCTCACTTGGAATAATAGATGATTTTATCCGTACTTCCTAACAAATTATTCATAGATAAATTTTTCACAAGACTGGATGCCCGCACCATATAAAATTTATTATATTGTTAAAGTGAGAAGCCATCTCTTATCGCAAATTTATTTATAAAGTCGTCTCAACTTTTTTAAATATTCTCGAGAATGAAAATAGCTTCATTACTATATATATATATATATATATATATATATATATATATATATATATATATATATATATATATATATATATATATATATATATAGTAACCATTATTGAATGTATACAGTAAGACACTGTATGTATGTTCAGTGAAGAACCGACTTACACACACTGCATCTGTACTTCGAAATGTTTATTGAAATGTCTATTTCCTCATGTAATAATTACCGAAATATACAATTTTCCCATAATTCCCTCTACCAGTACAATCCGTTAAGGGTCTGGGTTTCAGTACATGGTAGAGACTGCACTGTTTCTTGGAGAATTTTCCCTCCTTATTTTGGGTACCCATTTTATAGGCGCAGGATGAGCTCCAGGAGGGTCCTAAATCCCATAGAATCCATCTCCGGATGCTAACAGATTAAATAAAAGTCTGCTAGCGTGCGGAATTTGAACCGAGGACCTTGGGCAGGGCAACTCACTGTTCTACCACTGAGCCACTTGTCATACTAAAACTCACGATTATTTTTATCTTCGAGAATATTAAAAATGAAACGAATGAAAAATTAAAACTTGTGACTTTATTCGAAGCGACAACCTGCGGAACCGATACCAAATTTTAACAGAGATTAAGATTGAAAATCTAGTAATAATTTCCTAACAATTATAATTAGATTTTAATTAAATTATTAAATTCTTACTATATTAACGTTTGCAGGATAAATATAGGTGTCCTGGTAATCACTGGATATATAAAAGTTGATTTCAAAGGAACATATTTGCAAATGAGCAAATTTGATATGGATTATTCATTGGAATCTTTAACTGTAAGTATTTCAATTTTCTTTTATTGTTATTTAAATGTATTCATCTACAGGTAAAGCAACAAGGTACCCAAAATAACAATTTATTTACCAATTTTTCTAATAAATAATAAGACAAAGAAGAAATTTATTTCAGAACGTTTTTCAAAATTTCTTCGCTGAACTTAATTTAAAAAAAAAGTTCTTCCAAAATCGTTTGGTCTAGAAACTTTATTTACAAACGTCTACAATATTAAAGCACTCTAAAGAATTACTTCTTTTTTTCATTCAAGTTGAAGATGATGACGATATTTTTATATATATATCTACATCTCTGTAATTATTTCAATTATCCTTAAAAAAAGTTTTTAAAAAAATTAAATAAAGTTAATGTTTTCATTATTTACATTTATATACACATATTTATTATTTATATAAATACATAACCCTCGGATATGCGAGGCCAGTCTATCTACATGAAGCAATTAATAACAACTAGGTGTAGGAATGTTAAGTATTCTGAATTATCTAATTTCATTATTTTTGGATATTATCAAAATTTTAGCTTAATTGTGTTCAAAACAAAAACTATTTGTGAATATGCATATATACTTAGTGTAGTATGCATAAAGTATACAATTTTTTTTGTTTTAAATCTGTTTTTACGTATATATATATATATATATATATATATATATATATATATATATATATATATATATATATATATATTATTGATTATAAGTATTGTAAAATTTCTATTCATGTTTTATAATTTTTATCTATATACATGAATTAAAACAATTTTTTATTTTAATAAATATATTTAATTTATATTTTCATCGAAGTGATTCTTCGTCATCAGAATGCACTTCTTATGTAAATTGCCTTTTCCATGCTCTTACATCCATATAATTAATCTACTTCTTTAATTTTAATAGTAATAATAACTTTATTCTAATTTTATTCTTTATCTTCTTTATCTTTGTAACAGTGATTAACAAGAGTCGGCACATAATAAATAATTTTCTCTTTTTCGTATTTTTTCCTTAAAAATTTCTTCGTACGAACTTCTGCAATAAATATTTCAACAAATATGTTTTTATAAATCTATTTAAAATTTTCCGATAAAAACTTCTACCATACCGTTGTTTTGGTTAGAGCTTCTATTAACAGAGCTTTTGTAAGTTTATTACATGGCATAAGACCTTAATTAACTTATTTTTACTTTTTAATAAATATAATTTTATTATAGTTTAATGAAACTGGATTGGAAATCGAAGGAATGACAAAAGAACAAATTGACGAATTGTTCCAAAGTTCATCTCTCAAATACTTCACTGAAAACGAGAAGTTTGTCTGCAATCAAGTGAGTGCTTACGTCATAGAACAAGCCAACAAAATCATGTACCAGAAGTCATTGCAAGGTTTGTTGGACTGGTTGAAGGATTTCATTGATGGAAAGGTTGTTACGACACCAGCGACAATCTCTCTTAATTAAATTTACTCAGCCTAACGATTGATCAAATAGAGACAATTATAAAAAATAAGTAAATATTAGGCAAGGAGATTTGATAAATAAAATGACTGAAAAAAAACAGTCAATTGTAATTTTTGTGAGTAAGAAATAGCATAAATGATTTGATTAGTCATTAATTTAAAGTTTCAATAAAAGATTGATTTCTGTTTTGCAATTTTTGTTAATACACCTTTTTGAAAAGACTGTTTATACTTCTCCTTAAATGGACTTGACTATATTTAACAATTAATTTTAAGTCAGTTATGCGCCAATTGCTACAAATAAATCGCTCCAAATGGAATAATATATTAAAAAAGTAAAGCGATTAATATGCTTACTGAAACGAAGATTTCACTATGGCACTTTATAGAAAATAACCTATAATTGAGGCGCTTAGTATCAAAACCAGTTCAATCCATTTCATAAATTTTTCAGGAGAGCAAAAAACGTTTTAAAAATTCATGGCCATATTTTGGAACATTTTATACAAATTTTAGAGATTTCGAAAATATGCACCAAAAAAGTCGGTGAAACTTTCAAAATAAACAAAAAAATAAAAATTTCATAACCAGTTTCATGATCAGTTTTGTACAGTACAGTTTTGCTTGAAACTCCAAATTTCGAACCTGAAACTTAATTTTCATTGGCTGTAATACATTTTTACTTATACATAAGTTTATGTAATGAGATTTATAGGATTTAATGAAGAACATACTTTAGTTTAGCTAAAAAAATTAGAATTAGGAATTTTCAAAGGATCAACTATTTAAAAAAAATGTATTAATTAGATATTCCAATTCATAATTTTATTACAATTTCTTCGAAAAATCTAATTTCACACCACATTTGATTGATATCCCGCTATTTCTTTATAACTGAGCTGCGATCGATGTTTAGATTTCCCAGTCTCTCTCCTTAAAAAATATATATATCGAGCTCTAAAATTATCTTTTTTTGGAATTTTCATCTCTATTCCAAAAATGTTCACTTCTCAGATTATTCCATATTTCTATTGGCATGAAGTTGTAAAAAAAGAGTGATTTTAAGAGAATTATTACGCTATACTAATTACATCAGCATTGTCCGAGATATCCCTCGTAATAGATTTTTTTTCCTGGAACGAAAGTTCCAGAACGATTGTGGGGATTAAAGCTAAACCACAAAATAACAAGTTACAGTAACAGAATTATTATAGCAATATTGAATACAAATATATCGCATAACAGGTTCCTTTTTGGAGCTAAGAATTTAATAAGAAATGAGTAGGTATTTCAAAAAAACAATAACTATAATGAAAATTTCTATGATTTTTAAAATGAATTATTTGATGATTTTTTTTCCAATTCCAATTATTTGTTCAGCATCCAATGTTGTTGTTTTTTAATTCATTTTAAATAAAAGTATGATGCATAGGATCACTAAGAAATATTTCAAACCGTTTAAAAATGCAATCTATAAATATGCAAATAAAAAAGAAAGTTGCTAAATCTAAGAACAACCTGGGCTTTGCGAGCGTTATTAATTTTTTTAAAAATGCACTATGAACTCCCGACATTAAAATGAACGTATTATAAAGAAAAATAAAAACCGAAACACTCCCGAAAAACTTCCACTGAAACTAATTAACACATAAATCGAATTGGAACTGAGAATTAAACTCAATTAAAACCAAATTATTATGGCCCGCAAATCAAAAAACGCAGGGAGCATTGACTTCTTGTTGCAACTCGAGCCAAATTAGGGTGTTTTCCTTCATTCGCCTCACTTCTTTCTTAGCCAACCTTTCCTGAAATATATTTATGACCAACTATATCTTTATGACTTTTTTTTAAAACAATATCTATGAAAAATATATTTAATATATAACAGTTCTCAATATAAAAATAATTATTCTTGTAATTATAATTTTTTTATTTTTTTATATTACAATCAAGCTCTTTTTTTCTGATAATAATAATAACACACTTAAAACATACATACATAATATAGTTTTATTTTTCACAATTAAGGAGCTTCAAATGTCTCAAGCTCTGAACGTATAACACAACTTTATATTAGTTCATGGGGCTTCCTTCTCTTTAGCCTTCTTACTAGTGCATTGAAGTCGAGGAGATGGGCGGCCTCGGCGTTAACGTGGTCTTACAGGCGACCCTGATGTGTCTGGGCGAATTTTTGGATTACCTCCTCCATGGTCGGTACCTGAAGATCTCTGTGGAGATCATTCCTGATGTACCAAGGTGCATTTACGATGCCCCTTAATACTTTATTTTGGAATCTTTGAACTATTTTTCTGTTGGAGTCCCTTGTGCATCCCCTCAGCTGGATTCCATATGTCCAGATTGGCTTCATGACTTGGTTATAAATTAATATTTTATTTTTTACAGACAGTGTGGATTGTCTGCCTAGGAGCCAATATAACTTTTGATAACTCAAATTGAGTTGTATTAGTTTTTTTAACGTGTTCTTTCCATCGGAGTTTTGCATCCAGTCATCCCAAGATATTTAGCCTGATTTAAATCACTTTGTTGTTTATGGTTATTGGTTGATAGTTGGTTTTTTTGTTAGTAAAATCAACATGCACAGATTTTGATTCTTTTAATTTAATATTCCATTTTGAGGTCCATCTTAGTATACTAGTTATTGTTATGTTTAATTTTCTTGTGGTTTCCTGATTGTCATTTCCGATGGAAAGAGCAGCTGTATCGTCGGCGAAGGTGGCCATGACACATTCTTCAATTTTTGGGATATCTGCGGTATAGAGCAAAAAGAGTATGGGGCCTAGTATACTACACTGTGGAACACTGGTACTTATTTCATAGAACCCAGAAAATGCATCTTCTTGTCTTATTCTGAATTACCTATCAGACAAGTAGGACTTTAATATAAGAACATATCGTCCGTGGAGAATTTCGTTAAGCTTTTCGAGTATCCCTTGATGCCAAACTTTGTCAAATGCCTGCATTACGTCTAGAAATACAGCTGAAGAGACTTTTCCTTCTTCCAGTGCTTTCTCAATTTGGTAGGTAATTCTATGAACTTGATCAATATTTGAATGTTTCTGCCGAAAACCAAACTGATGATCAGGTATCAATTTTCTTTCTTCGATGAGGGGCATTAATCTCTTGAGGAGCAACTTCTCAAAGACTTTTGACAATGCTGGTAATAATGATATGGGGCGATGCGAGGTTACTTCTTGAGGTGGCTTTCCTGGTTTTGGAATCATGATTACTTCAGCAACCTTCCACATCTGCAGAACGTAGCTAAATGGGAATGCCGAATGTATCATTGTTGTTATTTTAATTACAGCCTTTCGTGGAAGAGCTTTTGATATTTCTCCAGTGATGAGATCATATCCGGGCGCTTTCTTTGTGATCTCCTATTTAATAGTATTTTGCACTTCATTGATGGTGACTGGTGGAATTTTAATACTCATTTCTGCTTGTGGAGCTTTATCGGAAAGTTCTACTTCACTATCATGTGGGGAGAAAATTTTCGCAAGGTAGCGAGCGAAGACTTGAGCTTTGCTTTGATTATCTTTAATCCATTTGTTGTCAGTATCCTTCAATGGTGCAGCCTGTAATACTGGTCTCTTGTAGGCCTTAGTTGCCTTCCAGAGTGAATACTCATTACTATTGTCATTGGTCAGTTCACTCAAAAAGTTTTTGAATGTTTCATTTTTTAATTCTTGGATTGCCTTCGGAAGCTTAGCCGTTAATCTGTTCCATTCAGTTTTTGCTTTTGGCATGCGAGACTTTTGCCATGTTTTACTTGCTTTCCTTTTTTCTCTGATAAGTTTAACTATTTCTAGCGGATAATATTTTCCATTTAATTTTTGTTTTATTACTGACGTGTTTCCCCAATGCTGAATGTTGTATATCAGTAACGAGCTTATTAACTTCATCATCGATTTTTTTCTTTCGATGAGAGTGAAGATTTCAGGCAAATTTTTCTAGCCAGGTCAATCTTAAAGCTTTCCCAGTCAGCTCTTTTGTTGCTCAGAGAGGGGTTTGATATTTTTTTAATAATCTTTTCACTGAGAAAGAGAATAATCGGGGTGTGATCGGAGCTTAGTTCCATACTTTCTTCTATTGCTAAATAATTGCTTGAGATATTTTTTATAACAAAAAAGTGTATTAAGTCTGGCACTCTATCTTAATCAGTTGGCCAATATGTCGGTTTACCAGTTGATAGAGGATTGCAACCGAGTTCCAATATTGTATTTAATAGTTCTCTACCATTGGTAGTAGTAAGACGTGGGTATCGTTGTTTTTAGCATTAAAATCACCACCAATCACAAATCTGCGACCAAGCTGACTAAAGAGATTTATGTACTGCTCTTTCTTTAAGGAATACCTCGGAGGACAGTAGATACTGGCAACAGTCAACGGATAATTCTTTGTCTTAACGGAAATTGCTGCAGTCTATACTTCTTCTCTTTCTATCTTAAAATCGTCATAATGACTAATATTTTCTTTAAGTAACACCCCACTTCCTCCCCTAGCTGAGTTACTTGGGTGTATTGCGAGGTGAAATTTGTATTTTTTGAACTTCAAGAAACTCATCGATGTTGTGTATTTCCAAGAACAACTCAAGTTCGTTTTTATTTTTTAACAGCCCATTGGCGTTCCAAGCAGCTATAATAAGGTTAGTCATTATTTCCCCTTGGATTTACGCCCTGGTTTGGGCTTATTTTCAATTTTGGTCAGCCTTTGTTTTATATCTTTGCATTCGTCATTAATTTGTTTTGACGAATTTTTAAATTGGTACATTTCTTTTAAAATTCTTTGAAAAATATTTTCATTTGTCATATCACTGTTAATATGTTCTTCAGTTTTTGTAGTAGGTGGTAAATCCTTGTGGCTATTAGTTTTCTCTGCTCTATTTTTCTCTTTTATTTTTTTATGCTGTTTTTGCTCTTGTTGCGTTTTGGTATTTTTTCTATTAATTTTATTTCTAATTTTTTGCAGTTCTTTTGCTATAATACAACCCGTATAGCTAGCCGGAAGTTCACCATCACAGTTTACCCATTTTGGTGTGCTTTCTTTTGGTTTGATACATTCTGCTGTTATGTGGTCCCCTGCACATTTTACCCATCTAGGTTTTTTCCCACAAAAGTTCTTTGTATGACCAAACTCTTGGCAATCTTTACATTGTGGTATGAGTTTCGTGCCCTTTAACCCTTTAGCGACCGTGATTTATTATAATAGTCCGAGCGCGCCGATCCATGGGGACCGTGGACTATTATAATAGTCCGGTGTCAGGTGGGCTCCACGGACCATGGACTATTATAATAGTTTTGCTTCTCCGGCGTTTCTAGACCGTGAGCTACAATAGTAGTTCAGTTCCTAGAGCCATCTAGGTGTCCGCATGACAAGCTGAAATACTTTTTCTTGACAACAGATGTCGTACAAATTCACTTTTGGCTATATTATTTTTCGTAAAGTGTGTCTGTCGTGTTTTGGCATTTATCACACTCAAAAGAATTTTTGATTGTATAAATTTGTATATAGACATTTCAAAAAAATAAAGAATATGTATAAATTTGTATATAAACATTTAAAAAAAATAAAGTATTAAATAAAATAATTGTATAATTTTTTAAATAATTAAAATTAATTTACAGTAATTAAAAAAAAAATGTTTTTAAATTCACCAACGCCAGTCCATTCACCATCCAAAGTCTGGATCAAAAAGGATGATGGGAAACTATAAGGAATTAAATAAAAAAACATGATTTTAGAGTCAAAAAGTAATCGGTTCAGCGGGCACGGTTGACTTTTCTACCACTCGACTTTTCTACCACTCGGTCCAGCCAGCCCGCTCTGGCCCTGCCGTATTCGGTCGCTAAAGGGTTAAAGGTTTTTTTTCATCTCCAAGATAACTTTGACGTAACTTGTTCCATTTCGAAATTCATACCTTTTAGGTATTCTTCTATATCTACAGTTGTCCATGTGTGGCTTAGACCCTTAGCGACCACCCGTATAGGCCTCAGGGATTTCTTTTCATAAGTATGGAAAATATTATTATTTTGCTTTAAATAGTCCCTGATTTCTCTGTACGAAGTTTCATTTTTCGCGTTAATTTTTAGTGAGTTTGAGCCAGTACTTTTACCAATGAATGATTCATTTTCACTAGTAATTTTATTGAGATTACAAATTAAAGACTTGGAAGACTTTAAGTCTGATACAAATATCGGGGGAGGCTGTTTTTGAATGTTAGTTTTAGCATTTGAAAGCCTATTATATTAAATAAACAGCGATAAGCTGAGGCACTGACCTTGCTGCTGATGGCTGGTGGGGGAAATCCTGTTCGGTCCAGCTGTGGCTAGTTCCGGGCGATGCCAAATAATTGGCGATTTCCTCAGCTTTCGCCAGGACAGTGTCCATCATCGGATTTTCACCAAACTTTGCACAAATATTCCACAACACTATATGTTATGTTACAAAACAAAAGGTTTTTTTCCATCACATAGTTTTCTTTCATTTCAAACAAACAAACAATTCATCTATTAATAGTTAAAAGACTTCATGGAAAAAACATTTTTGAAAGTTCTGTTAAAATCTTCTGAATTAATCACTCAAAAAATTCAGTTTCATATGCATATTCCTGTACAGTAATGACTAAGTATGTGTACTTATTCATTACTTAGGATTTATTACATTTATAGACACAGATATTTATTTTTGATATGAACCTTAAAATGTGACAGAATTTAGGAAAAAATAAAAATTGAAACAGTTTGTTGTGAAGATTATGTTTATTAATGATAATAAACTAAGGAAGACTATTGTATATTAATTTTTAAAAAAAGTTATACACTGGTAACCTAATATAGTTTACACTAAATAAAGTATATGTACATATACATATATATACAAACAAAAATCAATCTTGGATTTGATAATTAGTACAATCATTTTAAAAATTAAATTAACTCCTTCAGACCAAAGAAATAACATTGTATTCATTATCAGCAAAATTCATAAAAATGAGTGAACCTTCCACTTAAGTAGAATTGTCAGCTAAGCTGAGTTTTAAAAATATAAGTAAATAAATTCAATACTTCATTTATTTTTCACTGAAAAACATCAGTGAACTTTTAATTAAAAGAAAAAAAATCAATACTCAGGAAAACAAAAAATACAATTTGTGAAACAATCACAGTTCAAGGACTAGAAATAACTTAAGAACATTTTCTGAACTTACAAGTCAAAAAGGAAGGCTCTTACAAATAAACCAAAAAAAAAAACATAATTACATATTTCTTTCTTTCTTTTTTTATCTAAATTTAAACATTTCAATTAATAACTATGAACATTATTTGTTTTTATCTGCGTTAATAATAAGGCTTACAGGCACCATTATTATTTAACAAATAGGCACTTCACCCTGAGTTAAGCAAAATAAACTCATATTTATATATGGTAAGACCTATTACTAAATACTGTTCGTCTTACACCACATATCGCTAACTAGGCTTTAAAATATATCAGTCAGTGTGAACCAACGCTAAAGGCATTAATGATTCGTCAACTAGCTTATCTGAAATCTTTTGTACTGATGATTAAAAAGAGAATTGATGAATGTATTAAAAATATAAATAAATAATTACATTTATATGTTTAGAGCTAATAACAAAACCATAAAATTTAATGAGGATATTGTTGGTAACCCTCAGCACCAGTGAATATTACGTCTACCCAAATTCTCATTGCCTCTGGGCTCGGAGCTATTAAATGATATGATCTGGTTGTACTTTTCACGACGAAAGTCACCTTAGAATTTGGTGATTTGAACGTATTCAAATGATCCACATATACCTCTTCAATATCCTAAAATAAAAAAAATACATTCTGTAATAATGATCAGCCATAAGTGTATTACATGAAATGGTTAAATATGCATATTTTTAGTTTATTAATTTTAATGATGAATCTTTTAAATCGTAAAAAAATATTTGGTACACTTTTTACTGAGTCTACTGAAATGATTTCCTTGAGATTTAGGTCAATCAGGTTTACAGGTCTCTCTTGAGACACAGGCATTTATAAAGACAGATACAAAATATAATAAAGAATTAGCATAACAAGCAATTTAAAAAAATATATTATTTTCAATACTGAACCTTTGCAACCTAATAAGAAGATATATTACGTAAAACATAAAACTAGGTGTAATAGGTGTAAAACTATGAAAATATGTGGTGTAAAGATTTTTAATTTTGTAACTACCTATCTTATTATTGCAAAATAAGTTATGGCTCTACCTTTTCAATTCTTTGATATGTATATCCTATTACTGCCACCCATATCATTTTATGCTTCATTTAATTCATAAGGTCAATCAATACTAATTAATAAAGAAAAAAAATTATAACACTCACTCAAAATTTAATTGATCTATTTGATTAACATAATCATATTATTATAATCAAAAATAATTATATAATATTAAATCCCTAAAATATAATACAGTGAAACTTCTCCCAACGAATACTTCCCTGTAACTGGTCTCCCCTCATAACAGAAATCTATTAAAATCCCAGCCAAAATGGTATAAATGTAATGACGTTGAACACCTCAATAATGGGATCCCATTGTTCTGAACTTCAACATCTGTTTATTCCCAATCAGTAGTTTTTACACCTCTTAAACAAACTAAAATCTTGAATATCTATATATGTACATTACTACAACTTCTGATTATGAAAACATTCACGCGGGAAATGAAAACCTTTAAACGCTTCAGTTTGGCTTGGTCACATCATCAGGCTTGTTTACATTTTTGTGATAAGAAAGACAATTGCTAATTAATTGAATTAACTTATTTCAAGTAAAGAGTCAATTTTTGTTATTATTGACATCTTTTTATTCAATAATTATTAGTTTTATCAACATTTTTATCATCTCATTAGCAATCACACAGCCAGGTAAGTTAAAGTTGTTTTCTGTTAAGTAAATTCCAACAAATAATTTAATACATGGGTGTAATGAACTGGAACTTATGTTTTCTAGTCCTTGTGATGAAAAACATATCAATACTTTGATCCAGTCAGCCAGTTGCATATTAGGTGTCTGCTTTTGAAATAGTCTGCTGGAAGTAAACTTAAAATTAAATTTTAGTTTTGTCAAGGACAGTCATTTCCATTAAATAAAAAGAAAACTATCTCTTTGGTCATTTTACTCAAAATGATATTCTCATAAAAAATGGTCTGCCACCAGTGAACATGTACCTGCATGGATATTAGAGTCTGGAACATTGATACTGATAACCTTTTATTGATACTTATTAAACTCAATCAATTTATTTGTTTATTTATTTTAGTCTTCTCTAACCAAACTATAAATTTTTGTACACAAATTTGTCGGTTTACTTTTTTATTATTGTATACTTATTAAACTCAATTCATTTGTTTATTTATTTTAGTCTATTTTGATTTTCATCACACACTTTAGTTTTAGAGTTCATCTGTTTTTATTCATTCTTAATAGCAAATAAATATTTTCATTTTAATACATTGAACTGGTTGTTTTTTTGTTTGTTTTTTTAGAAGGTATCAAAGTTAAGGAAAAATGAGAAAGTCCATATGTGTCACATTCATAAAATTATTATTGAATACTTTATAGTTTCTTCATAAAATTGTTTCAACTTTATTAGAGATTTTTTAAAAACAAGCTAAAAATGGTTCAAAAATAATTTTGTTACAAGGAGAAGTAGCAAGATAAACTGATAACAAGCCTGATGACGTCACACTGTATCATTATCAAAACTAACCGTTTTGGTGCAAAACTAACCGTGCGAAATTCAAGCAGAAAATTTTCGAAGTCAAAAATTTTGTGTTAGAAAAAAATGTGTTTCCATTAAAATTAGCGGCAGCCCATTATTTAAGGTTGATAGATTTCATTGAAATGATTGTTGAAAATCACCTTGATTATCCATTGTATTTTCTAAGAATTTAAAGTTTATTTTCGACAACTCAAAAATTTATAAAAAATTTAATTGACTGAGATGGTTGGCACCTTCAACGAATGAAACCTAAAACAGGTGAAAGCCATGTATTTTAAGCTGAAATAGGTAAAAAACAAGAAAGAGGCAGATCCAGAACATGAGACGAAAAGAAATTTTTCGAAAAAAGAGAGAAAGGATTGGAGTATAAGTTGATATATTTACTTCCTTCTCATGATAAAGTGTTCATTATATATACAAACTTTATTGTGATATCAACACTCCCTCTCAATTTATAATAATCTGTAACACTTTATATAATAAAATAGTATCGATTATGATGATATTGAAGTGCATAATTGTATATTTCAATTTTTGTGTTTAATTTAACCTTAATTGGCAAAATTATATCTGCCATAAATGACAATTATTTTAAAGTTTGACTGTATTAAAGAATGATAATACAACTAAACATGAAAAGTACAATTAAAAATAGAAATATATATACCTGAAAATGTACACCACCCCTCCTTTTCTTTTCAGAAGAATCAGAAAAGTACAGCAGAGTACGTGCTGCCCTGTCGAAGACAAACCATCGCCTGGCCAAAGTTTTGAACCTCGACCCGATTTTGCTGAGATAACCACGGCACGACAATGAATCGAGCTGAACGTGGCTGCAGAGATCCACTTGGTGTCCTGCACTCTCGATGTGTGCTCTCAGATCTAAGCTCTCGCTCTTAATAGGTAAGTATCTCGTCAATGGCCTCTGTAATTATTAATTTGACTTTTATTAGTTTAATAAAAAGGTTTTTTAATACTGAACATCAATAAATATATAATTGGAAACTCTAATAAATTAATGTATTTTTTTGATAATTATAATTTGTAAATCTCCTAGGTTAGACCTCAAATGCATGTGCAACAAATCTGCAAATCTACTGCGACTAATCATATATATTGTTAGTGTATATGGTGAATATAGGTGGTTAGATGTCCATTCCTACTTTCAATGCATATAGGGTAGGTCAACCAGGGACCCCAGAATGTTGGTGTAAAATAAATATTTTTTACTGATATTGTTGATCATTAACATAAATTTTTTAAAAAATAGTGATCGTACTTGTAGATTGTATGAAGATTTTGATCTAATTTTGACAGTCAGCTGATCATCACTGTAACCAGAAACATCCGAAGTCGGTCTGCTTTCTGGTGTTTCACTGGTAAGATTGTTGTCAATCTGAAAAAAAAAAATTATATTACAAAAATAAAGGATATCCACGTGAACTAAGGCTTCCAAACATAAATTTAATGTAATGCAATAAATAATACAATAAACTAAGAAATATAAATCAAAGAATTAGTATGTGTAGTTTACTTTTTATTCTTAACTTTTTTAATTAAATCTTTGCTTTACCGAACAAGAAACAAAATTGATGACCCTCTACCTAAAAATTGGAGATTTTACATACCGCTAAAGGTAAAATCAAAAATTTAATTTAAAAGAATCTGCATTTTTGGGGCTAACTAACAATGATTTCATATTTCATATTGTTTTTTTTGTTGTATAATAATGTTTACACATTACAAGACTTTTACAAAAAAAATTTACTGTAGTAAAAACGTTAATTTTAAAAGTTCTTTAAAAAAAATTCTGAACTATCTGTTTATTTTTTAATAATTTTATTTTAGTAGTGATTAAATAAAAGATAATCAACCTGACATTAAGTTATCCTTACTTTTTTCTTGTACATTCTTTTTAAATCTATTGCACTCTTAGGATAAAAATTACATATTTTATATTAATATATTAAAAATGAACTTTTGTGATAATAACTTAAATAAAATAATAGTTTTATTGAGTACATATGAAAGGTGAGCGTCATGAGATAGAAAGGTGTAAACATTAAAAGATAACATATCTGTTATCTATACGTAAGCAAAACCCATTAGTCTAACAATTTAGAATATCTGCTTCTTAAAATGTCCTATTGATAATTCAGATTTTGAAAATAAAAATATAATAATAACAATAATTTTATTAATATGATAATTATATTAGTAATATATGATTGCTAATATAATTATTAATTATCATTATCAGTGAACTAATTACTAAGTGAAAATTATCAAGTTAAGGAGATAAAGATACTTTTAAGTTTGTGTAAAAAAAATTAAAAATAATTATCACAATAACTATCCCCTGTGCTTCTTCTTCAATTTTTTAAAACTCAACATAGTTAAAAAAAGACACGAAATTGTTTCACGCATTCGATTTCGATGCGAGATTTTCTTGATTCTCACACATATACACAGGCACAATAAAATGTGCACAGACACATAACCATTCAACAACTTCTAGGATTTCCTACAAAACAACACAAAAAAAAAACATTGAAACGGGACCATTATTGGTAAAGATACAGCATGTTGATTGATAATTGTATATATTTGTTTGTTGAATACTGCAGCAAGCTAGATGAACTACAGGACTTAAGCGTGATCCTGGGATAGTGGGTGCAAGGAAAGTATTGTAATTCATTCAAATTATGGATGAACAGATTTTTACTAAATACTTCCGAGCCTCTGAGCACAAAATAGTCTATTTCTGTCCATTTTGTAATACATACAATACAATACATACAATAGGTTATGGGTGTTACAGGTAATCTGAAACTTACAGGGGTTTCAGAAGAATCTCGATTCTTATTGTCATCAGGAAACATCACATGCTTTTCTACCTCTTCACTGCTAACACCACTAAAAAAAAAATTAAAAATGAATACATGATAAAATATTTTGTGCAGAAAAATGTTTAAAATTTTCAACAAATTTTTCTTGTTCTTTTTTTTAGAAAAGGAGACATCACTATGCAAGTCAGAGTCAATCAAAATTAAATAAAAAGTTGAATCAATAATTTGGCTAAACATATGGGACTGCCTATTTTAAAATATAAGAATTCAGGTATGTCAAGTTTATGTAAGAGATACAAAACTTCACAGAAACAAATCCTGCCCAAACATTGGATCATGTTATAGGTACTAGATATTTTATTGCTTATTTACTTTTTAATTTATAAACTTATATCTTAATTGATAAAAAAGTAAAATGAAACTAAGTAGCCTAATGATCTAACCTGTCTCGGGTAGGTTCCAAACTGGAATCATCACTAGTGATGCTGGTCAAAGATTGGCAGTTACTATTTCTCTGTTGCTCCCATTGGGCCTTCACTTCGTCCTGAACTTGTCGTTTCAGTTCCTCCACCCTTTGCCTTTCTTCTTCAATCACCAGGCTTCCTATGAAAAAATTTACTTATATTAAAATCAAAATGAAAACAACTTATATTTATTATTCAATTGTATAAATTTACACTAAATCTCCCAAACATTGTTAGGTCCGTGCAATATACCAGATCGTCATTGACTGCTATCCGTCATTGTTTATAACCTGAACACTGATGATCCTGATACTGATAACACTTACATTCTTATTTATATTAATGGAAATCGAAATATTCAAAATATGATAATAAAATTCTAATTCTAGACCCCTCTAGACACTTTCCTTTTCGTAAAGAACTGCTTTTCTTATACTCTTGACCAAAACATCTTCATTTCCTCTTCTTTTCAAAAAAACATTTGAATTGAATGCTGACCTTTTTCAAATAATTTGATCTTTAGAATTATTCTGAACTTATGGAAGTTTTTCTCAGCTTCTTTCAAAGACAGCATTTCCTTAAGTGTTATTTATCCTAATAATTTTAAATAGACAACAGCAGCTTTAATAATTCAAAAATGCCAAATTAAATTTAATATACAAGCATAATTAACACGACAAAAACTCTAAAAATCAATTTAATAACTCAAAAAAGACTAGTAATAAGAAGAGGTTGCACAAGATAAGGAGTTAGGTTTCATGGCAACCTTCTAAATCATAAGTATCCACTATTACTAAACAAAACATAAAGTGACTAAGTTTGCTAGGCAAAGGCAGAGCTATCTGATGGACAAGAGATGAGATTGAAAATACTCAAGATCGTAAAATTTATATTCTGGTTTTCCAAGCACCCTCATGTCTCTTGTGGGCATTCCAACTTGAAGTGGAATCTTCTCATTCTATACTTTGATATTCATTTTCTAAATATAAGATCTTAAATCTTACTGATTTTTTTCATACCATTCTATAAAATAACTGACCCCTTCAGCAAATCCTTTTCAATTTGAGCTCCCTCCTTTTGGAACTATTTAACAGACACTTAATACCAATGCTCTTGTAAATTCTTCTTAATGCAACACTTATTCCTTCATCTATTCCATAATGAAATAAGAGTATTTAAGTAAAACATATTTATAAATAATATCTCCAGCTCAGCAAGTGTAATGTGACTGTAATTATTAAACCATGCCAACACACATCAAATTTGTCCATAGTAAGTATTCTTTAGCAGCATTTCCCCATAATTTAATTATTTTTACTTTATTTGAGTTGTTTACAAGCTTTAGTTAAAATTGTTTATAGCTTAAGTGAAAATACGTGGGTGAATCAAATAGAAACGAGACTTATTTTTTAATTTTTTTATTTTTACTTTGAACATTAAGAAAAGTACACCTCATTTTTCTGCATAGTCTCCTGATTTGGAAATACATTTTTCCCAGCGCATAGGTAATTTTCCAATCCCGTACTCATAGAATGAAGTAGGTTGTGTCTTCAGCCAATTGAGCACGTACGCTTCAACCTCATCGTCACTGACGAATCTCTGACCTCCCAAAGCTTCCTTGAGTGGGCCAAACAGGTGAAAGTCACATGGTGATAAGTCTGGACTGTAGGGAGGGCGTTCTAGCGTCTCCCAGCCCAGTTGCTCCAATTTTTCTCTCGTCAGGGCCGCAGTATGCGGGCGAGCATTGTCCTGAAGAAGAATCATTTCTCTCATCGGTAGATCCCTTCTTTTGCGGCGATATGCAAGTCTGACTTCATTCAAAATGTCGCAGTAGTATGCGGCATTGATAGTCCTACGTTCATGCAAAAAATCAAGGTGCAGCAAGCCACGCTGGTCAAAAAACACGGTAGCCAAAACCTTCCCAGCTGACAGCCGTGACTTGGCTTTCACTGGTCCAGGTTCCCCTTTCAGTCTCCACTCTATACTCGCTTGTTTTGATTCAGGGGTGTAATGGTCCTCCCAAGTTTCATCACAGGTGATAATGTGAGTGAGAAATGAGGCTCCCTCAGCCTGAAATCCTGCAAGAAGACCTTCACAGACCTGCAAACGGTTCAGCTTCTGCTCAGCTGTGAGAAGTCGAGGAACCCCCCTGGCACACACCTTACGAAACCCTAGCTCATCTGTGAGTATGGAAAAAGTGCTTCCATAGCTTATCCCAACCTCACTTGCAATGGCACTGGTGGTTAGATGTCTGTCACCTTCAATAAGCTGTCGAACACGGCTGAGGTTGTCTGCTGTGATGCTGGAGCGGGGTCTGAGGTCATGGCTTTCATTCTGAACACGATCACGACGCTCCACAAACTGTTTATGCCATGCAAACACTCTGGCACGAGAAAGTGTCTCTTCCCCAAACTGTTCAGTCAACCTTCTCAAGATTTCAGCCGGTTTTACACCTTCAGCAGCAAGAAATTTGATGATAATACGTTGCGCAATCGAGGGGGATACATCCTGCTCAGACATCGTCACGACGGTAACTGGTGAGTTCGAGCGCATCCGCCCGCCTGCTTCCCCCACTCCTGGCATCCCTACCCAACACCCCTAAACGCGGGAACGTTCCCGCACCTTCACTGGGCTTCCAGGAAAAAAAGTCTCGTTTATATTTGATTCACCCACGTATTTATTTAGCAAGTCTCCGTATAGTTATTAACGTTTGTAAAGAATGAACAGAATAGAATTTGAAATATTCGTAAAACCCCACAAAAAGCCTTATGGGATTTAGCTCAATAACTTTAATGATTCGTGCATTGTCGCATCCACATAAAGTATCTGTATGGTAGTTTTATTATCTGATGATATTTTCAATAATTTTAATCAGATTAATATTATTTAATCAGAACAAGATATTTAAGTAAAGAGCTGGAAATCAGTTGTTACCTTGATTTATCAAATGTAGTTGCCTGTTCCTTTCAATCTCTTTGAGGGAAGCAATGGTCCTTCTTCCGAGAGAATTAGATGACCCCATATCAATAGGTGCTCCTGATGTTATCTTGGATATCCTATCCAAATCATCTTGACTGGTAACCCTTCTTCGGATCACTTTATTCTGAAATAGGAAGATCAACTAAATAATTGAGTTTAACATTATAAAATTAGGCTATTCTAGCTTATTTAAGTTTTTAAATGATAACAATACACTTTATGTATGACTTTTAAAAATTGTTTACTTGACAACAGACGGATCCTTTGTCATTAGCAATAACAGACATAACTTAGTTTTAAAAAACTATTCATATTCTCTCTATCACAATGATGTTGAAAAAACTTAGACATAATCTGATTCTGTTGACTTGCTTTATGGTTTATATGTATGTATCAGATATTCATGGGAAAAGCAGTAATTTTTTTTTTTTAAATTGTAGAATTGAATGATTATTTTACACTAATGATTGTAAAATTTAAAAAAAAAAATCCAAAATATACATATATTTTAAACTGAAATAGTATACTATGCTGAAAAAGGCATACAATTAATTTTGAGAATGTTAAAATTCTAAACAAACAGCCAATAATTTCAGTTTAATCATGGAAGAAATTGAACCATTCTAGAATAAAAAAAACATTCTTTCATATATGAGAGGAAAAAGGATTTTTATTTTTTAAAATTTATTAATCCAATCAACTATTTTTATATTACATCCCAATCAATTTTTTATATTACATCCCATACTCATATTATCAAATTTTTTACATTTCTAACGGTCATTCTACGAGATACCTATTCATTTCTTTCTACATATTCTTGTATTATTATGTTTCATACATTTTACTTATGTAACCTCTAGAAGTCCATTATCACACATTATATATCTTTAATTTACTAGTTTTTTCTAAATCCCATCATGTTCCAACCTTTTTTTTATATATGTTAATCTTCTCATTTTGTATCTTTCGGTTTACTTCCTCATTTTTATTTCCCTTTATGTTATGTTTACTTTTTTATCCTTTATGTACATTTAGTTTCTGTATTTTATTTTATATTCGTTATCTTTAATTATTATATCTGTCACTATTTAATTTCTGTTCATTATCTTTAATTTTATTATATCTGTCAATATTTTAATTTTAAATTCACTATTTTAATATTCGTTACCTTTAATTTTCATATCTGTCACTATTTTAATTTTCTGCATTACATGTCACTATATTCTTGTTACTGTAACGTTTTTATATATATTTTTTGTTCAGTTTGTTTCTCTCTCATAGCCCTGAAGATGGCCTACATTGTAGGTCGAAATATCGGCACTAACTAAATTTAAGTCTAGTACTTATTTGGTGTTTTTTTGACTGCAGTCCCAACTATCTCCGTTCTCCATTATTTCATATACACCATTAACCAAGCATTCAATCGAAGCATTTAGATATATTAATTTAAAAAACAAAACTTACAAAAAGAGGAGTTACGAGGTTTTATAATTAGAGTAATGATTCGCAGAGACACTATATTAATCAATATTATTAACATTAATAGATAGTAACTAAATTAATACGAGTGATGCATGCCTCAGAAAGTAATAGTGTTAATAAATTATCCACAAATAAAATTCTTGTTTAAATATTAATCTGTTTTTTAGAAACTATTAGTCACCAATAAGCCGAATGTCATAAAAATGAAAAAGTAGGAAATTCAGAACATTTTAAATTATAACAATTGATCCTTTAATAGTTTATAAAATAAATAACAATTGATATTTTGACTAAGATGAGAAAAAATAGTTTATCAATGACCAACAATTTTTTTTTTTAAGTGGATAAATGGTTCTTTAAATAAAATAATACAAATTGTTTAGTATTAAAAAATGAATATGACTACAATTTCATAAAATTAACAACAATTATAAAGTTTTTGACCATAAATAATTTAAAATAAGAGCGATACCATGATTTATAATAACTCTTCAGTAGATCTTAAATGTTGTTTTTTAAATATTAAGCAACTTCACTATATATTATGAGTTTTAAAAACACTATCAAATAAATTAAGAAGAAGTAACTTTAATACTGATTATTACAAATTCAATTTTATAGCGGTATATGACTGATGAATTCAGTCTCAATAGCTATTCAAATTTTAAAAAATGTTAAACACATTTACTGATTGATAAGATAATGCAACTTATAGAATATAAACCTTGGTGCTAACTGAACAAGGCATCAAAATCAGATAAACAAATAAGACAGCCTTACATTTGTTTGACCTTCAACGTCATAAACAAATAAATAATTTTGATGCAATGAATTTTGCACTGATCCAATTTTCCCCTTCTGAAATCTTTCCAATTTTCAGTTACTGCTATTACATTCAAAGACAGATTTGGCCGTGAAGAGTACCCTAGGCAAATAAATCTTTTCTTTCAAATAAATAATATCTTGAAATTAATACTCAACTAAAGGAAATTAAAGAACCTTAGAAATCCATTTTGAATATTTGGTATTTTAGCCCAGACAGGCTATTTCTATGAACATAAGATCAAGCTGATAATAAAGACCATTTAATAATACGTTGATATAACCAGTTTGATTAAAATTGTCGTAAAAAATATATACTATCGATAGCATGAATTAGCAATTTTCCAAATTTGATGTTTGCAAAAAGTTTGCATTAATATACCAAGCATATGTCAACCATAAAGACTATGGGCACCAGTGGACTATGGGTGGACCTCACCCAGCTTCCTTTAAATGTTAGTCTACAGAAGAAAAAAAAAGATTGAGATGTACTGACTAAATGGTGATTTGAAGCGAGTATTGAAAATGACCACTCGAGGGTCGAAACGTTTATAGAAAATGATACAATATATGAATTTGGACTAAGGTTTTTTTTTATTATTATACAACCTTAGAAAAAACCATAAAGACTTAATTTCGGTTTTGCAGAACTTTTGGTTTTTGAGCTAGTCTTACACACCAATATAAAAAACATGGAACAATTTGTAATACTTTCTTATTTAAACTGAAGGACCTAGTGGGAACTAAAACATTTTATTGAAAAGTTGGATTTAAAATTGTCAACCATAGCCATACTTCTGATTGTATTTCATACATTGGAAAGTAAAAAAAAAAATAAGTTTACAAGAGGATACTCGCTTTCCCCAAACAGCCCCGTTTAACAAATTATATTTATTCTTCATCAGTTATATGCTATTTTATACAACCCATTTTAATTATTTTACCTTATACATAAAACAAAATATTATAAGGTTATCACTAAAACCTTTTTTAAATTGGTAATTACAATTTTTTATATTAATGTATAAAACAGATTGAGACAGATTTGATGACCAGTAATGAGCAGTGCACAACCTGTTATAGCACATTGAGAGCAACACAATTGTGACTGTGCAATATAAAATGATTTAGTTTTACATTGCTTTAACTATCTTTAAGTTATTCAAGGTGTTTTGAGGTGTGGAGATATAGAATATTTCGGGGTTAGATAAAAATAATTCAGGAATAAGAAGTGAGGTGGCTTCGCCTATCCTACTTTACAACTATAAAATAAAATATCATATGGGTACTAAAAACTTTTTTATACAATAGAGAGATTATAAAATTATATGGGACAATTTCTACAAAATAACTAAAAGTTTGCAAAAGTAAGTAATTGGGCAGAAGGTTTCTCTATTAAGTTAGATCCATAGCAATCACGAATATCGTAGAATCAGGAAAATGTTGTAAGTGATCCGCAGGTTTTATTTAAAAAATTCAAAAACAAATAAGTTGATCATCTATAACAAGACAAGTTCACTTATTTATCTATAGTCTGTTGGCTAAGAGAATGCCTTTAAACATAATCATGTTAATCTAACTTAGGCCATAATCCATTTTACTTAAATTTTCATCATTTAAGCAAACTCATCTAGAATTTGTATAATTAGTCTTTTTGTTTTACTAATATAAATTAATTTGATAATAAATAACTTACATCTGAACTGCTAGAGATGAGGGAGTCTGCACTCGGATAAGATTTGGACAGCATTTCCAGCTCATCGTTAATCATCAACAGGCGACTTCGACCCTGTTTGAGCAAGTAAAAGATAAGAGAGATTAAATCATTGATACTTTCTATCATCATTGGCTTATCATTTTGATAATGCTAATCTAACTCACTTCTTCTATTGCCTTCAAATGTGAAAGCTTTTGTATTTCTAGTTCGTTTGTTATCTTCTGGGAAGAATGTAGATTCGAAACCTTTTCTCTTCTCTGGGCTAACCTCTCGACTGCTTCATCAAGATCTTTTTGAATGTCTTCTCGTTTGGACAACCAACTCGCCTCTTCTTCTACTAATTGGAATTCCAAAACTTCATGGTTCTAGAAAATAATAATTATGAAGTAAATAAGTATCAACGAAAATATTTCTTCGATTTACAGCCAACATTCATACTTATTGCTAGCTCATTACATTTATGGCACAACATAATATAGAAAAAAAAAACCATAGTTTTGTTTTTAAAAATCCCAAAATAAATATAGCAAATTAGGAAAATAAAAAGTATCCTGATTTTAATATAATAAATAAGATTCAAGAATAAATCTGAGACCCGGAGATAAAGGAAACAAACCATGACCACAAAATAGGTATTTTTTTAGGAAACTGTCATTAATAAACACTATGATCAATACTTCCAATTACTTATCAATGCCAATAACAATGCAACCAATTTTCTTTAAGCTATTTCTATATGTAACAAAGAAACAAATTTTAATAGTGTGAAGTTATGGAAAATTGGCTCTCCTAAACAAATACTAAAATGTGACCTGGTGTCCTTTACATCATGAGTACAGAAATAATTTTTTTTTTTTTTGTTATAATAAATAAATAACATTATTGTTACTAAATAATAAAAATGAAAATAAAAAACAAACCTTTCTTTCAGAATCCAACAGTTCTTGTTGTTCTTTCAATGCTTCTTTCAGATGAATTTTCAATTCCTCATTTTCACAGGTAGATAACTTATTTTCCAAACTAAAACAAATATTTTTAAGATATAAATTACTGAAGTAATTAAAATGTTTTGAAAGAAAATCTAAAAACAACAATTTTTGATATTACATGTCTATCATGGCCATATGTTTTTCATTGATGACGTGGAAGTTTTCTTGTCCTTGAGCCTGCCTTTGTAAACATTTTTCCATTTCAATATCACATTCTTTGGCTTTTTCTTTTAATAAGGCAACTCTATACTCTTCATGTTTCAATTTTTCATCTTGAGCTGCAATCTCCCCACTAACAAGTGCCTCTTCGATTGTAGACTAAAAAAAGATATTTTAAAAACAATTGAAATAAATTATAATATCATCTTTTAGATAAAAGTTATGTTGATGAGTGGGTTACTATGGTGTTATCATTAGGTAATTAGAAGAAAATATAGTATAAGGAAAGCCCCAGAGACCTAGAATGGTTATAACGTTATAACGGTTTTAAGCTTCCCATTTTGTAAAAGTTCAATGCATTAGTTAGCTAGGAAAGATGGGAAAACCGCCAAGGAATTATAGAAGGAAACCTGTCAGATCTCCAGAATATGCTTAACATTAAAATAAGACTTAGAAAATCATTCAAAAATTCACTTCAGTGCAATTTAAGATACAAAAACTTGCAAAAATATAAAAGTTGTTAATTTTCAAGCTAAAAAAATGTATTTTCATTTTCTATAGAATACAATAGAACATGTATAAGCATTATCCTCTGTTGTTATATATACAGAGGAAGCTAACTCTGTACTAAGTAAACAAATTTAGCACAGCTCAGTCACATACGTAGATAAATTAAATAACTGAAGGGTTATCTGAGGTAAACTAGTATCAAAGTAAAACAGATTTCCCTATATGTATATTATTTCAAATAATTAGTAAGTACAAAAAAATACCTCTCTGATTAATTCTTCTTCTTGCTGTTCTAACTCAGTTATTTTCTCTTTTAAAGATGCAAGATTTTTCAATAATGTTTCACGTTCCAGTTTCAAACTTTCAATAGCACTAATCGAGCTCCTGGTAGTTCCTGTCGACATTTGATTGCTCAGTCTTTTGTTACTCTTACAGTCATCATCTTCGGCACCATTGACAATATCATAGTCAGGGAAATTCTCACAATTGAGAGTGGGATTCGTCCATGAGGGTGGGGATTGCGGTATTTGAGAGGGAGTGAAATTTCCAGATTGATGGTCGACAGTATCTTTTTGAGGCGTTTGATCAGCAGGAGTCTCCTTCCTCGGATCGAACCCTAAGAAGTTATATTTTTTCTCTGCTGTGATATCAGCGATCGACGGTGGCCTCCCTTTATCTTGGTATTCTCCGCTTGCTCTGTCTCGTTCTTTCACACCATCAAGATTACTGGTCATTGATGTGATTGTTTGATTTTGTTCAGATAATTCATTAAACGTCGAGGATGATGAGTTGTTGCGTAGGATGACTGGTTCTAGGTTTAAATGTAGAGCACTTCTGTTGCCAACTTGACCATCAGAATGATTACTCCTGAAAATTTAATAAATGTAAGAAAGTTTATTAATAAATTATAATTTCAAACCATAAATCAAAATGATAAATTTGTGAAATGATCATTCATGAATAATCACCCTTTGATTAAATAAAACTTCTATATTATTTTACAACTAAGTCGATTTTTACAATAAAAAATTTATATTTACTCACACACTAGTAGAACCATCTTTGTTGAGAAAAGTTTTAATCCTTGGTCTTGGGCTACCAGGAACAAATGTTACATTTTCGTATGTATGGAGAGATTTTTTACTATCTTTTGACCGATCTTTTTCACTTCCATAAGTCAATTCAGTGCTAGTAAAATAAAACATACATATTAAAATATTTTAAAACAGTACATGATTTATGTTTGGATCTGTTCAAAAAGTGTTAGCTAGACATTTATCAAATTAAGTCACAGTTCTGAACTTAAGAATTACTTTTTTTAAATAAACACATTTTTATAATTTTTACAAGGCTATATTTCCAAAACTAATTTTTTCATCAATAAAAAAATGTTTATATATTTTTTTTAAATAATTTTTTATCCCCAAAACTAATAAGCAATAACAGACAAAAATGTAAAACAAAAATAATCTTTCACAATTACTTAATATAAATGTCATTTTATAATTATTTTTAAATACTTTAAGAACATGCAAAAAAAAATAATAATAACAATAAATATTACTTAATCTTATTGAGTAGAAAATAAAATAAATAATAATTATGTTTGTTTTATATACAAAGTATAAAATATTATTGTAGGCACCTATAATGATGCCTGCTTTAAGGCCGAATGAAAACTGTCTAATTTGTTCTAAGACAATAAGGGTTATCACACCACATCAGATTACTCCTACCATTAACCTATTTGACCTTTAAGTCATTTTACTACCTATTTTACGAGCCATTAGTTTACTAATGATGGTATTACCAAGAATGATTGCATAATAATAAGAAAATTGTAAAAAGTAATTAGTGATAACAACATAAATAAAACAAATCTCATATGAAAAAAAAAAGTCATAACAGGATAATCTATACTGCACATTATATAGTAAATTTATAAACTAAATTTCAGGGATTTTAAACTAAAAACATAAACTTTGAGGGCTTGGTAGATCCTTTTATATAACAGAAAGAAATATACTTATTTTTTTACCATTTTGAATGTTTTATTGTCCAAATCATTTAGAAGCACAGTATTGTCTTTTGAAAACTATTGAACAGAATGTGTTGAATATTTGTGAGAAAATTATAACTATTCTAATGTTAATAAAATGTTAATTCCAATTTTTTTTTAAATTTATTTAGCAATATGAAGACTAATGTATGGATACTGAGGTGTCAAAAGTTTGGTAAACACTGAATTAAAATATACATCTTACTAACAGAAATAATAAGCTGTCAAAATATGGTTTTATTCTGGTAGAATATGTATTTCCAATTTTATTTATACCTACTTCGAATCAAATGAGAAACTGTGCTGATGGGTAGGCGATGCAGGGGAGTTTAATCTTTTCTCTCTCGGTAAAGATCCGTTGGTCTTTATCCTGTTCTGCACAGGTTTAGTACTTCTCTCAATTTGGTTTTCTCTCTGGTATTCTGAACAAATGGCTAGAATTTCATCAAGATCTAATTCTTCAACGTCACAATTCTTAGAATTTTTGTCAGGTTTATTCTGTAAGATAAAAAAAAGAGAATTTATTACAAGGCAATATGGAGTCAGTGTGCATTAGGTTTTATATAGTTGAACTTTTAATGACTATAAAAACTTCATGTATGAAGCAGCATTTTGCCTCTTCCTTTTTTTTTATAAATATTTGTTTAGCTATCATGTTAAATATTACATTCAAACCCACATTTCAATTAGTTTGAAGAGCCTGTCCTTGTCTTAAGGGGAAAATACCTAAGTATGTAGAACACTCATCATTCAAAAAAGCAAAATAATGTAGAAGAGTGTTGTAGAAGCATTTTATATAATCAAAACCAAAAAGTTACAAGATTAAAAAAACATTACTTTATAATAAAATTTATAAAAAAACAAAACAAATCACAACAGAATACTAAGCAAATAACGAAAATAAATAAATTAATAGCAACAAATAAATACATGAGCTAGGATGATTTCTTCAATAATTTCTTTACATAACAAATATCTTCTTTACAACAATATTCATAATTCAATACTGATTCATTCAAGCAAACGACTGGCCTGCTCAGAGAGCTTTTGTTTGGGAAGTCTGGAGATGTTGGAAAAGCAATGATTTAAATTAAATTAATAAAGGGCTGAGTTCCACATTGCGGTGAAGCTGGCGAGAAGGGATCTGTTGGAACGAGTATAGAGATGAGAAAGGTGAGATCTCGTTTCATGGTGCTGGGCTGAGGATTTGAATTGGAGGAGACTGCAGATATATGACGGGTGTTGAGAGTTATTGGATTGATATAAGAATGCATCAAGGAAATATTGTCTACGAATGGGTGGCCCTGATAGCTTTTTATACAAAACCAATTTGTAAAGCCTTAATATAATTCCTTTTCTCCAAACTAAAGTCATTGTCCTTTTCCAACAGTCCTCTATTCTATGGTTCCAATCCTTCCTCTCTGACAGGTCCCAAGCGATTTTTATGCCTAACCAACCCCTTTCCTCTTTCCTCACTTTATCCTCAAGCGTGGCATAGGGGTCAAGCGTCTCTCCTCTCCTTTTCAACTGTTACAATAATGATCTTCTTAAATCTGTTCACCACTGTTCCTACCATCTATATGCTGATGACTTCCAAATCTATTTATCCTTTGCTCCATCTGATATCATATGCGTTCGCCAGTATTCAGCGCTCCATCTGAGTTATCATATGCGTTCGCCAGTAATCAGTAAGACCTAGATAGGATCAGTGCCTGGGCAAAGTTGAACAAACTGGAATTTAACGCAATGAAAACCCAGGCCATTGTTCTAGGTCCCAACTCCCTCCTTACAACTATCCTCACCCTTTCAACATTAATCCTAAACGACCACCCCATCAGTTTCAACTCCTCCGTCAAAAGCCAAGGCATTACCATTGACCAAAACCTTTCCTAGAAACCCCATGTCACTCAAATATCCCGAAGATCAATTAGTTCCCTGAAATTATTCCATTGATCTCGACATCTCCTTACACAATTTATCCGGAAGCTTCTCGTATCGTCCCTCATCTTCCCCCATTTCGATTACTGTAGTGTGGTATAAGGGGGCCTCTCGAAAATGGGCTTGAGGGCCGATTAAAAAGAATAATGAACTGCGCTTTAAGATTTTCCCTTGGTACTCCGAGGCGATCCCGAGTGTCACATCAACAAGAGATAAAGTGGCTCTTACCTCCCATTTGTAGATAATATTTCCTTAGTATTTTTCTATACCAATCCATCAACTCACAACACCCTTAATATATCTATAATCTCCTCCCATTGAAATCCTCTGTCCAGCACCACCAAACTTCCGATCTCTACATTCCTTCCCACAGAACTAAGGCATTCGAGCGTTCCTTACTCGCCCCCTCCACCATTGTGTGGAACTCAATTCCTCCTTTCATCCGCCATTCTTCTTCACTGGCTTCATTTAAATCCCTGCTTTTCCATCATCTCTTGGCATCCCAAAAAAACGGTCTGCAAGCAGGTCAAACTTCCGCTTGAACAAATCAGTATTGTAAACTCAATCTCGCTACCAACGTGTTTTGTTTATTTTTCCAACAACAAAGAAGATACAGACTTTGTAAACACTTTATCGCATGCCATGTCATTCATTTATTTTGTTAGAAATTTTGTTATCAACAATACTATTTTATTAATCACTATTAATAAACTGAAATTAATAATTAATAAAAAAAATTAATAAACTATCTATTGTATATTAATATTAATGTTGTATGTAATATTAATTAATATATGAATATTAATGTTATTCATTATTATTTTGTTAATATCAATATATTTATTTTTGAAAGTTAGTTAAAATCCTGTCAAGTTTCGTTCTTTTTATTTATTTATTTTTTTATCTATTTCTATTTTTGTCATACTTTGTCACTCTTGATTATTTCATGATTTGTATTATTATGTATCCTTCTGGCCAGATGAATATTATGGTTTTTTTTTATTTGTTCATTATTGTTATACTAAAGGGACTTGGTCCCAGAATAAATTTTGTTTTCTATTCTATTCTATAATTTGTTTATTTTTATTATAGCCTTGTTATAACCCTTACTGTACAGCCTTGATGGCTTATTATACAAAACAAATGTTAATACTGAACATTCAATTTGCTTAATGTGCTATAATTCATTTGACAACATAGAATAAATAAGTAAAGTATAATAATATATGATAAAATAATATAATATTAATGTATAATAACCTGTTTATTATGTAAAGGTGAAGAAGAATGAGGCGGAGGTTTAAGAGGGGTAAAAGGAGAGGAGTCCTTGTTATGAGATGGGCTCGACACATTGGACTTCCAACTGATCGGGCTCAATTCTCCATTCAACACCTCACCATTTTTAGGACCTGAAATAACGGTATTTATTCATATTAAACTATTTATATTGTATTTTAAATATAATTTAAAACACTGAGACATTTGAAGTTACCACTTTTAAAACAACCCATTACTTCATCCAGATAAGGTGAGAGTTATAAACAAAATAAAAAATTGATTACAAATTTATCATCATTAGTAATGTCATGTGATTGTAGTGCTAATTTATTAAGCTTAAAAATATTGCTAATAAAAATTATATATAATTATTAGAAATCAGTTCTCATTCACTAGCAGCATCTTATATCACTAATCCCAAAACCAATAAACGATTTGATACAAATTAAATTTTGGGCTGATGAAAACATGTGTTGTTATTGCTAATTCGATGTCCTCTATTTCATCTAAAGTTAAAACAATGAAATACTTTAGTTTATTTTCATTAAAAATTAATGTCACAGTAATCTAATTTCAAATACATTCAAGATAGTGTGCAAGGGTTTCACTAACTATTAAAATATTAATAGGAACCAAAGAAAAAGGCTTAAAAAAAACTCACTCATTTTCACAAAATTGTTGATTCCTGAGCAAGTGTCTCTTGAACGTGACTCTTGGTGATGATAAGGAGAATTTCCATCCATTTCAACACAAACACCTAAAATAAAAAATTACTTAATGAAATATTTGACAATGTTTTGAACACATATTGATTTTTTGTTATTAGTAAATAACAATTAAATTTAGTTCTGTATTGCCTACATCATGTTCTCTAATATGATAACCATCATCTTTAATTTGATTTTTTTAAAAACTCTAACAAGCAGCCGCCTTATTTAACCGACCATTCAATAGCATAACAATAAAAGTAGCAATTTAGCAGTCTAAAAAGTTTAGGTGCATTCGCCAGATGGCAAAAGCTGTAGGAAAAATGTCTAAAATATTAAAATTGTTTGTTTTCATGCTCTTGGCATAAACTTTATTTTTGGTGGGACAAATATCCCTAGTGTCCATTTGAGGCAACATGAAATCCTCAATGTAATAATAATAATGTCTTTATTTATTCTGGGACGAGTCCCTATAGAATAACAATACAGGCATTGTAAGCTATTAAATCTTAGAGTGTTAAATAATTACTTTTAATTAATTATTACAATTAATTTAATTAGTGAGAACGAATAAAAAAAATGAACAAATAAAAAATGTGAATTACCTACAATAACAGTATTTCAAAAACATATTAGAAGAAAAGAAAGAAAAAAAATTAAAATAAGTTTACAATAATTATATAAGAGAAACAAATTTATGGTCACATATATCAAATTTATGCCAAGAAAAAAAACAAAAAAGAAAGATTAAACAAGATTATCCGAGATTTACCTTTCATCCCTTTTTGTCCTTTTTAATATCTATCTATATGACATTAATAATACATATGTACGTGGTTTAAATTCCACACACTCAAATATATGAATACAAAATAACACACACAAATGTACATCTAAAAACATCATTCATTCATCGAATAAAGAGAGCATTAAGTCAATACTGATCCCCTACTGTTTTCGATTTTTTGGGAATTGTAGGGATAATAGGTGCTGGAATATACGGGATTTGAAGGTTGGAAGATTATTGGAACGACGAATGGAAGAAGGTATAGAGTTCCAAAGGGAGGAGGATCGGATCAGGAAAGCTCTGTCAAAAGCTGCAGTTCGGTGGGATGCTGTATATAGATCAGAGAGCCGAGAACGGGTGTTGCGGGAGAGGACTGTGGTTTTGAATTGAAGGAGATCGAAAATGTAAGATGGTCGGCGGGATTGGATAACTTGGTAAAGGAAAGATGCTAGGACGTACTTACGGCGGTAGGAAGGGTAGAGCCATTTCAATTCTTCGTAATATCGGGTCACCGAGGCATCTCTAGGGATCCCATAGATGAATCGAACGAAGCAATTAACCAACCGCTTTAATTTTGCTTTGAGATCCCCAGAGATACCCCCATACACCGAACAACAATAGTCAAAATGGGGGAAAATTAAGGAAGAAACTAGGAGTTTACGGATTTCAAAAGGGAACAGGTGACGAAGGTAATTGAGACGCTTTAAGGTGGAGAAGGTACAACGAGAAATTTCAGAGATATGGTTGTTCCAATGTAGTTGAAAATTGATTTTTCAATTTAAAAAAAAACAGATTTTTTTTTTATTTCCTCACAGATTTTAACATGTCAGAAGGGAGTGTTTTTTTTCAAATTATTACTTGAGATAATAGTAGTGCAATTTTTATTTCATCATACTTTCACACTAACAAAATATTTGTAATTATGTGAACACTGAAAGAAGTTTCTGAAATATAAAAAAAAAATAATTATTGTTAAATCATTTTATTTTTATGTATAAATTAAGAGGGTTACATAGTATATCATTTTTACCATCAAAATATACAATTTTAAGTAACAACGTACAAAGTACTTTTTTTCCTAACCATAGATGAATAAAAAAAAGTATATATATTTATTTTAAATATTTTATTCATTATTATTATTGTTAGATCATCTAACAATTAAATAAATTATAATATATATATATATATTTATAGTTGACGACATGAAATCAGGCGGCTGAGTTGCTGTGTTGCCACTTGTAACGAGAATATGGGCGTGGTTTTACTCAAAACTGCCAATATTTGAAAACAATGTGCTAGCATTGTTGCCTAATTCTCCCGGCTTCAGTTATTTGGTTTTTACCCTTGGTACGCTAGTGTTCTGTTTTTTTATTGTTATTCTGCCTCTGCGGTTCTCATGAGAACTTCTTGTCTTCAGTGTTGTTAAACTGTTAATATGGATTCACCTTCTTCATCTTCAGCTGTAACACCAAAGAAAAAATGCCGACTTGAGTTACTGCAAAAGAAAGATTTGAGTTCGCAAGGCAAGTCTATTATATGTAATGTTTATAAATTTGTCAAAAAATGTAATAGCCCAATGTTTTTGAATGCCATTTATTTTCATAGAAGTCAAAAAGTAGTAGAAATTTCTGACACGAGTTTAAGATCCGTGCAAACAGCATGTCAAGAAGAAACCACAGTCCTCCTTCAGAAAAAAAATTCAAATCTCCACTTAAAAATATAAAAGAGATAAGCCACAATCCATTTTGAATGATTTTGACAACGATGTAATTCGGTGTTCTGTACTTGAATTTTACGATAGATGTCAATATCCTACAGCTGAAAGATTACGTCCAGTTCTGCAAGAAAAAATTAATTACTCTAGCAGTGCTAGATCTATTCTAGGCTTTTGAGGAATCTGGGCTATAAACATAGGAAGACGAATGATGGGAGAAAATTTCTTCTACTATAGAACAGAAAGACATTACATTGGCCCGAACTAATTTCTTGCAAAAAATGCATGAATTTAAACATGATCCAATTCAAAGAAAAAGAATATATCTTGATGAAACTTAGATAACAGAAAATACATTTGGCAGAGCACAGATAACAAGGGTGGGTTGAAGGTACCTGTTGGAAAGGGAAAGCGGCTTATTGTTTGCCAAGCAGGTAGTTCAAGCGGATTCGTGAGTGACTGCAGATGGGTATTCTAATCCAAAAGTAAAACTTCTTACTACCATAATGAAATGAATAGTCTTTCTTTTAAAGAGTGGTTTATAAATCATCTCATACCAAACCTGGAGGAACCTTGTGTAATAATTTTAGATAATGCTCCTTATCATTCTGCCTTATTGCAAAAATGCCCTTCACTTAACTAGCGGAAGCAGGAGATAATCGAATGGCTAAGGAGAAAAAATGTATCTTTTGAAGCTAATTCAACGAAAGTTGAATTGTTGTCCAAAGTTGGACCATTTAGAGGCAATAAAATCTATGAAATAGATGAACTGGCAAGAGCTGCAGGGCATGATGTTTTGAGATTGCCTCCTTATCACTGGCAATATAATCCAATCGAATTGATATGGGCTCAAATTAAAAGAGAAGTGGCCGATAAAAATAAAACTTTTAAATTAGCTGATGTGAAGAGGTTAACGTGTGAAGCAATAGAAAATGTGACTCCTGAAGAATGGCGTAAATGTTCAGAGCATGCGGAAAATCTTCAACAAGCTGACAAAGAAATAGTAAGGGATGAAATTATTAAACAAATATTAATAAATTTAAGTGACGAAACCACATCTGATTCCAAAGAATTTTCTGATGATGAACAGTAATTGTATTCTTGATTATATTTGATGAATGCAAACAAATTATTAGAAGGTTTTAATCAATTAAATTGTATAATCATCTATTTTAAATATAATGTAGTATGTTTATTAAACCTGAATCTTTATTAAAAAATTACTTTTTTGATCCTAACATTTCAATCCTGACCAATAAATATAAAAGATTCCTGGGGTGTAAGAAAGAAGGTCGATTTGGCAACACCGCATTTTCTTTCAGCCGCCTGATTTCATGTCGTCGACTATAATATATTTGTTAACAGATATATAGTTGAAAACGGAATAAATTTTCTCTCAGGAAATTTTTTTTCTATTCATTGATTTTTTCATTAACATAAATACTAATTGATTTAAATTAAAGTATTACTTAGAGAGATATTTTCTGTTTTATTTGTATACAACTAATATTTTTAAGGGACTCATTTCCCGATCCAATTTTTAATTTTATATCTACTAATGTATTTACCTTGATAAAAAGTTAAAGGAAGCATGGAATTCTTAGGATCTGGAAGTGTCTTCTTCATCAACCTGGCTTGGTCAGGATGGTTGAACCTGAAATAACTCGAATGTCCCAAGCCTATAATGGATCCTGAAAAAAAAAATAGACAATTAAACCAAAATAATGAGTAAAATATATTAGTCTCAAAATAACACACTAATTAGATTAAAGTAGCATGATTGAATTAATGAAATTGTTTTGATATAGGTTGCCTGGAGATATCCTCAGTTCCCTGTTCTTCACCAAAACTCAGTTCAAAATAATGAGGAAAGAGTGGTTCCTAACAATACAATACTTCCGCATTATATTACTGCATTAATACTCTCATCGGCTCATCATTCCTCTACATCCTATTGTAGAAGACCTTAATAGAACAGTAAGCAGGCTGATACAGTAAAACCTCTATTAACGGACACCCTAAATAGCGGTCACTCCCCAATACCGGACGATTTTTTTTGCACCAACATTTTAATACAATTTTTAAGGCATTTGAACCTCTATTTAACGAAACCTCTCATTAACAGTCACGGACAGGCTGTGTTGGTTAGAAATTGATTAAAAAAACCTCTAAAAGACGGACAGTATGACTTTATCCCTTTCCCGTTTCTCGGAAACAATTAGTTGTTTCCGGTCTAAGAAAACAGGGACAGCTGTGTTTACTTTTGAGTAAAGGTTTTCCACATAAATACTTTTTTTTTTATTCTCGAACTTGCTTTATTAAAATTTAGTTCTGTTCTAACCCTCGTGGTAGGCGGCTGAAAATGTCTCCCTCACGTAAGAGAATCACTTTAGAACAAAAAATAAATGTAATCGACGTTTATGACTGTGAAAAGTTAAGTGTACGTGCGCAAGCGGAAAGACTCAATATCGGTAGGACACAAGTTTCGGAAACACTCAAAAACCGTGCGGTGTTTTTTTAATTTTATTCTACTTACCTTTTAAACACATGGGAAATTGAATAAGAGAGAATTAATTTGTACAAATACATATTTATGAAAAAATAAAACCTCCCTTTAAAGGACACCTTTGAATAACGGACAAAAATATTTGCACCAGGGCTGTCCGTTAATTCGAGGTTTTACTGTATTTGTGTAAGTTCAATCTTTCAAGATTCAGGACAAAAACCATGTGCTAGTTCACAACAGAAAAATAATGAACACTAATGTATATTTTCTCTTGAATTTCATTTTTTTTTTATTATAATAAATCGCCATACTAAAATTACTATTTCATGTTCAAATTTGATCATTTTTATGCCTATTTCACCAAAACTGTTTTTGCTTCCAACCATATATTTAATCTTATCTATATTTATTTTGTGCCCTATCCTTCTACCACTTTTTTTTTTTTAATTTTAATTTTAGAATTTCCGCATCTTCATATGAAACTATATAGTCATCAGCATACTAATGATTAAAAATTTTATCACCCATATTTAAACCTTTGTTCAGAACATATTACCTTTTTAATGGCACAATCAAGTATGTAATGAATCACAATGTAATGATACCAAAAATAGAAATATTACCTTGTGATAACCTAGTTGGCTGGGTAACTGGTAGACCATCAATTGTGGTTCGTGGAGATTTAGAATGAAGAGTAAGTATCCCTCGATTGTTCTCGATGTAACAGTGCTGCTCGTCCACTCCGAGGCCATTGACAACAATGTCGACATGTTTTCCACTTCCCAGAACAGTTGTTCCTGAAAAAATAATAGCCAGTATTAACGACTTATCATTTAAATATCAAATTAAATCAATTATGAAATGATCTCTAGGCTTACTATTGATAATGTACTAAAATATTTCCAGCCATATATGTAGCTGTGAATAAGATTTATTATCCCTTTACCAATGATTGACCAGACAAAGAAGACCCTGTCCTTAGCACATACCTAATGTTCCATAATCTGCAGTATGCCTTCAACAAAGTTTCGGTATAAGAGGCTAAGGAAGTATTCCAGATCATCTCATCACAAGTATAACCTTTCCACATTAAACCCCATTAAAGGAGTCAAGCAAAGGGACAGTCTTGAGAAAGGCAGCCTTCCAAACAGCCGTTGGAAAGTGGGAAATTATTCAACCAGTCTCCATTGCTTATTGGCAATATCATTCTCATCTTTGATACAAAGAAGAAAATACAGTTAGCTTTGAAACTCCTAAAAAGCCAAAATGAGCACCATTGTCTCTAAAAGCTGTTCTGCAATGGTGAGGTTCTAAAAGTGGTTGACAACTTCGACTGCTAACTTGAACTAAACTAAATTATTGGGTTTAAAGAAAAACTAGAAGAAACTACATAGAAAATTAAAATAGATAAGTTTGCCTGTTCTCCATAAAGAGCAAATTGTAAGAATTTCTCCAAAAATTTCCTCTGTCTGATCTGACTTGCTTAGATCATTGTGTAGATTATTGAAATGGGGATCAAGTATTTTACATTAGTGATATCAAATATTTGATTCAAGTAATTGAATGAGTAACGGTACACAAAATTAACATCTAATAGTTAACTATTTTCATCAGTTAAAATGAGGTAACAATTGAATACTGAATGAAAAAGCTTTCTAAAACAAATATATAATATCACCATAAACAGTACTTGCTAAATAAAAAACGAAGAATGGAGAAAATAAATGCAGTAGAGTTGATTCACAACTATTAATAAAGTGGAAGTTGAGAGAGACAGTCCAAAAAGCTGCTATTTTTGACACAATGTATTAATAACAATTCTAAAATTAAAATAAAAAAATAAAATATTGCTTTTGGCAAATCATTGCAGATCTAAAGTAAGATAACATTTTACCCTTGATCCACATACTGCTTCTTTTTTAAATTGCAAATACTTTAAATAGTGTTTATTTACAAAAGAATCCTATTTTATGAATCTGACGATATTAAAATTAAATTTCTGTTCTTTCTTTCTCTTTTTAATGGTAAAAATGAACCATTCATTCGACACAGAACATTAATGGCGTTTAACATTACATCAGTTATTTAATTTTAGATTTATTTTTTTCTGGATGCTTAAACATGATTTGACGAATTAACATTTCGATTAATCAACTGTGGAAGATTTTACTTTCAGTTTATTTTTTGTTTTTATAATTTTTATCTGATATTATAGCTTGTTAGGCTTTAGGATATAAAATTATTTTTGAACTGTTATTAGTTATTTAGAATAGTAAAATTTTCCTCTTTTGTGACCGGTACACTGTTTTGCTAAAATAAATATTTTATAATTATTACATATTTTTTTATACACATATTTAATTTCTACATGCCCATACCACTAGGAAGAGGATGTATTGTTACTGCAATGCTGAGCCGACCACTTCCGAGGCTGACAAGGTGTGGGGCTTCAGCTTGTACCCGCACCCCAGCTTCCCCTTCCTCCACAGACACACTGGACATCTGTAAACAAGGTTAGAAAAATAAAAATAAATGAAATAAATCTTAATTAATTATTTTAAATAAATATATAAACACATTAATTATAGAATACATTTGAAATTTGCTGCATCCCAAATGTCTACAGATCCGAATAGTCTTTATACTTCTCAACTGAAGGGATGAAAATGGCAAATTTAATATCATGCAAGATGACGTGGTGTTTTATACAGTGACTAGATTTTACACAATTCGATCTAAAATTACTGCAAAATGTTTATTTTCGGAACTAATTATTTTATCTATTTTACTTGAGTTAAAAGGGATTATAAAACCATTATTCTTCCAGTAAAAAAATACAATATTTGTGCATCTATATAATCAAAAGTTAACAGTAGAAATGGGATATAATCATTATAATGATTACGATGTGCTGTTGGTATCATTACTTTTATATTAAATATTTTTACATAAAAACATATTCAACTTTTCACTCCTAATATACTGATTATAATTTCATATGTGGCCAATGGAGTTATAAACTGTTCCAAAGATCATTAAGGCTGGCCACCACTATCCAAGACACACATAGTCACAAGTAATGAGCTATGTTAGTACAGTGATAACAGATACTTTTATGAGAAGTCCAAGCTGTAAGTAGCCTATTAAAGACACTTGTGATAGAGCCAGATAAACAATCACAGTTTGATAGCCTATAGAGCCTATTCCTGTCTTCATTTAGCTTGACAGGACAGGATAGCTACAAGTGGTATCTTCAATGCTCCTTCTGTCCACTTGGTTCAATATTCAGTATTATTACTTCCAAGCTCAAAAGTAAATATTTATCTCATATTTTGTTAACTGGCAACTTCCTACTTGTTAGAAATGAACTGACAACCAGTTATTTATAAAATTTTAATTAAAAATATATTAGGAATATCAATGTCTGAGAGACAGGTTTCATTGTCTTCAAAATTTTTGTTTTTGTTTTTAGACCTAATTGTCCTTCAAGCAATCCAAAAATTAATTAAAATTTAAAAATGTATTATTATTTTCATTAATTAACAAAAATAACATTTACTCAATGATAAAAAGTTTCGATTCCACAAATTTAAGAATTTGTAATTTATTATATAAGGGTAGGCCTTAATCTTAATTAGCAAAAACAATAAAAAGTAATTAAAATAACCTAATTAATTGTAAGAGAAACTAAATATTCGTAATATAATTATTTTTTAACTAAAATGAAATCAAAGCTTTGAATGATCTTATGTATTTTTTTAGAGATGAATGATTGATAACAAATATTGAAAAGGTAGTTGATTGTTAATTTTTTTATAAAATGTTGTAATCCCAGATCATTTTTATAAATAAAACTTACATATACTAATTATTTGTTCACTAAAAATAAAAAATAAAATAGATTTAGCAATGTATAACGATTGCGAATCACTAAATTCTCAAAATATTTCATTAACATTAATAATTCAGTTTTGGTGCAAAAACAATAATTCTTCTGCTCTATCAGGAGTTATCCTAATTAAACAATTGACCATTCACTAAAAATCATAATTTACCACCAATATGATCCAATTACAATCACCAGCTCTGTACTTAAACTATCATTTTTTTTCGAACAGTTGTGCAATGATTACTTATATTTAAAATTATTTTTTTTTTTTGCATTTTTAAGCACATTACGTATAATTTTAGATTTCTATCAAAAAATTATTTCCAAATTTTAAAGAGAAAACGTTATTTTTTCATAATGTCCATGAATTTTCTAGTTCACGAGTTTGCTTGGTAAAAACAATTGTTTTCCTAATATTTGCCTTTTAATTATTAAGTTGAGAATGTCTGATGAGAACCTATTTAAAAAAATGAATATTTTTTTTCTTATTGCCTCTTGGCATAATCGATCTTAAGCAATAATATCAGAGCAACAGAAAAAAATGTATCTTTTTAAAAAAAAAAAAAACGATCTATGAAATATCGATATCGGTAAGAATTTCGTTACTTGTGTATTAGCAGGTCCGCATGAAATCTACCTCCTTATCTCGTCTGGCCTGTCCTTATCAATCGATTTATTTGGGTTATTTGTGTGCATATATAAAATTGTTTTTGTCTTGTTAATTTCTTTAGTGGTCTAATTGCCTTCTGATAAAATTAACGGACATAAAATTTTTCTGAATAATTAAAATTAAAACGAAGCATATCTATTAATAAAAATTAATCAGAACTATAAGCACAGCCTGAATGAGTTCATTCGCAGGATGCTATATCTGTCAGAGGCTGTGTCCTTAAACTTCCTGGAAGGATTCAGTCATCGCCAAAACAAACAGAGCCTGGAAAGGATTGTTGTCCCTTGTCACAGCTAGGAAATCTGATCGATGAGCAAGATATATTTTAGATAGTACCGAATCATGATGGGCATTAGGCACGCGTGCTTTCGCGCTGTCATGTTTGGTGCGACAGTTGACAGTATCTCTCGTGATAGTGACAGGTACTTCCCAACTTGATTCGGAAGTCGTCATAACAGTCCATTTTCTTTCCACTTTTCGCCTTTAAATGAAAATCTACCACGAAAATTATTTTAATCAGTATTACAAGGTCTTGACTATATATTTATATACAAATGCTTTTGTTCAATTATATACAATAATAAAAAATGAAAATTCGATACCAGACAAGGAAACGTTTTTTTGCGGTCCAACAAAAAGTTTTAAAAAATCGTAACTAAACTGCGCAAAAATGAATAGGGATACCACTAATTTTGCTGTATGTAATTTCAAGTTTTAACTTTTCATTATTTTCCTTTTTAATGATCTCCAAAAATACCAATAATGGTGAGTTTTAGTATGAATAAAAGAGTGTAATAATGAGAAAAGTGCACATTTGGGTAATTACTTCATCAAGAAATATGCATTTCAACTAAAATTTCGAAGTATAGGTATTATATTATAATTTTTTAAATATTTTATAAGAAAGAAAAGAGGGGATATGGCTGGCCGTGAAGCGAGCCAGAATGGCCGAGATGGTTGAGGCGTCACCACGGATGGGTGAAGGTCCCGGGTTCGTGTCCCGGTCCTGGCCATATCTTTTCTTTTCAAATAAAATATTTAAAAAAATTATATCATATAAAAATAAAATTAATTATAATAATATTAACGATTTAAAGTCAACTAGATCCAAAATAAAGTAATGTTCAATTAACATTCTCCCCGTGTATACATCAAAGTGAAAAGAGGGGATATGGCTGGCCGTGAAGCGAACCAGGATGGCCGAGATGGTTGAGACGTCACCACTGAGAGGTGAAAATCCCGGTCCTGACCATATTTTTTTCTTTTCAAATAAAATATTTTAAAAATTATATCATATAAAAATAAAATAAATTATAATAATGTTAACGACTTAAAGTCAACTAGGTCCAAAATAAAGTGATGTTCAATTAACATTCTCCCCGTGTATGGATCGCAAATTGCGAAAACAGGGAGAGGTAGGATCAAGTGAAAAAAAGAGATATGGCTGGCCGTGAAGCGAACCAGGATGGCCGAGATGGTTGAGGCGTTACCAGGGAGAGGTGAAAGTCCCGGGTTCGAGTCCCGGTCCTGGCCATATCTTTTCTTTTCAAATAAAATATAGGTGTTATATGTTTGGTTGAAACGTCCATTCCTAAATAAAATTATTACCGGAGTATAGACATTCCTCATAATTACACTTTTTTCCATACTACACCTCACGATTATTATAGTTTTTAGAGAATAATAAAAAGGAAACGAATGAAAAGTTAAAACTTAATGAGAGTCGACACTAAGCGACAACGTGCGGAACTGATACCAAATATTTTAATGAAACATAACTATCAGGGATAATAAAAACATATTTTTTTATTTAGCAGCGGTTTAAGATAACTAATAAGATATATTTAGAATATATACGAATCGAATAAGACATTCTAATTATGTTGAAGATATTTCTTTTTCTATTGGAAGAGTGACCTTGAAGTCGTTATGTCATTGATGAATGGCGGCATAGTTCCTTCTACAGCGAGGAACGAATATTAATCAGGAACGTTTCGGTCACTAAAGAACTTGCTGAACGTTCTTACAGGACGAGTTTTATTTTTTTGTTTTTTGTAACCGACAAAGGCTTAACCACAAGGAAGGTAATGTAGTTAAATTTTTCATCCAACTGTGTAACGACTTTCCGAACGATCGGCTAAACCAATTTTAAGGCTTAATGGTTCAAATTACTCCTCCAAATCATTACGTTGATGTTAGGAAATATCCAACAAATATATACATTTATTAATATTTAAAAGTGAAAAATAAAATAAATGTATAAATATTTTAAAGAAAAATACTTGCAATATATCGAAATGCGTTTTGTAATTTAATTTTTTTTTTTAGTTCTCACAGACCTTAACTTTCTACTTTTATAAAGAACTATTTATTGAACCTTTATTTTTGGGTACAAGTCATCACCACTACCATCCTGGACTCACCAAACCAGCATATCTTAAAGATTAGTCCACAATCCAATGCCATCAGGAAACGTACAAAGCACATAGGTTAAATCTTACGAACAGCCCCAGGGGAGTTGTATAGAGACCACAAGTAGGTTAGGAGTTTATCTAATCTAATCTCTACAACCGTCCTACCCAGCTATTGTACAGTCTTCCAGTTTTACCAACTTCCCTCTGACGTCAAATCTGCCCACAGTTACGATCTTTTTTTTAAATATTCCTCTTTTTATTATCTTTCTTTTTTATTCCTTCAATGCTCCTTTTTATCCCATTGCATAATAACATAGACTTGCATCAAGTTGAAAGCTATATCGCATTTCACAACATTTTTATAAATTGGCTATTCCACTATCGATAAATCAAAACATATTTGTTTATAATCGATATTCGTCGATGGATCAGCTTTTAACAGTGACTGTTCCTTAAGTGGTTCCTATTGTCACAGATATATTTGGATCATAAAGTGCTGATAGGGAACTCTTGATTAATCCTTTTTAAATTTATTTATTTACTGCGAAGATATAATGGCCCTGTGCGATCTAGTGACCCTCCAGGGCTTCACTCAACTTCTCAATGCGAGTACCCTAAATTGGGGGGAAAACCTGGCAGTTGAGCGTAATCTAGGACAAGTCACCTCCCTTCACAATCGTTGTCATTGAAACAGGACAGTCTCTACCATGCACTGAACACAGAGGTTTCCTGTGGAGGGAAAGAATTTTTTTAAAGAATCTTGAGGCTTTGGTTATTTAAGTTTTATTTCCAACGGCATTCTAATTATATATAAATGTTTTCTTTTTTTTTAAATAATTTTAATATTATATAAATATAAAAAATACAAGTGAGACGTAGCTATAAGTGAGGTGTAGACTATTACCGAAGCAAGAGAAGAGTTAACTTTTTGTAGGGCTTCAAGGTTAGAGAAGATAGGCGAGACAGAATTCCTTGCCGACAGATTTCTATTATTCTGTCTCTAGCCTACATTAGCGTTCCATCACGCATTCCCTCTCATAGAAATATTTCAAAAAGGAGAAGATGATATTTTGTCTATAAATATCTTACATCTGTACGCATAGTACTCAGATATGGAAGGATCATCTATTGTAGGCTTGAATATTGGAATAAATATATATTCCTCTATGTTTTATATATTTTTTCGGATATATAGAAATATTAATTTAAAAAACAAAACTATAATTTTTAATACCTTCTTTTAAAAAATGTATTAACAATTATGAATACTTAATAATTATAAAAATCTTAACACATATTTCAAAGCACTATAAGATTGATTTTGTTTTATTTAATTCCCTTAGACGATAGCTGAAATGGACACAGCCACTCAAGATATTGATATGAACACAAAACACCAAGTTTTTTGGCTCTTTTTTATCTTAACCTGTCACTTATTTTATTATTTTGTTTTTTAATGGAAACTTTTTTCTGTACTCAAATTTTAATATTAATTTTTAAGATTAGGATAAAATCCATAGAAAAATGATATAAGTAATTTCGACAAATTGATATTTCCACCACCTCTTTTCTAGAATAAAGCCGTTAAGAAAAGAAAAATAATATCAGCTCTCGATTTTTTAAGACATTTTAAACCTCCTTTTGACAGATTTTTTATATTAAAAAATATAGATTTTAAGAAAAATCAGTTAAAGCCTACCGAACGGAAATATCAATATATATATATATATATATATATATATATATATATATTTTAAATATTGATATTCAATATATTCCAATATAATACTGTTAATATCCAAAAATATATTTAATTAATTATATCAACCGTACGCAGGGACCGATTCATGTTCATAAATTATTTTATTTAAATAGCTAATGTCGATTTGAAAAAAAACAACAGAAAAAAACAATAAGCTATATGATTAAAAGTCATATGCATTGAATCTCTCATTTAAGAATAATAATCTATCATTTAATATTTTGCATTTTGATTATATTAGATACCGCTCTGTTATGGGTCAAATAATATTAAACTTAGGTGTTTATCATATTTAAATAGTGAGTACTTCCTGGAGCGAGATAGGTACCACACAGTTTGGGCAAGATAAACACCGGTGCCTCCCAACCGTGAATCGAACAGCTGCGTTGGCATGTGTGCGTTCTGGCTTCCACTTGTCTCAATGACCTTTTACCATGACTGAATTACCAGCCGCTCAAACAGCGCTCTCAACCTGGTTAAGGGAACAAAAACTACAAGGGAGATGTGGTGTATATATTTATATGTGTAAAATAGTTTATAAATAGGTAGGCTATATACTAAAACTTGTAGGTATGTAGAAAAGCTTGTTCTGGTGAAGCACAAGCTTTTTGTAACATACATTTTATAGTTTTTTGTTTTATTTGTTCAATTATCACATCATTGCATTGCAGGAGTCTAAAGAAGCATGAATAATGCAGTTTATTCAGGGTTGTTTTCCTAATTGTATTTTTGTAATATTTTTTGTTATTCGTTATTGACTTGTTTTGTTTAATAAATTTTCAGACATTTGGATGTTTAAACTGAGATTGCTTCTTATTTACTAGAATGAGACATAGAATACAGAATGTGTGTGTGTGCTGCGTGTGCGTTTCTGTACAAGTGACAGGTAGACAAACAAATTTTACATTCTGACTACGTCCATAAAAATAACAATAAATTTTTAAATAAATATTCCAGAACAAATTCACATCAAAACAACCAAAGGAATATGGAAAAAAAATATATATATATTCAATTATAAGCGGCCCAATGGGACTTCTATCATATGCTAAATACAAATATAAATAAAAATAAGGAATCATGAAGAGTCTTGAGTTCAGTACATGGTAGAGACTGTACTGTTACTTGGAGAACGGTTGTGCATGGAGGTGATTTGTCCTAGATCACACTCAACCGCCAGATTTTACCCCTATTTTTGGTATGCACTTTTTGCACTTTGGTATGCGATTCCATAGTCCAAAGGATCCATTCCCCGGGTGTTAACACATTAAATTAACACAATTAATTAAGTCAGAGCCAGATTTGAACCCGAGACCTTTGGCACAGCAACTCAGCGGACTATCACTTAGCCATTCCGCCCCCTTTAACGTATGCTAAGTTCGTTACTAAAATAAGTTGCGCTAATTTTAATATTTTACTTGTGTTCGTCTTAAATTATATAAAGTTGAATTATATTTTATTTATTCAAGTACCTATATCAAATTATTTGTTTATTTTTAAAAATAATTGACATAGAAAATTATTGTTTTAAATAAATGAGAAATCAAGACTACCTGAAAGTATGGCGTATGAATGTTTCTCAGAACTATCAGATTGTGAAAGTAAACCTCAAGATGAGGTTATAGAGGACTATTATGAAATTTCGTCCACCTTCTGATATTGTTTCTTGTTTTATCCCACGAATACTGAATTCATTAGAGCTTTCAACTTTACCGCAGTAAATAAACAAATAGCTAATCTTTCTAGTTGATAAAACAATATTTCAGACTTCCACATGATCGACACAACTAAAAATGAACAATACCGAATCCTACACTGAGCCACCAATAGAATTTGTTTTCGACTGCTTGCTATAGCTGAAATTTGACGAGAAGCACAAGAGAACAATTTAGCATCTTAATGAGAAGTTTGTAATTACCCCAAATATTTATTATTATAATATTTTCACACCATTTTACATGTTTTACCAAAAAGAGTGTCACCTCAGATGGGAATCGAACAAACCGAAACTGATACTATGAGATCTGTATATAAAGACCCCTAAATGTGAACTAAGAAAAATATTCTATAAGAATAAATTTTAAGTAACTAAAAATTCAGTTTTACTATTTTGTTTTCAAATTAACCTCAAACACCAATTAAAATTTATTTCGTGCCAATCGATACGTCTACAACTACATATTAATACCTCTTCGTCAACTTTGCTATCCGTATAAACAGTATTTTGTTTTTAGAGGTAACGATTTTAAATAGGCAAGACTGGCTTCAGTGACTGTAAATTTAACAGCTGACAGTTTTCACCATGAATAAATAGGAAAATACCGGAACAAAACTCGCAAATTGTGCAAAATTATTTAATTTAGTTCTCAACATTTACCGTGCACAAAGTTTATTTCACATTCGACATAATATCGTTCATTTAACTTGTTTACTCGAAACAGTAAATTTTTACTCAACCGAGAAACATAAGCTAACGTCAGTAAAAATTGGTAAATATGAAAGGAAGAAATTAAGTCCGGTACGCTTTTACAACTTCTACTGTTTGTTATTTTCAAGGGAGTATATTTCATTAACTATAATAAAAACAAATAAAATTAATGGTAACATTCTAATGGGAAATTTAAGGTTTTCCATGTTTTATTCGCAATGTTTTAATCCAGAATCAACAGTTCTCAAAATAAACTAATCCTAGAGATCAGGACCTTAAGAATTTTTCCTCTCATAAAGTTCGATCATAACTTGTGATTTCTTTAGGACTAAACCATTATAATATATGATGGTATCCATATATCATAACGATTTATATTTTTTCCATTTTGAGTCTGACCATGAGAGACGATTTAAGTTGATAGTTGATTAGAAAAGGGTTCGAGATGAGTCATACAAACAAACTGAAATATTGCTGTTTTCTTTCTTTAAGATGAGAAGTTAAAAAACAACAACAGCACATCCTACAGGCATTTCAAAACAAATATCTTGATATTTATATTTGTGATGTTAAATATTTTTTATCAGCATATTCTCAGCTCGCGTCAAGACAGAATAAACAGCTACTACGCATACCTTTAAGGTACATTAAAAATGGAATAATAGTATGAAAATTCCATTTCTGCTGTACCTAATATAAATAAATTTTATCGATAATAGACAACTTTTGAAACAACTCAAACAAATGAAACTCTCCCCTTAACCACAGATCTGATAATTATCACTTATTACAATAAGTGATCTCAATAACTTACTTCAGTATTTTACGTATTTCCATACTGCACTAATGGCCTGGATTTTTCAATATTTTTTGTCTGTTTCCTTCATTTATATGATAATAATAGTATTTTTGCATATGTTATTAGAATTCTTATACACATTATATGTGTTATAAGAAATACTAATTTACATTTGAGTATTGTGGCGGTTTATGTTGGTTGTTGTAAGAATCTGTATATCTCATCATGATACATCTAATTAGTAAACACGTAAGCATATAATGCAATATTCAAAGGTTACCTGCAAAACAGTTAAGTTTTGGCGGTTAAGACTATATCCCTACTAAACACCCTTCAAATTTGAACACCTGTTTCAGATCTATCTTCGAATGCCTTAATAAAACTTAGGTTAGTCTCTCATGTATTATTCATATTCTGTATATTCTAGCTTCTTTTAAATACTTTTTAATTTCATATCTACTTCACATTGTTATTATTACTCATATCCTAAGCACTAATTTATTTTCTTATTAAGGTATCTATCCACATAAACTTTTTTCCAATTTTACTGGACAAATATCAATCTCTCTTGTATCTATGTTTTGATTTCAGCCATTTTGGTTGGTCCAACAAGTTTGAACAGAAGCTTTCAGAAGAAAAAAGTAATGAATTCATTAACTTTGTTCTTAAGTTCCGCGATTTAATAAGCACGTTTACTTTTAACAGTTCAAAACGAATTCTAAAGGCAAATTTATAGATAAACATAAATGTATATTCACATATATAATCGCCTCAATTTCCGGCATTGAATTTAAAAAAATTACCATCCTAAAAATACTTTAATTAAATTAATGATATCAAGGCATCTTAAGTAGCAATAAATGATTTAATAGTTTATTAAATTTAAGACGAACTTCGATAATATTCTAGCCACAGATGTCCTGAAAGCTCTATTGCAAAAATCCTCACTTTAATGCCAAGATATTAAGGTCAGATAAAACACGGAGCAGATGTTCAGAGTGGCCTATAAATATATTTTTTCCATACGATTAAATCATGTATGTAACGTAAAAAACAAACAACATTGTAAAGTCTTAGACAATGGTTTGTTATTTTCAAATAATTATAATTCATAAATATCTGGTGTGGCCAATCACACATTGCTTTGTATAAGAGTACATTACGAAATTAGAAAAAATGAAAAACACTACCACTACAACCCTTGCAGGGAGTTGGAACCCATTTGCAGCACGTGGTGGAAGCAATACTAAGAGTATCTAAGCCAACTGTTGCGCAAGGGTATATGACCGAAATTGAGCGTAATTTCACCCAATCAATGGACTTATTTTATTGAGTCTGGGTGAGCCCGAAAATTCCCAGAGGCTCAATATTAATCTTCGGTATCGAACCCAGGCATTCAGATCAGTAGTTCAGAGTTAGTCGGATTTTTTTTAATATCTTTGAAAACAAAAACATTTCCATTACTATAAATGTATTTCAAGGAGGAAGAATGTACAAAATAATTTAAACTGTTATTTTTTTGTAATAAATATATCGCTGTCAAAACAACTTTTGGTGAAAATCGGTAACGCATTCTACAGGTTAATTTACACACTATTAAAAAAAGGTTTCAAGGTTGAACGCAAGGCAGTGCTGTAATTAGCAATTGAAAGATAACCGATACGAATAAAACAATATAATATATGGTGCGTTTTTTTTTCTCTCCTGTGAAATCTCCCAAAGTGTATGTATATGTGCGGTATTGTTTTGACAATGACGATATGTTCTTTAGAAGTTTCGGGGTCTGCGTCTTCCTCAAGGTCATAAACATAATACATTATAATACATAATACACTTGAGAGAGATAGAGAGAATATTACTAGATTAATAGTATATATATTATGGAAAACCATTTTATTCTTTATTTATAAAGTAAATTATCCATAAACATTATCAAGAATATTCCGTGTTAAAAATAGTTTTAGGTTATTTAATAACTAATCGCTTATAACCAGTTTAAACAGGAACATTTGCAGAATGTTTTTAACCGTTTAAACCGTTTAATACTATGTTATGTGATTCATCATAAATTAACAAAAACCATTTAACGACTAGTGGTATAATAGCGGTTATAGTTCACAGCCATATATGGGCCCTATGGGATCAACACACTGTCCAAGGGCTCACCCGCCATTATGAATAGGTTACCCTTAATACGGAGGAAAAAATTGGAGGAGTGTGATCTAGACTGAATCAGCTACCATCACTAAGAAAAAGTACAGTCCCTAGCATGTACTGGATCCCCCTTCATATATGGTAGTGGTACAGTTATTTCGTTTGTGTTAATAAATATATAAATAAGATTAGAGTTAGAGAAGAATTGGTCGACTGTATCTTCTAATTTAAGGAAGAAATAGTTGGGGGTGCAGTCAAAGAAAACACCAAAATAAGCATAACTTATTTATTATGTGCCGACGTTTCGGCCTACAATGTAGGCCATCTTCAGGGCGAATAAAACACGAGGCAGCTAGGCGTGTATAAATAAGATATTTGAGATTTTGAAATAAAGAAAAATATATTAATATCCATAAAGGATTACGAAGAAGCACCGCCTGCGTTGGACATCAATCTCCGAGGACGGACCATAAAATACAAGAAGTTGCCGTTGATGGGCAGCTGAAAGAGGATACAACACTGATAGGACCTCCGGTAACTGTCAACTGGCTAAAAGCGATTGTCAACGGTTGGGGAGTGAAGATAGGTCTAGATCGAATCGCTCAATATGTTCTCTTCTCTCGCTAACTGTGTTACAATAGCATAGTTTATTTTGTAAAAAAAAATATAATAACATACAAAAATATTGCAAGTGAATTATTAGAAATTCATCAAGAATATATTTTTAGAAAGAAACTAATATATCAGATAATTTTCGACATAAATTATTTCATTTAAAAGATAAATGTTATTATTATTAAATGTAATTATTTCATTTAAAAGATAAATGTAATACGTATTTTTATGGGATCTAGTGGATTTTCATTGGCAAACACATTGAATAATGTAATATTTGCTAAACAAATGTCTCATATATATATATATATATATATATATATATATATATGGTCTATTATAAGCAATAATGAAATCGATTTAATAAATATAATAAATAGATTTAATAAATCTATTTTTTGACCGTATCTCTTGATGCTATTGTATAATTTTGTTATTTCTTTATTATATGATCTTGCTATATATGATTTAACAGAGGTCATCATGAACTAAAGATTAATGGTTAACTAACCGTATAATTCGCGATAATATATTTAATAGTTGTGTTAATTGGTGTACAAATTTTTAGTCTAGTCGAAGGCTAAAGATAATACCCTACGATGAGATGTAAGATGTGATAAGGAAATTAATATATAAAATATAGTAAAGATATAAAATCATTGAAAACTTTAGGACAGAGAATGATTAAAATCTCAAAGTATCAATATTAAAACAAATGGTTATATTGTTAGTTCAAATAGTTATATATCATGACATCGATTTAATATCTTTTTATTAAAAAATATTTTTTTTAATGTATCTGAAAACTATTACATCATTTTTTATTATATAATCTTACCTAAACAGAGGTCATCATGATATAAAGATTAATTGTTAACCGACCGTATAATTAGCAATCATATTTTTTATAGTTATGTTAATTAATATCACAGTTTTTAGTCTAGACGAAAGCTGAAGATACTATTTAGCGATGAGATATAAGATGTAAAAAGAAGATTAAGATATAACATACAATAATAATATAATCAAAGAAGCCTTTACGACAGATAATGCGGAAAATCTTAATTTTTTCATTATTATTAATTGTATATTATTATTGTAATAATGTAACTTTAATTACCACAAAATATGTTATAATGCAATACAAATTTTTCCGTTAAAGAAAAACTATACGATCCTGAAATAAAATGGACAGAAGAAATGAAGGCGCAGTGTAGAAGCAATGTGTAGAAATGAAAATATATTGGAAAAATAAAAATATTCAAAATTGTACAAGCGTGGTCCTTAGATGATTCTCAACAGAAAAAAATAATTAAAAAAAAAACCTTTTAAATCGACAAAAAATCTAATCCCTCCAAAAATATGATGTTTGGCTTTTAAGAAAATGTGGAGTATCCAAATATCGAATAAACTTTCGATTTTAAGTGAAACTGAAATTATGTAGAAATAAAAATGACCCATTTACACCGGCGTTAATGGATCAATTCGACTCGTAAATTGAACCGGTTAAAAAATAAAAATATTAGCGTCTTAATTACGAAATCAATTTTTAACAACTTATTCGTTTTATAAATACATACAAAAAACACGAATATTGACTGAAACGTATAATTAAAAAGGAGACTAAGAGAGTTTAAGTATACGTTTAAAAATTCTATACTAACAGTGATAATTGGAGAACCTCTAGGCTACGCTAACTAGAATGTTCTTACCTCGTATCTCGTGCCAAGTCAAGGTTGGTAATACTGGTCCAATATATATTTCTTTAAATTTCCATATTATTTTTAATAAATAGCTAAATAAACCGTATAAAAGAAATTAAAAAAATATTGCCTCATTAAGTTACAGCAACACTGCTCTTCCGATTTAATGCTTGCGATATATTTAATAAGTAACACAAGCCCCTCAGGTTTAAGGATCATTTAAAAAAAAAAATGTCACTTTCTCAGTCCCTGACCTAGTCACCTTCATTTATCCCTTAATAGAGATTATTTCCAAACAACTAAACTTGTTTAATAAACTACATAAGTATTAAGGCATAAATATTGTTACGGGCTACTTGGTGTAAAAATGAATAAACTACTCCTAAATTAAAGATACTAATATTTATTAACCAATTGACAAAAGAATACAATGAAATTACTAACAATTAGCCTATTAAACTAATATATATTTAAAATAACAATATGCTAAATATTTATTATTACCTAGGCCTATTTAATTACTAAAATAATATAAAATATTACTACTACGAAATAACGTAACTAATTACATAAATTTGTACAAATATACTAAAATTACGCTAGAGTTTATAACTACAAATTAACACTTACAGTTCACTAATTAAAGTCCACCGAGCGTAAGAATCTCCAAATATAACAAACTGACACACAGTAAAGCAAACAGAAATATTTTATTACACTCACGGACTGTCATAGTTCACTGATACACTTATAAAAATATCGATAACTAGTTCATCCCACTGCCTGGTTTACTCTCTGACTGCCCCTAGGCGGCAGCGAGCGGGTATTTATATCAAGGCCGAACGTTCTAGACGGGCGGGAGTGGGGGAGGGCGTTCTCGGATATTCCAAATGGTTCTAATCCAATATTAATCTCTCCAGAAGACGGGCTTAAGACGTTAATCCCTTCCGCCCTCTTTCTCTCTCTGATCGTAACAGTATCATGTGCTCAAACCGATTTACGTGGATTGATAAGAAATACATGTCATACTTATGTCCAGTTAGTTACTGTCCGACAGCTACAGTAATATTTTAGTGCTAAAAACTTTCTTTTAAATTTTATTATAGATTGAATGGCAAATTAATAAAATAGAAAAAAATCTTCGACAAATGATTTAATTATGAATCAATCCTGTTTTAATCGTAATAGAACAACGAGATACGTTGATATTTAAAGACCTGTTGTATATGTAAATCAATTTGAGCTTTTACGTTTTATAACAATCGGTATGTAGAGTCCTTGGATAATGTCGTAAAAGGACGTATGAAGTGATAAAAATTTAAGTTGTGTAACAGTTAATTTCCAAGGACCTTGTTTCTATCTTTATGGTCCAATTTGACGGAGAAAAATAAATTGTAGAACTCTGGGGTCGTAAAAGTAACCGAGTCGTGTTAGTTCAAGTTTAAGATAACTGGTTGTTTAATCGATACTTAAATGTCCCTAGCAGTTAGTTCGTTTAATTTTTTTTCTTAAAAACTGCCACAGCTTAGGAGAGGTTATAATTTTTATACATATCTATAATTTATAAATCGAAAGGGGGCAGGGAGGGGGCCCTTACTATAAATGTTTAAAAATAATTTAAAAAAAAAAGAAATCTAGATTATCGTTTATACGATATTTTTTATGTTTTTATTTATTGCTCTTTTGATGATGATTATTTTTATTTTGAAGATAAAGGATATATCTTGGCCTGGATCAGTGAAAAGAATAGATTTGTCTGGCTTGGATACAAGCCTGAGCTAGCTCAGATGGTTAGAGCATCGCGCTAGAGATGCTGACGACCCGGGTTCGAATCCCGGCCAAGACAAATGTTTTCTCCTTAAAATCAAAATACTTAAAGATAATTTTTATAGGAATACGTTGTATCTTAAAACCTATTAAAATAAAAACAAAACTATATAACAAGTTACATTTTATGAACAGAAGAATGATGACTGACCATGACAAAAAATATAAGGAGAGACTTGAAGTACTCCAATAACAGATTTAAATCAGAAAGTCCCAAGGCCATCTTCTTTTTAGACGTCTCGGAGGATTGTTAGAGAAATGATGAGGAAGCAAAAACTGAAAATATAGAGACCTAAGTATTCTAATTAGGGAATAGAGTTTCTTATGAAAGGAATGATATCGAGTTCTGACCAAATCGGCAACGAATAGAGCATTATGGTCTTTCAGGATAATTTTATTCGCAACAAAGTCAGGAGCATTGAGGAATGCAAGGATTGGATACGCGAGGAATTGGATGGTTTGGCGGAGATTCTAAGCTCATCTTAGTTAGTCGAAATAGGTCTCGTAATAGCCGTGTAATGTGTTTAAAAAGAATAAATAAATTCGAAGTTTGAGATGTTGGAGATGAGCAGTTTATTTGGTTCGTGATGGAGAACACGAACATATTTCTTGAAATTCCTTTAATACGATCGCATTGCTCTCCCTTCCTGTATAAATATTTTATAATATTAAAGTAACTTTATTGATAAAATAAAGTTACTGATAATAATCCGTCAACCGCCAGGTTTCCCCCATATTAAGGGTCAACATTATATTGAGGTTGGGTGAGACCCGAAAGGTTATACCAGATACTACAGTATCCATCCCCAACTGTTAATAGATTAAATTAAATTATCTGCATATACATATACATTTATAATCATACACATATGTCGTTTTCATTATTTTATTTTATTTGGATAATCCATAGAGCTGGTTAACCGAGAGCTAGCCAAGTAGAGTTTTATTGAACTTGTGTTTATAAAGGCGCGCCTAGGTAGTGGGGAAAGAGGTCCAGATATCAATACCTAAACTACTTATAAGGAATGCTGATAGGAGCCGTTTCAACTTTCTAGTCTAAAGAGTCCGGTATATGCCAAATGGTCTGACTGTGGTACATACCAAGAGCATGTGGTACATATGTCATCTTAAATACCAATTGGAGACCGATGAGTAAAACAAAAAAAAAACATTTTTTAAACATAATGCATAAAACTCTAAAAGTTACTTATGTATTCATCAGCTTATTAAAATTTACGTGGGTGGAAAATAATTGTGTTTTAATTACAGTAAATGCTACATATATATCATAGTAAATAAGAATTAAATATAAATAGGCAGGTGGCCCTAGGATTTTTTAAGGCAGTAAAAAATCCTTAGTTACGCCGTCCTTCCGAAGGGACGTTAAACGGGCGCCCCGAGGCTGTACGATGTCTAGTTTAACCTGGATAGAGAAAATTTAGAGCTCCCACTGTCGTCCGATTAGCCATAGCAGCATAAAGTGACGTGTGCAGATAAATTATTTAGTTCGTTAACAACCATGGAAGGACCCTATGGGATCTGGAAACGCTTCTGGGACTCACCTAGTCTCTATAAAGAGGGTACCCTAAATTGGGAGAAGATATCTGACAGTTGAGTGCGATATCGGGAAAATCACCTCCCTACACAACCGTCGTTTTAGAAACAGTACAGGCCCTACCCTAAACTCTTCATAAGTAATAGTGGAACTGGTTTTTAAAAAATATATGCAGAAAACAAAATTTGCAAATAAGTAAATATTACCCACAGATAATTGTATATAATACGTAATAATGATACTTTTATTAAGTTATAAGGGAAATAAAAGTGATATGAATGGCCCCCTAACAGATTTAAAATCCGGAAAAAAATCAACCCCGAATTTTATCATATCTATAGTTTTTAAAAATTTGTTTACTAATCTTCTCATTAAGTTGCATTAGGGCTATTTCCTTTACTTATAACATTTCTGGTTAAGTGGGACCCAACAGAGGCTTTGTCAGAATATTTAGTCAATAAGTTCCACCTTTATTTATTTATTAATTTCTATTCTATTTCCGTAAATACCGTTTATATATTGCCGTAAGTAGGATGTCTTATTGTATTTACTTAATTTTAAAATAAAATTTTACCGATTTCATTATAACATTGCCATTTTCACATAAGTAAATAAATAAATTATTCAGCTTATGTTATTATGTTAAGTAAACAGGTATTTACTTTATTATTGATTATTGGTATTGATTATTCTTGCTGCCGGAATGAATTGTAATAACGAATACATATTATTGCCGATATTTGTACAAGATTTAATTTAACAAAAATAAAAATAATATTAATTAATATTAAGCCGAAATATATGCTTTTAACTTACGTATTAATACGGACCCTTATCAGAAGGGTTAGGGCCGAGTGGAAAATTTAAACTGACTGGGCCTTTTGAGGACTGACATTTAGCAGATAAGGTCACTACTTAGAGCCCTTCCCCTTTACCTGAAACCAAAATATAAAACTCATTCTAACATTATATAATAGGATAATATTATAACATATATAACATATATATAAGGATAATATTATAACATTATATAATAGGATAATATAAAAATATCCAAGTATATTAAATTAAATTAATTTTTATGGAGGAGAAAACGGTTCAGGTGGAGGACAAAATAAATTAAAAATATTTTTATTTTGAAGAGAAAAGATTTGTCCGGGGCCGGGATTCGAATCCAGAAAGAAAGACAAGAATCAAAAATAAAAATAAAAATTATAACAATAAATAAAAAACAAATTATAAATTAAAAATATTTTTGTTTTTAAGATAAAAATATTTAAAAAATAATCACCATCAAAATAACAATTAATATTTATAAATTTTGGTTTCAATCTATTAATACTTTCTCTTCTAATCAATAGTTTCTTACTAATTAATAATTTATTTTGAACATTTCCTCCAAACAATGCAACTAACTATTTAATTAAGAAATGCACACATAATTAGTTGTCTAATATTATATCTACTTCAAGCTTGTATTTGTAGCAATGTTGTTGGGAGATTAAATGATTGCTTTTAGGGATAAAGTTCCATTTTGATGCATACTTTAGAAATAAAATATTTGTAATGACTATGAAAAAAATTCTAATCCCTATCAAAATTTGAAATTTTGCCTGTTCAAGATATGTAGGATCCAAATATAAATTTTAAAAAATCATTTTGTCCATAACTAATTAAGCAATTTTATTGAGATCCTAATGCCGTTTTATGATTCAAAATGGCCGATGATAAATACAAATTAATAAAGATTATTAGAAAAAAGAAAAGGAGAGCACATGTTTCAGAATCAATAAAAAAACTCTTTAAGTAACTATAGATATGTTTTGAAAGTCACCCTCAACCGCAAGATATTCCCCCTTAATTAAGGAGGCATACTTTATAGAGACCAAGCGAGCCCCGGAGGGGTCTGCAGATACCAAAGAGTTCGTCTATGGTAGATTATCAGAATTAATAATTGATCTGAACAGCAACTCAGCGCTCGATACACTGAGCTATCCCGCTTATTTGGACATAACTGTGAGATAATTTGCAGTATTTTAGTTATAAAACCAGTAATCGGAATAACGATTAACCGAAATGACACAAAGAGATACTTGCGTAAAAGATGCTAAAGTCATAACAGGTAGCGGCTACTCATTAATTAGGAAAGCAGTGAAGTGGAGATAATTAATATGATCCAGCTACAGTGTCTCTAAATGAAGTCGGCCTTCGGATTCTAACGTCTGTCACTCACTGCCGCTTCCTATATGTCTGTATTGGCGCCATGTCTTCGGCAATAATTGGGGTATTTATATAGTTTGACAAAAGAGAAGAAAAAATCTGCCTCGCCCTCCATGCGTGACTTTTTTCTGAGGTTTCTAAACCTATTTTTAGATAATAGGCACCAAAATAACAGGCTAGCTTAGAATCCTCGGAATACGGCATAACCATCCGCCATAAGACATTAACATATGGATCACATCAGTTACCGATGACAAAGAAAACATATAAAGTGTTAGAATGTAGAATGACTTATACGGGCGCCATTACTGATTAGGGGGAAGAATCGGCAATCTTGTAATTTTTTGACTTTCGATAGTGTTTGTGTATGTTTACTGTTTTCCGTCTTCTATATATTTTTATTTCGAAAAATGTGTAATACATTTTGAACATTAAGTAATAAATCCGCTGATTTAATGTTACTTTAATGCTGCTATGATTTATGATGATGCTACAGTGGGTGCTCTAAATTTTTCCTTTCCAGGTTAAAGTATGATAGGAATTTTTAACGAGTAACTGACACCGTAAAGGCTCGGGATCCCCGTTTAACCTCTCTTGCGGCCACCGGTCGGAATCTTTGTTGTTTTTTATTTATAAAATACTAGCTTTTGATCGCGGCTTCGCACGCGTGGAATTTGGTCAGCCAAATAAAGTTTCCTGACAAATCATTTTAAATAAATATTTTTTTTTAACTATAAGTTACTCGTACATCCAAAATTTGAGATGTCTGACGTCAAAACCGACGGATTCCATACAATCTTTGAACCCCTGTTATATTAAGGGGGAAACCTTCGGAGGTGGAATTATCCAAATTTCTTTCTTAAATTATACAAACAACTTATCTGCAAATTTCTTAGCATCTTGAAATTCTTGATTTGCCTTTAATTATGTACTATAATGGATTCCCCACAGAACGCAAAAAACTGTCAGGGGGGCACGTGCCCCCATGCCCCCTTTATCTTTGCAGTAGGCTATGTGTTATTATGCTTTGTAACCTATATTACTGTCGAGTTTCATCCAAATTCTTTCAGTAGTTTTTGCGTGAATAAATAACAAACACACATACAAACATTCACATTTATAATATTAGTAGGATTAGTAGAATATCAATACAATAGTTTCACTCATGTTCTTTGTATTATTTTAACAACTAGTATCATGTGATTTGCCTTCAATTATGTACTATAGTGGATTCTCCACAGTATCTAAACAACTATCTGAGGGGGGCACGTGCCCCCGTGCCTCCCCCCCTCTACATCCGCCGTTGCTATAGCCTATGTGTTATTCTGATGTATAACCTATATTTCAGTAAAGTTTCATCCAAATCCGTTCAATAGTTTTTGAGTGAAAGAGAGGCAAACATACAAACTTTCACATTTATAATATTAGTAGGATTTAGAACAATAAGTAATAAGATCTTTGACCACGCATACAATTTTTTTACCATACTCTCACTATTGAAAGAATGTGGGGAAGTGCCAAGTGGCGAAATAAGAAAGAAAGAGGAACCAATGGAGATTATTAAAATGGTATCTGATCTAATTTATATTTCAAGAAAAGAACAAAGAAAATTACCTATTTGGGAAATATTAAATATTATATCGATAAATTGGCCGTTAAATATTATGTACATGTCGTTATTATTATTTATTTTTAAATATTTACGGTCAATATTTTGTTACCCCAAAATCAAAAATAGTGTCGGAGAGTTAGTTTAAGCAACCTAAAAAGTTGCGCCTATATAAGAGGGAAGAACTGAACTGCATTAGAAAATAATTAAACATATTTATTTTGTATTGCCTCAACTCGTCACTCGCACTGCCTCAACAAGAACCTAAGTCAATCCACGCGAGGGAGTGCACTAGAGCCACAATCTAGTGCATAAGAAGTATTTTCAAAAGGTTTCAAGGTCACTGCTATCAGTTCTAAGTAATACAATTTAGTTTCAATTAACTTAATTGAAAGAGGGATTCCGTCAGATAGGCACTCTATATCTGGTTGGAGCCCGGCTTTTGTAGATTATTATTTATTGTATTAAATTGATATATCGACCCAATGCCAGCGAAAAGTTTCGGATTAAAGGTTTATAGATATGAGGTTTTATAAATTTAAAAATATATAATTTTTTATAATTATTGGTCATTTTTTATGAGTTATAAATATTTTTATTTTTTAAAGAGTGTATATGTGTACTCATCAATGGCGGGTGCACACTGGGGCTTTAGGATCTATGAGAGAGAAGGTTTGTCCTCGACCGGGAGGGGCCTTGGATAGCCCAATTGGCAGAGCGATGTCACGGTGAGACAAAGGTTCCGGGTTCAAATCCCGGTCGAGGGCCTATCTTTTCTCTTTAAAAAAATAAAAAATATATAATTTATGAAGCTATATCTGCAGCTTCGGTGAATAAGTGGTTCAGTCGAATTTTGTCCAGAGATAATTCACTGTATTTAGGGTAGCAAAATCATGTCATTCACGTACTTTTTGGCTTGAATTGGAGTTATACAAGCAATAAATTCTTTTGAAGTCGAAGTCTGAATTAGCTCCTTACTCACTACGAAAATAACACGATTTCGTTTCCTTAAGTAAAAGGAAATCATTTCGAAGAAAAAATTTGGCATAAGCATTTATTCACCGGTGCTGCACAGACATAATTTAGAAAAATTGAAACACAAATATATTTGTAGACAATTCATTTATTGAAATTTACAGCTGCATTATGACAATACAACAAGAAAACATAATGATGCCATGGACAAAGGCAAGTAAAGGAACTACCTAGTTCGTAAATGTTTATTTGTTTCTTAAGAATGAAAAAATAAAATTATATATAGAAATGAAACTATTTTGTTATTTTCAATTTTTTAAGAATTATTTTATAATAAATAAAAGCTAGACCATATTCAATTAAAATGTCTATTGATCTGGTTGTCGGATATCTATGATGCAACTATCTATTGTTCCGGAATTCGACGACATTTATCCAATTAGCTAAAGGAGAAACCTATTTACCGTTTTGTTTTTTTGTCAATCGGTTCTAATGATGATTATAAAAATTACAGCGAAAACACAGTAAGGACAACTTAACTGCATGTACACAATAGTCTAATATATGATGGGAAAATAATGACAAAACAGTTATTTATAACATTGATATAACAATAATACAGACTTACCGAACCCGCAGGCTCGAAGCAGATACTGCCAATCGCAGCTTACAAGCTCCTTAAGGCAATCCTCCCACCTACGCCTCATCCAACACCTCGTTGGTTTCCAATTTCATAAAAAAAACGTGAGTGATCATATTCTTTATAGTATTTACATTACATGCAAGTTTAGGAAGGTATTTGAACAGATTAATGTATTAATACATATCCTTCATCAAATCGGTATGAGGATGAGATCATCGCCACCAAAAGAAGAACTGACTGAAACTCCACAAGTATATATTATCTAAAACAGTCAAGGAAAGTAGAAATATATATATATAGCCTTTATTGTTAACGGGCTAGAGACAAACGTAAATGGTGATAATATCGAATGTTATGTCATTTGAATATTGCTTCATGGATCAGTTTCGACATGAAGCTCTTCTTCACTGTCGAGCAATGATCTGTAATCCTTTATTCGGCTCTAATGGAGTCTTTTTTTTATATATCTGACTGAAACTCCACAAGTATATATTATCTAAAACAGTCAAGGAAAGTAGAAATATATATATATATAGCCTTTATTGTTAACGGGCTAGAGACAAACGTAAATGGTGATAATATCGAATGTTATGTCATTTGAATATTGCTTCATGGATCAGTTTCGACATGAAGCTCTTCTTCACTGTCGAGCAATGATCTGTAATCCTTTATTCGGCTCTAATGGAGTCTTTTTTTTATATATCTCATATCTCATTCCTTTTCTTATAGAACACTTTCTTATAGTGCTCATTCTATATAATTCACAACAGTCTTGAGGGATCCGTATATTCGATGATGTTTCCAAATCTCATCTCACTTTTTACCGTCCGAACCCAAATTTATAAGTTCATGTTTATAAATAAATATACGCCTTTATAAATACTATAATAACCTTTACCACCATATAAATTATAAATACCACCATATATTCATAATCCCATGCTATTATCCCAACTTTCTTGTCGTTCTAAAAAGTCTTACAATTTTGTGTATTATTACAAACGTTACTTGTGAGCATATTAAAAATTTTTAATTGTACTGACATGGCGTATGCTCCGCAATTTCGCTTAGTGTAAGCTGAATTCTTCAGCGAACTATTCCTTTTTCGAACTGAAATTTCTAGAGAACTTTAAATCCTAGTTCTTGCTTCGTTCAATGATAGCGGCCATAGTTCACATTCATACTGAATGTGAGATATAATAAGTTTATTAACCTGTTAACCGGACGGGACGTATAAATACGTCAAAATTAATTTTGTATTTTCCTTTGGTATACATTAATTTCATATTATTATTTTTTTTTATTTATGCATAAAATTAAAGACTACGAAATATGTACGTTTTCGTATATATTTACTTTTGCAGGTTTTTTCCCTCAATGGGTTGCCTGGTTAAGACAGAGCGTCCCTCCGCTTTTCTCTGTTCCACCAGTCATCCTCCTCAAGTCCCCTGCCGGCCATCTCCTCCTCCATGCAGTCCTTCCACCGGGTTCGGGGTCTTCCTCTTCTTCGTCTGCCTGGCTGTTCCCACAGCAAAAGTCTCCTTGGCCACCTACGCTCTGGCATCCGCTGGCAGGTCCGTACCATCGCAGCCTGTTCCTTCCAATCCTCTCCGGAACTCCCTCGGTCACGCCCAGCCTATCTCTAATCTTCATTTCTGACTATCCAGGCGGGTGATCATCAGGCATCTCCTCCAAAAGTCCATCTCTGTAGTCTGGAGTAGAGTCCCGGGTTAAGAGTTTTGTCACGACCAAACTTATTTCGATCTCTACTTCTTCACAGGTTTCCATCCACGTTGCTTTATTAAGCTTAATAGTATCTCTGACCTATCTATACAACTGTATCCTTCGTACAACTCACCTCCCTTTGCTGTAGAAACACTCCGTAATCATCCTATTCCCTAAACCTGGCAAACCACCCAATGTCACTTCATCATACCGACCCATCAGCCTGCTTCCTATTCTTTCCAAAAATTTTGAAAAAATCCTCCTAAAACGAATCCTACCCATCATCGAATCCAATAATATTCCCTCACATCAGTTTGGATTCAGTCCCAGGCACTCGACGGTCCAGCAGGGACTCCGAGTTATCGATCACATATCCTCTGCTCTTGAAAGCAAACAATACTGCACAGGCGCATTTCTGGACGTAGCACTAGCTTTCGACCGGGTATGGCATGCCGGTTTGCTGTTCAAGCTCAAAACCCAATTACCTCAATCCTTATTCCTAGTTCTTCGATTCTACCTCTCTGATCGCTACTTCCAAGTACGCTGTGGTAATGAATACTCCAATCTTTACCCAATTCAAGCTGGAGTTCCCCAAGGCAGCGTCTTGGGTCCTATCCTATACATATTGTACACCGCTGATATCCCAACTACTCCTGAAACCTTCCTTACAACGTTCGCAGACGACACAGCTATCCTATCATCTCATCCAGATCCCGAAATGGCTTCCTTGAACCTACAAAGCCACCTTTTACTCATTGAAATTTGGTGTAACCAATGGCGGATCAAAGTCAATGAGGAAAAATGCAAACACGTGACTTTTACCCTTCGCCGGGGAACATGTCCTTCCGTCCAATTCAATGAAACCATCCTACCTACTTCCGACACAGTACGATACCTTAGCTTCCTCCTAGACAAAAGACTTACATGGAATCCTCATACCAGACTCAAAAGACAAGAACTTAACAGACGATTTAGCCAACTATACAGATTACTATGTAGGACCTCCGATCTTTCAATAGACAATAAATTACTAATATACAAGACCATCATCAAACCTATTTGGACCTATGGACTGGAACTGTGGGGGACCGCAAAACAATCGAATATCAGACGCATTCAATCCTTTCAATCCAAAGTCCTGAGAACTATTGTCAATGCTCCTTATTATGTTTCCAACAAAACCCTCCATAATGATCTCAACATTCCTTTCGTCCTCGACCTCATCTCTACTAAATTTTCAAACTTTCACCAAAACCTTGCCTGTCATCCCAACCCCCTGGCTCAGTCATTATCCAGTTCCACACATCCATATAACCCACCCCGCCGTCTAAACCGGCAATGGCCCCGAGATCTGTTGTAATAATGTTATTTGGAGTACTAAACAGATTCTCCACTCACGACCTGTGTGTGTGAAGCGCCCTTGACCAGCTTCCATTGGCGTTTAATGCCAGTGACGCGGCTGGGAAAAGGGGCTGGGGCTTCCCGGACTCCTGCTTTGCCCTCATTCCTGGGGAAGAAGCTCAGTTCGGGGACCCCAGGCAAATTGTAAATAGGGTGTGAATGTGTACATTTTATTTATTTATTTTTTTATTATTAGTATTATTATTATTTATTTTTTAATTTATTTATTTTTTTTTTTACTTTATTTTATTATCATTTTCGCATTAATTTCTTTCTGTTACCGCATGTATATATTTATTTATTTTATTTTGTTTATATTATTGTTTTGTTATGGAATGACTGTAAGCTACACAGCACTATTACTTATTGCCCACAAGTGGCAGATTGTAATATTTCAATAAAGTGTTAATATATAAAAAAGTATCTCTGAGTTCGCTTAACAATACCTGATCAGCATAAACACAAAGAACAGAAATATTACCTCTCATATTTAAATTCTTTTTCTCTAAAAACAACTTTTTTAATGGCAAATTCTAGTGATAAATTCATTAATAAATTTAATGATATATTTCAAAAATATTTCCTCATTGTACAACAAATGAGATACATCTATGAGTTGAGGGCTGAGTAGTCAAGTTTTAGGTTCCAAATTAAAATACAGCTGTTATAAATTATGTTTTTTTTGTTAACAGCCGTAGATTGGGATCAGATCATCCTGGGGCTCACTCAGCCACTCGTATATTGAGTCTCCTAAATTGGCAGGAAAATCCTAGCGGTTAAGCGTGATCTCGGACAAGCTTGACCTTTTTGTTCACAATGAAAAGTAATATTTTGGAGAACTAACTATATGTTAGTTCAATTTTAATTTTCCTGCAAATACATCCATGAAACATCTGCGCCATGGACAAGCTTCGATAATAGTTAACATGACAAGTTTTATTGTTTACCCTCTGCTTCATTCCATTAAGTTTCTTTTATTACCATTTCTTTTTTAAACAATTTCTACAAGCATAAATAACTACACTATTATATTTGTTTATTATTCTGTAGCTAGAGGAAAAAGTCAGCACTTCCCGTTTCCGGGAGAATCGCAAAACGTCAAAGGAATATTGAAAAAGGATGGTATGAAAGAAGTTTTATTTCCAAACAGACTTTACAGACTCTTCGTTACGCAATTTCTTTAGACCCTCTTTTCATTCATTATGCATTCTATTCTTCTAATCAACTGTACACATTGCTAAACATATCTTAGTTTCTAAAATTTCCTAAATACGTCAGAGCCATTTTTGTTTTCAGGCCCTCATCGACATAAAAAAAAAGGTATGAATCTTAAAAGGCGAAAGGGAAAATTGTGATTTTGTTTAATGTACTATATATTTTACGATGCTTTCTGAAGGATACCTTTTTATTTTTTAAATCTAAATAATATGGACGTCAATAAATGTTTATTTAGATGTGATTCTGTGAAAGTTAACGCTTGTTCTTAATCTATTGTTGTTATCAGTATAAATTCGCCAATCAAACCTAGGTGGAACTAGGGGCAGTTAACGAAAGATATTTAATCATGTGATGTGAAAAAAACTTTTAGTAATTGAAATTATTATAAATCAATAAAAATGAGCAAAAAGTAATATCAAATAATTACTATAATGTGATTTTAAAGTTATAATACACTAAGCCCCTAAAACAGCGTTTCCCAAACTAGGGGGCGTGAGGACATGTCAGAGGGGCGCGTGACAAGTTGAACATTAAATTAAATTTAAGTGGTCTTTCTAAATTTCTTTCTTTCTTTTTTTGGTCTTTCTTGATATAATGGACAAACCTTCATTATGGTTAAAATATTTCAAAGTGTATCCTAGTGTATCACGGGAAGCTCTTCGTTTATATTTGCCTTTTTCAAGCACCTATTTGTGCAAAAAAGCATATTCAACACTTGTGGCAAATAAAACAAAGTATCGGAATAAACTTGAGTTGCTAGTGACTTGAGTTGTGCACTTACTAAAAGCCAGCCACGATTAGGCATACTAGTAAGAAAATGGAAGCCCTTCCATCTCACTAACCAACCTAATCTATTTTTCTCTTATCAATAATTAATGTATTTTATGAAAACTGACATTGTTGTACTTTATGGCAGTATAAGTCAATGTAATACTTATTTGTTTTTGTTTTGTTCCAAGGCCCACACAATTTACTGTTAAGGTGGGGGATGCGAGAAGCTTTCATTTCAACAAAATGGGGGCGTGATACAAAAAAGTTTGGGAACCCCTGCCCTAAAATAATAGGAGATGACTAGTTAGTCAACTTTTCACAAATTCCAGCAATAAACAATCCAAAATATGCAGTTCATAATCGCGGAATGGTGTTTAGTATCTGGTTTATGCGTCTGTTAATGTGAGATATGTTGAATGTTATCTTTATTGATGTGATTTGTTGTATGTATGCCGGAATGATTATGCGTTGACCTCTTAGTTATTTTCCAATATTTTTGAGAATTAAGAATTTGGATTTTTCATAGCACTCTAGAAATTATTACAAAAAAAAAATATTATTCCGTTTAAGCAAGGAATGGCTTTAATTTTTGGTTTAGTACTAAGTAAGGAATAGAGCGTAAGATATTAAATATCTATATATGCATATGCAGACAAAAATATAATATATATTTTTTTACTTTTATTTTCAAAGGCCCCAGAAAACAGAGCTCTGATTGTTCTACCAGAAATATAAATATACCAAGAAATATTTATACTATATCAAATGATTCATTTTTTATAAAAAAATTTTAAAGTTTTAGTTCCAAGAGCTACAGCTACAGACGCCTTCTTCCAGCTCAATGCCCCAGTCTTGGCTTGAAACTTCTTATTCATTAAATTATTTTTGGTTCTTTCATTTAGAGGGAAAATTCGACTTATTGTACAAAAAGATTCATCTTTTTGAGTTAATTTTATCCTTGGAAAAACAGAATCCTACCGTATTGAAGCTTCCAGATTACATACTTACAGATTGGCCGCCAATTACACATGCCATGGACATTTTATAGCTATAGATTGATTACTTCAAGACCATTTAAGAAAATTAAACTACTTCAATAACTTACAGAACATTAAATTTTACGCTGAATAATAAACTTAATTATAATTTCGGTTAAGCAATTTGATCAAAATACAACAAATTTTCCAAATTTGGATAAAATACAATCGTGATTTTTAAACATTTATACTATAGACCGCTTTTATAAATTTAATGAAATATTTTACATAAAACTTTTAGATCATCAAATTAAGAGAATATCGAAGTTAAATACTGTACAGCCTCTTGTATGTCTTCATTGCAAAATGTCACAGTTTGTCAGGTTATCAACTTTATCTTCTCACCTACATCCTACTAACTAGAAGAAATATAAACTTTAAAACTGGCAAAATTTTAGATCCGTCGGGAGAATAACAAAAAGTAGAACTTTTAAATCTCAACTTATTAAGAGGAAAGACATATCTTAGAACATCTATTATGATTAAACGGTAATAGTTATCTATATATAGGATTGCATAGTCAGCTTCTTATTTTGATGATTTACAATATTGGTCCTATTAATTTATGTCTACTATTGCTAGTTTACATAAGTAAGAAACGTTTGCTTTATAATAATACAAATAACAAAAATATGCGTACCCCTAAAAGTTAAATTTTTATTTTATAATTTTGTTTTCATTAGATACCACATGATCCCGCGAGGATTTTCAATTATTTCTAAAGAAACTACAATTTTATGATAATATTTCAAAAAATGTATGCAAATAATTATCAGATAAAAATCAGCGAAATTGAGGGAAAGGAATGCAGGCATCATTAAAACGAACAACCATTTATTATACCTCATCAATTATAAATGTATTACCTTGTTAATGCAGCGAGATTAGACTTCATGTTATCTTCCCATCGGCGCTTTGATATGTCTAGAGGAAATTTTAGGAAGAGTCTGTCTGTCTATTTTCTGCGTATTCGTAATGATTACATATAGACAAAATTCGCTGTAAATTAGTTATAGTTTTTTAATATAACAGGGACATAGTTATTTAAGATCTGTTTAACCCTGTTAAGATGTTAAGAGATACAAGTGTGTATTATATGGTATTCACAGTATTTAACATATGGTTTTTAACATTAATGAACAAATACATGTTTTTTCTTGTTTCTTCTGATTACTTCCCAAATCTGAAATTTACAAAAAATACTTCGGGTTTAAAAGCATTATACAGAAATTCTTAGCATTGTCATATTTCAAGAAATGTATTTTATAAAATATATTTAATTATATATCGTTAAACACATAACTTATATACCCAATATTTAATTATAAACACCAATATATATACATAAATAATGCAGTAAATTTTGATCGTATGTACAACAGCCATAATTTTAACTAGTAATAATAGTTCACAGCCGAGTATAAGTAAAAATAGATTGTAAATATAATCATTACAAATATCTTTAAAAAAAGACAATAACCTTGTTTTCACAATTTTCACTTTTATCTCTAAAATATCATTATTCAAAATGTGTTAACTACTTCCTGTTCAGCGCTGATAAATGATCTAAATGGCTTTCCATATTTGATAAAACCACCACGCCAGTTTTTGCATAGTTCAGATACGCATTTATCGTAAAATAACGACTGTTTTTCAGATAATTGGCCATAATTGGGAAGATATGAAAGCCAAAAGTTGATATACCAAATATTTGTATATAACAAAATTGGGTGTTTTACAAAAATACTGGATCTTTATTATTATAACTCTTACACTAAATTCTGGATATAAGAATCGATACGTTGAAGTGTGAATGCACGATAAGAAAATTATTTTATAACAATTAATTGATAATAAATAAGTTCGTGTAAACTAAGAAAGGATTAATAAAAAATCGCATCAACTCAAGCCATTGTTTCATTCAATCAACTTTTATAAATATGTAATGGAAAACTTATTACATCACTGTGATAACTCATCAGGGTAAATTGAGAATGTTTAATGTAGAGTTGAGTTACAAATTTAGTAAAGGTTGAAAAATATATCATATAACAGTTTATTTAATTTTTTTTTTTAAATCAAGAACATAGTCAGATTCATTTAAGATATCGTTAAATATAACAATTTCGCTCTGAATATAGCAAAAAAATATTTTTTTAAAACATATGAATAGCATCTATACATTAAAAGGCAAACATGTTTTTTTTTTATTACATTTTATTTTATTATATTATATACATTTGGTTGCGTAGATGTACTAAATATAAAAATTGTTCCCATATTTCTCCGTTCATGTGGTTTAATCTCTAACTCTTTGAGTCCGAGTTTCCCACGAGGGAACCGATCACAAGTTATAATTGTTGTAATTTTACTGTTTTGAATGGAGTGGGCTTATTTTGTGTTTTACCAAACTGAGCTCTCTTTGCGCTCGAGTGGTTGAAAAACAATTTTATTCATAAGAGAAGTTTCAAAGCGACACAAGATTTTTATGAAACTTTTGTAAGTATTTTCTTAAAAACCATTAGCTGTCCTTACATGTTCTATGTATTTGAGAAATAAAAGATATGAATAACTCGGAATAGATTTATTTTATCTTGTCTCTGTCTGAATCATAACTGAGCAAACGTAACATTGGCAATTCATTTGTTTAACAGAATTATTCAGATTCAAAGCATACAGTTCCAATTTTATCCTGATAATTATGACAAATATTACAAATATTTTTTAATTCATTAATTTCGCGTTCATATCATAGAAAGCCGATGTAATGATAGAAGATTTTATTTTGTTTTCTATTAGAAGTAATTAGCGTTAGATATCATTTTATTTAAAACACACGCTAATTTGGCTTTACTTAATTGGGAGTGCATTAAAATTGTATTAATTTCACTAAATATTGGGTTCTACCTTACACCAAGATTATTGTTAAACGTAAAACAAATAATTGCATGATTACATTTGCATAAGAAGAATAGATTGAAGAGGCTAACAAAAGTAGACTTTTTTTTTCTTGTTTGTGAACCTTGAGAGAAGACAAAGGACCAATTAGCATTTCTTCTTCTCTAAATCATCTTTCCTTATTTCATCCTTATGTTCTTTAGGATCTTTAGCTGTAGTCGTTAGATGTAAGAGTGTGGAATAATAGAAAGCTTATTCTTTTTAACGTAGAGAGAATAATAATTATTCATTGTTTTTTTTTGTTACATAAATCAGAAATCCCCATCAGGTTTTCACCTGTTCGCAAGTTCGCAGCTCGTCCGTATGCCGATTTTTTAAGGACAGTAAGTAGTGTAAGGTACTTGTTGAAGATCCCTACCCTAATTATGCCTGGATGGACAAGTTTTAAGACTCACACTGTAGACATAGTACAATGAAGTGACTTTAAATAAACAATTATCCATCATGACAAAAAAATCTTTTATAATGCAGTTTCATTTCAGCACGGAGGAGGAAAAGTCTAGGAAACAATTAGAAATCGAAAAAAAAAAAAGAAATATGTTAATTGAACTTTACCACCCAAGAATCGGTATTAGGTGCAAAAATCGGTAGAGACTGGTTTCCTTAGAAGCCAACGATTGTTCAGGTAGCTGACACTCAACCGCCAGATTTTTCCTCCAATTAAGGGTCCCCATTTTATAGAGGTTGTATAAGCTCCAAGAGAGTCTGAAAATTTCTGATGATGAACCCACAGGTGATGACAGAATAGTTTATAAAGGTATAACAACATACCTATGTTTAAAAAATATGCCTATAAATGTAAAACTAGGTTTATTTCGTTTGCTTTACATGTCTTCTAAACTAAGTTTCAGGGAAATTGTTGTTTCGTTTTTATCATGTTTCGCGATCTAGGATTAGCAAGTTGTTGTTTTTTGGTAACTCGCTTACTCAGCATTAATAAGACATTTATTAAAACATTAGTAAATTAAAAGAATATTAAAGTTGTTCAATGTAATATTACATTAAAGAGATTCTATGTAATTTTTAATATCGTAATTAATTAATATATTCGTATATATAACATACACATTCGTTAGTGCATATAAAGAATTGAGATGGGGGATAGTGAAAAAACAATATTGTATGTACCCATGTCACTGGTTTCACATTAGATATTGACTATTTCAAGGACACGCTAAACTGCAGATACTTCATATACTATAAAACTTCCTGCCGAAAAATAAATTGCACTATAACCAAAAATGGGAAAAAATTATCTTTTTTTATGAAACAACATTATATAACTACGACATTGAGGCAGACCCCTGTTGTGTTGAAACAGATTGCTTTGGGAGGCGATACGGTCTAAAGGCTTTACCAACCTAGGGTACTTCCGTCAGCGACTTGCTAAAACCTTTAGTTGAATTATCACTATCGCAAAATGTTTAAGCATGGTTAAAATAGACTAAATATAGCATAACAATAATAAAAACATTCGCGTAAGCAGAAATTTCTATGCTTCAACTTATAGCTAAAAGACCAGGGAAATCGAAAATTAACCGTTGAATGGAAAGAATCTTCTGATCCACAAAAAAACAGCGATAAAGTTCTTTTAATAACTATAACAGAATCTCACTTCTACCGGAGTATCTATAAAGTAGACACTATATTATATGAGACGTTAAGGATCAAAAGCTGATAACTTCATAATTTGAAAAATTGGCATTTTCACATTTTTCGTTAGTTTTATAGGTTTGAATCTTGGTAGTACTTAGCACTCCCGCATTTTGTTCCGAAATTCAAAAACTAGCTTTTAAAAAAAGCCATTTGAGACATATATTAGTAGTAATACTAACCAGATAACCTCCCTGCACAGTCGTTGGTTTAGAAACCTAACATTTTTAACCAAATAGTTATCATTGTTGAGTTCTTTAATGGATGTTTAAGAAAATATGTTTGGGCATCCATCAGCGAAAATAGCATATACTTATTTGGTGGGAAAACGAATCTCAAACAGAGAATTATAAATTTCACTCCAACCAAAGATAAATACTGGATTATAAAATAAGTAAATCAATAAATAGATAGTTAAATAGTAGGCAAATACATTTATAAGTTAATCGTTTTAATGAAAATAAAATCTAAATCTATTTCATGAAAGAGATGTTTGTGCTAACCAAATTAAAAGAAAACACTTACACACGAGATGAATGTATTGAAAGGTATTCTTAAAAAAATAATCAATATTCCTTCCTATGATTTCCTAACATACCTGCAAAAAAAAAAGTTATTAAAAACGTGAAATTGATTCATTTACAAGATAATACTGTTAAATTAATACAGCCATGCGCAATAAACAATACATAAATTTTACTAATAATGATGTATTATGTTTTGAATAGGAAGGAGCGGTTACTTAAGAATAGCTATTATTCTTCAAGGTTATTCAAAAATAACTATTATTTTTCAGGGTTATTTAAAGTCAATCTGTACAGGTATTGTAAAATTATAGTGTTGCAATAAAAACAGATAAATACTGACCATATTCTGTTGCTCAGAGCTTTAGAGAAGTCTTATGAAATTTTGCCCACATACCGTTTCCGGTTTTAATATACCGTTGTTTTTTTTTCATATTTTTATTTTGAAGAGAAGAGATTTGTCAAGGCCAGGATTCGAAACCGGGTCCCCCGCGTATCTAGCGCGGTGCTCCAACCTGGCTCGTAACACGGCCAGACAAATCCGTTCTCTTCACCGATCCGAGGGCGACGCGTGTTCGAATCCCGGCCTAGACAAATATTTTCTCTTAAAAATAAAAATATTTAAAAATTATCACCATTATAAGAATAATAAATATAAAATATTTTTTTTTTTTTTAAGTAATCGTATACCTTACACTTTCAAAAATTAGGTTCGACACTAGGTAGAGGCTGTAGTGTTCCAAACCCAACTGTTTTTCAGGGCAGTAGTTGCTAAAATCTGAATTTGTGGAGGTTCTAGATTTGCGCAAATCATTTTAAATCAAGAAAGATCGCTAGCGGTGTTCTAGGTGTTATGAAACGGTTACAAAATATACTCTCACCACTGCGATAATCTTATTTTATTTCAAAGAAAATATGAATATTTAAAATATATGATAGACCGGTAAAAAAAAATCAAAATGTTGAATTTTGCTGTAAAATTAAATTACATAGTAATATATATTATCATGCTTGTTACCTATTTCCTCTTAAATGCGTTTTTTAAATAGTCTACGTTCATTAGTTCAAAGTAAACTTATAAAAAATATTTTATTGATGACATATACCCAGCAGATAATCATATGGACGATTCACATTAGGTAAATGTCCGAAATACATATCTGAAATTTAGACAGACTTTTAAATAAATCTATATAAATACAGATAATATATTCTACATTATATAAAGATGTTAAATAATATAATATTTAAACCGAGATCAATGGAGAAGTATTTACAAATACAGTAATATAAATAAATATAAAATATAAAACTGCATATATCTGCTAGAGTATAGATATATATTGATGTCAGTGCATCCCTTTATTAAGAATAATATGCTCAATGAGATAGCAATTTAAGCTTCATAGCACCAGCTGCAACTGTGACTCATCGCTCCTGCTAGCATAAGCAATAAATGATATAAATTTATTTATTTTTATTTTATTGTTAGATTTATAGATTTATGGATTTCAAATAAATTAAAAATATGGAAGTGTAAAATATCACAGGTTTCCAAGAAATATTTAAAAGAGAGTTAATAAACAGTTGGTTATGATTTTGTCAATTTTTTTTAATGCTAGTGTTATGGTATCAAGAAAATATTGAAAAAAATATTTACATGGAACAAATCAGCATAGGGTATTGACTAATTGTCATGTAATTTAATGATAAAGCCTATCTACAATTTTCATTTAATTATAAAATAATTGAATTATTGTTTGCTATGATTATTTTTTTTTAATTTTTAAAGTATCCTCAAACAAATTACAAGTCAGCCATTCATTTATTTAGTCGTATACTCATGGAATAGACTTAACCACTGAGTCGATGGCCTGCACGCGAGTAACTTAGTGAAATTGTTTTTTTTTTACTTTTGTGACATTTTTAAACTTTTTGACAACAAATTTTACAGCAATAAATACACTTTTTTTTATAGAACGATTTTTTTTAAAAGCTTATTTTCATTTAAAAATCTAATTACATATTTTTCACGAAATGGCAATTGGCATTCAGAATGTTTTTGAACAATTCAACCCCTAATTTGAATGTGTGTAAAAGTAACAGCAGAGAGATTAAAAAAAAAAATAAAGCTTGCTGAAATACACCAGAAAAAACTCAAATTGATTGGCAATGTAAAAAACTGAAAGGTCCATGGGCAAGACTGCAACATGAAGATAACAGACTCAGAAATCAATATCAAGGTTTCTGAGCGCTCGTTAATTCAGAGACACGACCTTATTTGTCTCGGGTTATTATCTATCATAATATGTCAAGTGCTTTATGATCTGACGTTGCGATATGAGTTTTATCTAAGCTATATTCTATTTATTAATCCAAATTTATCGTCGATACCATTGCTAAATATTTATTTATTGTCCAGACAAAAGAAAAAAACAATTTCCAGAGATTTATAAGTTATATTTTGCTTCATTGTGTTTTGCATTTTTTTCTGTTAACAATAAGGCATTTAAATCATGAACTATATTAAGCAGCACAAGGACGAAAATGGTATAAAGCTCTGAGGAAAAAATCTCTTTTTAAAAAAAATATTTTGTTACTATCTATAGTGGCTGCGTCCGATTTAGCCATCTAATGATTTAACGCATTGTGTTTTTCTTGGTTGCTTATTTTGTATATGATGATTTTTTTAATTTATTGGTAATGTTAATGTTAAACCTCCACGATCCTTCAAGTTTAAATCTTAATTTCGAACATTTATATTGAAATAAATGTTAACTCTTAAAAGTATTAATATATCACTATTTCGACATAATATACCAATCCAAAATTATTTCCATGTCAACATCTTTACTGTTTTTGAGTCCGGCAACCTCTCGATTGTGCTCAAGAAAAGATTGAAGTGAATAATGAACTGTTGTTTTTTTTTATTTATTTTTGGAACCTCGAGGCTATAGCGAGTTGAACTCTACCTAGTCTATGTTTAGGGTAATTTATATGTTTAAAGATTCTTTTTAAGGCGATTTAACTAGAATGGAACTATAATGGGATGAAATTCCCATTACGTAATATCTTCAAGCTCAACTAAATCCATTGTTCCTTTTCGCGTTCAAAGCAATATAAGAAAAATATCTTCTAGTTATAAATATATGAGTTTTTATTTATTTTTTTTGTTTTTTAGTAAACCTAGAGGATTCGTTTATTTTATTTGTACATACCCTATGCAAAGAGCATATTAAATGCATATATGTAATTACACTATATAAGTACAGATTATTATAACTAAATAACATATTGCGAAATAATTACAGATTTATAAATATAGTAAAGGAAAAAATAAAATAATTATATAAAGATAAAATATAATTTAAAACACAACAGACATTGCTTATCTTCAAAACACTAAAAAAAAATGATAATGTTCGCAGAAAAATAATTAAACTATACAAATATAAATTGATAAGGTTCACAGAAAATAGATTAGTGATAGTCAAACAGAAACATAAAATTGATACTGATAAACGGAATAATAAGAATAATCGAATTTCGAAAAATGTTTAAAATGAAAATTTATGAGATGGGTGTGAATCATCAATGATTCTGTTCGAAATCTATTGGTGAACTCCTACAACTGCTTCTTGTATTTCCTAATAAATTTGGTGTCCCCTTGCATTATTACTGATTTTTAATAAATTAAATTATTTTTTTTCACGCACATATAGCAATAATTTCAAATGTGCATGTAGGTTTCTGAGGCCTCTTAATTTGCAATTACACGAATCTGTACTTTTTAAGTGGAATTTATGTAAAGTAATGGTGAGACATAAGATATAATGAGTTCATTTTAGCATGTGTGTGTGTAAATATATATATATATATATATATATATATATATATATATATATACATAATAATTAGTGTGATTGTAAAGACATAAGATATACTGCGCTAAGGTCGATTGAACTCGGGCAATAAAAGGCAGTGAATCAGCAGCAGTTGTACGAGGGGAGGCTAAATGCTACAGATTCTTAGCTCACTCACGCCCAATAATACACAATAAAACTGGATAGTATTTGTATTTAATACTTATGTTATAATATAATGCAAAGCATAAATGCCATATTAAATAAAAAGGAAATGAGTTCTTAATATCAGTTAATACTACAAAATTGGTAGGTTGTAAAAAAAATATATACATACTTGTAATAATAATAATAAGGGAACCTGAATAACTATAATAACTAAGGTAACTCAAACTAAAATTCTTTAGATCACCTTTAACGCAATCTTCCCACCTACACCCCGTTCTAATCCTCGGACGTCGGCTCTGTATTTTTTTTAATTAACTTTTTAGAAGAGTCAGGAAATTTAGGAAATGGACAGTTCTCAGTTACATGTTAAATTAAACGAATAAAATTAGTCAAAAATAATGCAAAAACAATGAAAGAAAACACTCCTTAAGAAACAATACAAACAATGAATGATGAAAATAAAAAACGAGAGAGAAGAAAATATTCATCCGAACAAATATTTTCATAATTGAATATTTCATTTCGTCCGTTTTTAATATATAAAATACAATTTTAAATTAAGCCATAAATGCCAAAGAATTCATATAAAATAATGTGCACTGACAGAGAATATTTTGGAGCTACATCAACATTTTTTCGTTTTTCTTTTATTCTTTTAACATAATCTTCGGTTTATTTTATTTGTTAAATGTAATATGTAACTGAGATCACTATGATAAAGTGTATCTATGTAAATATTTTCGTCTTTATTATGAATCGTTAATGATTATTTTACGGATTGTGTTATTATTATTCAAATAATAATGATGATTTAACCTCAGAACCTAAACTGAACTAGAAAATGAAATGATAGGATTAATTTTATTTATATGAAAATTTAGTTATTATATTTTTTTCTTTTAGTTCGTACAGTTTCCCCATTTTACCATATTTAAGATTTTAGAAATTATCTTTAATAACTTAGCAGAAATGGTTAATCGTATTATAAGCCATGATTCGCTCATATCAGTTAGCAAGAAGTGAGAAAGTGGTCAACTCGGCAAGCAAATGAGATGGGATCTACGTGAGAGGCGTTCGTCATAGAGGAGGCAGTTAACATCCGCAGCCAGTGCTAGGTCATCCGCTAGTTCGAAGTATCGATATCAGCCCTTCGCTAATCGATATTTCTTCAATAACCGAGATGTATGTCGTCATAGATTATAATGTGTACTCGTTAATTTCGTCACCCCCAAACCATCGCTATGCGGGTCTATTGTCTTGTTGAGAGTGAGTGATCTCAGATAGCATACCTAACTCGTTATGCAATTATGTTAATGTTTTAAACAAGTATTAAGCGACTAATAGCGGAACGAGAATTATTCAAGGAGGAAAAAATTGGTTTAGTAGAATTCAAACATAAAAAAATACATATAATAAATGAACCTACAGCCCTGGCCATATTAATGTGACCACCAAGAAAGATTATTTTCTTTTTGCTTTTTCCTAATTTTTTTTATATACTTTCGCATATCTTAATAAATTGCTGTTTTAAGTAATGGCAACACTGTTATAAGTTTTTTAAAGTATTTTTTTTTTGTAATGGCATTGGTTTCAGTACAGCCATATTGTTTTAAGAGTGACGGCGTGCATAATTTGTGTTTGAAATTTATGTGGATTTATTGTTTCTTTTTCATTAAATACAAGTCGGATTCGATAAGTTTATTATTGATTTATTATTTTCATCATATATTTTAACTATTTTGATAGTTTTTTCATCAATATGTAAATGGGGTGACACCACAAAATATTAAAAACAAATAATGATTTATTTTCGAAACTATTTTTTTCAATTTCATATTATTATCAGATAACTAACTTACGCATAAAACTAATATTTAAACTCGATTTACATCATTACGCATGCAAAAGGATAATGCAAACATGTAACAAGAACGAATCTATCCAGTGGTCACATTAATATGGCCAGGGACTGTATAACAGGAAATTGTAGATATTGTTCTAAGTTCATTTAGTTATGGCATATTACAGTTATAATTTACCTACGTTCTAGTACGCGTATAAAACAAACATGATCTATGTATGACGCTTTGTCTCAAATACTACAAGAACATTTGGTCAAAGGAAGAATTTAAAAGGTTCCGAATCATGTAACTATTTTGTCGCAATGGACTGGTAGGATTTAAAAGAGGCTATGAACATGACATTATCGACTTCAACGAAACATAAAAACGTGCACAATGCAACTGAAAAAATGAGAAAATATTAGTATAATTTCAACACATTTTTGTTTTATTATTTTGTTTTTCTTGTTCTCTATAGATTTTAAAGTTCTCGTACACATTTTGTTTTCTTTTGCGAGTAAGAAAAAATATTTCCAAATGAATAAAATAAACATAAATATAAAAAATAATAATAACATCAAAAATAAAATTTCAGTAAACTAGACTTACAATATTATGTTTATGAAAAAGTGTGTATCCCGATTCATATATTTAATTTTATCCCATTTTTTCTTTTTAAGCCCATTCGTCTCTATCACCGCATGTACAACTTTCTATAAATTTAAAGGATATGAACATCGATATTTTTTTTCGATACAAACATTTCTATTATATTTCAATAAATTCTAATAGCTTTTATGAAAAACGGTATTATAATAGCTAATACTGTTGTTTATATTTTTGAAAATACTATTTGGTATAGAGTCAAACATTAAATAAACCAATATTTCTTAATTTTCGTATAGTAAGTATTTAAGAATAGCAAATCACTTCTTCAAAAGAACAACGAAATGATTCATAAAATTGGCATTTTTCAGTTAAGCCTTTAGTAGCAACTGTATCGATTGAGGCTTTTCAATTCATGAACGACATATCTGATATTCCATTTTCAACATTGTTTTTTTTGTTTAGTTAAGTCATAATTTTAGTTCTACCATGATTCAACAAGAAGTTTTATGGGAATAATGAAATAAGTTAAGATAAAAAAAGATTCAAGATTTTAAACAATTTCTAATGGTTAATAAAATAATTTCAGTACCATCATTAAAATAGAAATGCTATGCATGACCAATACCCAACTTTTTATTGTTTTAGCTCTATTGAAGAGTTATGGGTTCTTGAGTTATGGACGTTCTCTTGAAAAAGAGATATGAATTTTATACAAGTTTTTTCTCAGAGGCCATTTAAACTGTTGATTTTTGGTCGACATTTTCAAAATTTCGTTTTTAATACTATTTATATAAATACAAAGAGCGAATAATTGTAGTAATGGATACATCTGTAGCGTATAGTTTCGCAGTATCGGATGTCGCGAAACCACTCCACAGAATCACTTTCTCTCCTTATTCATCGGAACCTACACAATCCTCGGACCGGCTCACGGAGGATATTTATTATCTGTAGCAATGGGAGATAAATTCTATCGATTGAATTACATAGCTGAACGGATCTGAAATAAATTGGTGGGAAATGGTTGTTCACAGCGTTCATGGCACCCGAAACCGTTTAACGGACCAATGAGTACTAAATCTTCCGGCAACTGATGAATTTTCTATTCCATAACACTTAACAAAAAAAAGTTAAAGCAGGCCTGATCCATCCTTAAACTTCAGGATCTGATTTACGGTATTTATGGAGTATAAAAAAGTTAAACTGCATGTTTATAAAGCAGTATTTCTCCCTACCTTGATGTAAGCATGTGAGAGTTGGGTCACAATGGACAAGCATATAATCAAAATTAAAAAATGAAATTCCTTCGCAGATCCGCTGAGAAAGCAAGAAGAGACCGGAAATAAGAATAAGGGAAGACTTGTGAATCGCTGCGTCAAAAGATTCCTTGCAGTAACGACAGGTTTGGACAGATTTGCCAAATTAGTCACAATCGAGACCCAAGGAAGGTGTTCGAAGGCCTACAGGTACATCGCCACGAGATGAAGAAATAAGTATAGGGAATATGTTGGGAGGGAAAATAGATAAAACTTCGGAAAAGATGAAGCTCTTGGCAAGGGACCGACAGGATATCGAGGAAGGGAAAGAAGAAGAAGGTATTTATGTTTTTAGATTATATTTATTATAATGAACCTTTGAAATGGACGGATGAATAAAAATAGACTGTAATCCTCATTAATAAGTTGTGTTAAATTCTATGTACCTTAAAACAAAAATCTATCGTTAAGTGACATAATTCAACGGGAAAAAGTGAACCTTCGGAGCCATCGGGCAAAAAAACATTATTTATGCAGCTACGAAATGCAACGTATTGAACTTTAAAGTCACATATTATAGAGTATTCAGTATAGGTGTTATACGAAAACAAGGTATTCTTATTAATATTCGTTCCGGAAAAGAATACTTACCACGGACTATTATCTAAACTAGTTTTGTACTTCTTTTAAATAAGAGTAGTAGGTTCATCTACTTGTTCAGATGTTCGCTTCAACATTTGCTAATAACACTACTGTGTAATTTAAATTAAATTTTGGCAGTTCAAGTTTTCTACTGGCCGGTAATTGGAGAATTTATACGCTCAGAACACAGTTATTTATGAAGATAGGGAAAAAAAGTAAAATGTTTTTGGGATACATAAAATATATGCCTTAGAAAAATAACTATGAGATATTATTCTCAAGAATGAATCTTTGGAAATGAAATCAAATAGTTACAAAATTAACATAACTCTTTGTACATAGAACAAAAACAAGTGTTCACAGAATTTTTATGGTCAAAACATTTGCCATGGTCAATCGAAAGGTAATTATATTTCGTGTAAAAAATAAATAAATAAAAATATAGTGGTCGGCCAGCTCTTCTCACACCATAGATTCGCACCCTGAGGACTTTGGCTGGGATTTCATCCTGTCCCATCCTAATGACATGTACGTTTCGAATGAGAGTTTGGTACAGTCTGATCTTAGAGGATTTAGACAGGAGAACACCACATAGATGCTTCTGTAGACCAAAATACAGAGATTAGCGGTTATAATCCGCTTCTCGACTTCTGCCCCAATATCGTTTTGTTAGGTCACCTGGGATCCAAGGTACACAAATTCCTCAACTCTATCCACACTCTGCCCGTCAACTTGGATATGGTTTTCAAGGTTTACAAGATTTGTTGAGTGTTAATGCACATGTACTTCGTTTTGCTGTAGTTGACGGTAAGCCCCATCCTCGCCAAAGCATTTCTCAGTGTGATAAATGCTACCTTGACTGCAGCTAACCTGCGACCTGCGTGGCAATATCAATATCGTCTGCAAATCCAAGGAGTTGCAAGCAGGAGTTAATGAGTGTACCACTATTTGGATCTCAGAGTCTTTAAAAGCCTTTCCCAGAGTAAGGTTAAAGATCATGCATGCCAATCCATCTGCCTGCCGAACACCTGTCCCAGTGGAAAAGCCTCTTGAGAGTTCACCACTAATCCGGACAAAGGATACGTTGCCTTCCATAGTCATTCTTGTTAGGCGAACTAACTTCGATGGAAGATTCATCTCAAGCATTGCCCTATATACCTCTGCTCTGTTGATCGAGTCGTAGGCTTGTATAAAGTCAACAAATATATGGTGTGTCGTCACCTTGTATTCTCTGATCTTTTCCAACACCATCCGCAGTGTGAATATCTGGTAAGTAGTTGACCTACCTCTTCGAAATCCAGATTGTTATTTCCCAACCTCTCTCTCAGCCGGAAATATGGAAACAGCCGGTTGAACAAGACAATCGACAATATCTTGTAAGCACAAGGAAGTTAAGATAAACCCCTGTAGTTACTACAAGACAAGGTGTTCCCTTTCTTGTGTATCGGACAAATAATTATCTTCTTCCATTCCACGGGTAGTCTCTTCTCAGTCCATACATTGTGTAGCAGGTCCCGAATAAATTGCACCAGATCGTATCCGCCATGCTTCAGCAGCTCCACTGGGATATTGTCGATACCGCCGGCTTTATTGTATATTGCTTGTATTGTTTATTGTATCGCGTATTTATGGGTATCATGTTATTAAGCTTTATCAGGGCTTCTTGAATTTCTTCTTCATCTAGGGGTTCCAACTGATCTGCTTCCAGTGCTTCATCCATGGCATGCCATCTGAAGTCCTCTACAACATTACCTTTATTGAGAAGACCTTCAAAGTGATCTACCCACCGGTCTAATACCCCTTGCTTGTCAGCGATCAAGGATCCGTCCTCCGCTTTCTAGGCAGTAGCTCTGGGCTTTAAAAGGTCTTTGGCCTTCATTGCCTAGCTGGAAGAATATCCGTCAGTTCTTTTCTTGATAGGATTTTCCTATATCTTAAAAAATCTTATTCTTCCATTGCCTTTTCTTTCTCCTTCGAAGATGGACTTCCTCACAGCAGATCTGGGTATCATGGATCTTCTTGTTCGTCTACCCTGCACCATTCTTTTGTAAGCATCATTCTTCCTGTCGTTCATAATATGATTCCATTTTTATCTTCTGAACCTCCTTTATTTAATTAAATCGCACATATACATATACAACATATAACAATATAATATGCACATGCATAATCTACAGCCTTCTATTACCCGTAGGTATGAAATATCGACATTTTTATCGTCATCCTCTTCAGTATTAATGCCCCAGTTGTTGTCCGAGTTGTGAGGTATATTAATATTTTTTTCATATTTTAGAAAAAAAAAATATAGAACCTTGTATCCTCTTCTATGATAAAATGTACTTAGTAAAGCGCGTAATACATCTTTAGTCCATAGTTTTCTAGGAAATTTATTTTACCGATATACTCCAGAATTTTCACATAATTGATGGAAACCATTTTATAGGGAGAATTATATAACTCAGGTATAGGGAAACCCTTTTGGGACCATACAGCCTCTATAAAATGCTTTCCATCAATTATTTGAAAATTCTGGAGTATTTCGGTAAAATAAACTTCTTAGACAACTAAGTACACTTTATCATTGAAGAGGATAAAAGGTTCTATATTTATTTTCTAAAATCTGAAAAAAATATTAATGTACCTTATAGTATTATTATATTTTATAATTTGTTATAGCCTTTTATATTAGGAAAATGTGGTATCAGGTAGAAAACCAAACTATAAACACTAACGACTTTTTGTACAGGTGTTGGTTGAGCAGCTAGAGATCTAAAAATACCTGGCTAGAGGCATCCTAGCGTAGGCCACTTCTACTCTTCAGTTCAAGTCTATCATCATATCTTTATCGGTCTCTCAGATAGTGAGTCTAACTCAATGGGTTCGTCTTCTGGGGGATAATTTATTTAGTCATTCTCGACTGGTTATAAAACAAACTCTTTTACAGGATCTTAAGGTTCATTCAGTAAATATAATAATACTAAAAAACATGATGATAAAAATTGTATTAGGTTTCAGTTCCGCAGCTTGTCGCCTCTCAAGCCACAAGTTTGGACTTTTCATTCGTTTCTTTTTTTTATATTCTCGAAAATAAAAACTAATCGAGTTTTTAGTATGAAAAAGAGTGTAGTTATGGGGAATGTGTGCATTTCAATGACCATTTCATCGAGAAATAAGCGTTTCGAATTATAGATGCTGATATAACTTAAACAGCATATGTAACACGAAGTCGGTCCTTAAAATTTATATACAATAATTAGTATATACCGTCAGTAGTGAAATTATTTTTATTTTCGAGAATATTAAAAAGGAAAAGTTAAAACTTGTTGTGACTTAACTCGAAGCGACAAACTGCGGAACTGATCCCTTATGTTTAAACAATATTTTGAATTTAAGTTAGAGTTTTCTGTTCTCACATCATTGTTCTAACTGTCAAAGCCAGTTCTTTGGTGAATTTACAGTAAACAGAAATAAACAATAAAATAACAAACTAACCCGTGACATAAATTAATACTTTTTTATATATTTTAACTAGACTATGTAGAAAAAAAAAGTTAATACATAAGTTGTACTTCAAAACTGATGACGAAATAAGTTTCACTACATTACTCATTGCAGATGTACTTATAAATAAGTTTCTAGCTAATACTTAAAGCAATGTTTAGAGTAAGTAGTTATTAATATTTTTGTTTTTTCCCTTCATTTTAGACAACTAGTGACCAATTTCAATTCGTTCTCATTTGTTTTTTCTTTAATACTCTCTCATCGTTTCACTATGTCTCTTTTTTTCTTTCTTCCGACCACTTCGTGCCTGCTCTCTTATTGCTAGTACCCCGGAATCTCAAGTTTAACACTGCCTTTCTGAAGACATCTCTTTGAGCTGCTTCTTCGGTATTTATGTTGTGCATTTCTAAATCTTTTTTAATTTCTCGAATCCAGCCTGCAGTTAATTTATTTTCCCTGAGATACTTAAACATCTGTTTTGACAGCCTATCCATTCAGTTTAAATGTCCAAAAACCGTCAGTTTCTTTTCCTTATCGTTTCTGTTATTTTTTCAAAGTTCGATCAATTTCATAGTTGCTTCGTAATTTCCAGGTTTCTGTGCTTCTTATAGGACCTAATATTTTGCTCATAATTCTTCTTTCTAATATTTTATTTTATTATATTACACTTACAAAAAATTGTCTTGAACATTAAAATCATACACTAATCTGAGAACAAAATTAATGCTAATGTTATGAACATACAACATTAAACATTCATTCATTGAAAATGAAAATGGAATGAAGTCAGGTTTTTTTTAAGTTAATGTATTTTTTATATGATTGATTCATTTGTTGGCTGTTGTTGAAATATATATACATAAAGCCCAAAGGAAATCGAGGTAATTTTTTTATGTTTATATTGACATGAAGGTTGTGCAATATAAATACAGTATAAAATTAATATTGTTTGTTATTTTTTTTTTTTTTTTTAATAACGCAGTCTCCTTTCGACTCCTCAATTCAGCCACCCACGCATACTTGACTTTTCATTCTTTCATATCTCGAGAGGAGAGGCGCGGAAGAGCTTTTTTTTTATCTTCCCATCCTTCATGAAGGACGTTTGAGGATAAAAAAGAACTTAAAGAAAAAACACCAAGAGCTATAACAGAGATTGGGTTGAGGTAGGCGTCCAAGCCTACCGAGAGTGGTCAATCCCTCTGCCAGGCTCACCGTCTGTACTGGTCTTGAAAAAGTAAGAGGTCATCATGCAGCGTTAGTTAATGTGGGGGTGTAGAGATGTTGCGGAAGGGCCATTCGATTAGTTAAATAAAGGACTGGACTAAAATCAAAGCTAAGAGGGAGACTACTATACTAAGGGAAAATATTCGAAATAAACAAGGAAATTGCTGCATTCATCAAAATTTGGTCATAACTTGTCAGTAGCATTAATTGAGATTATTTGCAATTCTACCCAAATTTTGGGGAATCCACTCATCTGAATGAACTGAAACGGAGGGTTATTTAGTTAGATTACTTTAAATTCTTCATCGAATAATACCACTCCTATGATGATATAATGAGTATTATAGTAATGCGGTTGTTACTAATTTTAACAACTTCGACCACCCGCATTTTTAGGTGCGAAATCTTAAAAACTGATATAGCAGACCTATCAATAAATAAAACAGTCCAATTCCATCTGGAAAACGGAATTTTGGTGGATTTATTTAATTTCTATTTATTTTTTAAAATATACTTATCAAAATTTACAACTGCATTATACTAATAAAACTATAATAAAATAAGTAAATTTAATGAATGATAAATAATGGCAAGAGATTAAGACAAGCAGAAATGTCACCCACTGGTAGTACTCAATTAACAAATTCAACTTAGGTCACGGGGACATCTTTTTTTCAGAATAATAATCGGGGATTGAAAAGTAGCTAGCTTTGAAACTAGAGAGTTAGAGTGGGACAAATGGGACATTAACGTCGTTATGGATGACTTCGTAGCAAAGTAAAGAGCATTGACGTATGCATCTATATGTATATATACATATATATATATATATATATATATATATATATATATATATGTATATATACATATAGATGCATATGTAGACACACATATATGTTGATATAGGCATACAGAGAATACTGTAGGTTGCCCCCAGACAGATGGATCGAGACTTGCCATGTCAGTTCCTATTTAATAGCTCAGGATGAGTCAGAGGGCAGTTTTCTGACTGGTCTCTCACAATCAACTCTTCCTTATGCTACGTTCCAACTGCCAGTCCGTACCAGTTGAGAAAATGATTTGAAGGTTAAATTACTCGATCAATCCAAGGATATCGTTTTTCTCATTCCAAATCTTCGCTATAATTAGAGTGAGAAAATCGAGATTCATTCCGAGGGTCTAACATGAAATAAATTTTAATCCTATCTGGACGATTTCGAACATGCGGGGCAGCAGTAACCAGGTTATTAAGATGGACTCTTAGATAAACTCGGTTAAAGACCAAAAGAACAACATACAAAAACTATCAAGAGTTCAATGAATGACTTTTAACATAATGTTAGCAACTTTAATATGTTTAACTTAAAACATCTACCAATAAAAGTCATGAATACTTGTACATGGTTGGACAGTACTGTTTTTAAATCAACAGTGGTGTAAGGAGAGAATTTGGCCAGGATATCGTTCAACGACCAGCTCTTTCCTTCTTATTAAGTGTACAAACTTTATTGAGACAGTATTAGCTTCAGGAGAGTCTTCAGATCCTACAGAACTGATCCAATGCTTATTATATACCACAGTAGGTTTCGAACTTGGGGCCTTTCTATGTTCATAAAAAAATATGATGAAAAAAGTATGAAATAAATATACCCATAAATCACATATTAACATCATTATTTAGATCTTGGTAAAATCATACCAGCACACAGACTACAACTACAAATAAACTTTTATTTTCTATTTCATGGTCATCAGTGGCGGATTAAATGAGATTGATTTTTAGATTATTTCTCACAATCTTGAAATTAATCTCATAATACTTTATATATACTTGATTGATTGAATACACTATAAAACCTGCAGAATTAAATTTTTCGTTTTTCGGTTTTTCTTCTCAGTCCGGGGATAGAATATATAGACGAAAATATAGTTTCAGAAGCATAATTCTGAATGCGCACAAGAATCATGTCCGACAATACTCGTAGGAGGCTGATAAAAAAAAAAGACGCCTGTAGTTGGGCACTTTGTCCGAATTTTACCGATTGGACTGTTAATAATGACCTTAACATTTACCTTAAGATCCTGTTTATTCCCAATGGTCTTATCATCGGACGTTGACGGATTTAACGATGAATAACATGCGAAGGATCCCCTTGAAACTGATAGCACGTTGTTTACGAGCAATCTGGCCTGGAGCCTCAAGTACCTCTCCAGGACTATCTCAAGTAGTTGTGACGAATCACCATTGAGTACCGATCGGTCACTTCCGTCTATGATATCTGTTATCTATTCTTATCTCCTGGATATTTACGCCATTCACCACCTGATAAGGAGTAAATATGCATATTAGGTTTAAGTATTATGATTTAAATTTGGGTAATAATGATGTGCCAATCGCGATGATAGACAGCTACTGTAATTTCAGCCATGATAGTTACTGTCAGCATGTAAGCTGTAGAACGGTTGCTATCGTGGCAACATTTAAGACGCTGCAGTATTGCCACAGATATAAAAAATAAAGTCCAGAGAAAAAGAACCAATTCTTTCTAACCATTATAGGAATAAAATACTTCTAAATTCAAATATCATTTACATTCGGGAAATTCTCAGTTTTAATTGTTTATATCTTACATTCATTACAAATTTTCTATTTTCAGCATTTCATAGCGCAATAAATAATAACAAATAACCAAAAAGTACGTTTTGTTATGTGTTCGAAAATCAGATTAAACTGGCTATCAAAGCAATATTCTCAACGATTCCTGAATAGGGAGAGAAATATGGATAAATACTTCATCCAAATAAATCGAAATAATAGTTCCATATATCATTGATATATGTAGATATGGAACTATTCAATGAACTGTTCAATGAAAGCAGAATAAAAAAAGGGCTTTTATTGAAGCGAAAAAGATGAGGATATTTATAATAGCTTGAATAGCAAAATAAACAAATTATAAACCGCTTTTTAAAAACTCTATTAATTTATAAACATAAAACATGTATTAGTATGTCACATAAAAAATAATTAATGTATTAATAAAACCCGTCGAAGGATATATTCACCCCAATTATTAAATACACTCATTACTACAGACTAAATATAACGTATTATTTTTTTTAATGAAATCCCAAATTTAATTTCTTCACAAAAAATATAGGAATAATGCTATATATAATAATGCTGCATATTGATACCCGTTTGCGAACAAACTTCAATAAATATATAATAGTAAATAAAAAAGTACATCTTTTGAAATAAAGTATAAAAGATAACAAATATAGGTAATAACTGAATCATAACAAAAAAATAAATCGAACCGGATGTGATGATTCGTATGTCAAGTGCTTGTAAGTTTACTCTGATAAATATTTCTACGAATATGCAATACTTTTCTAGTAGAGTATTGCCATGCAGAATATAAATTTTAAGATTTTCAATGTCTATCCAGACGCTGAGAAACGATTTTGGCAATTGAGAGCTTCAGAGGGCTTGTAGAGCTTGAACTGCAAGAGAGAATAAGTTAAGCTAAAGGACAAGTTAACAAAAAGTTCTCGAAGACAAGTGTTTTAAACCATCTGTGCCAGGGAGGTGCCGAAGCGACGCACACAGCGGAAGACCAGAAATAGTTACGACAGACCTCAGCTTACGAACGCTATATCAAATATTTATATCTCTTTGGTGGGCTCAAGCGTAGTGTCTCTACCGCATCCGCTCCAGCGTCCGTTGTATTTTAGGATTTACTACATCCTAATTGCTCAGCCGTGGTAAGGCTCTAACAACGAGAACGTAGAACAACGTATTACACCCTGGTACAAAGTGGTACACTTGTATAACAGTGTCGCGAGGTTATATATACATCAACCAAAGAGAAAAGTAAAAATAGGATCTTTTCTTGTCAGAGCTGTACAAAACGTTACAGTATTCATTATTTAAATCTTAGAACCGATTTCGAGAAACAGAAGTGAAATATTCTAAAGCATCCGCACCAGGCAACTCAATGCTCCTCCGAAGAGTTTTCTTGAACTAAAGCATATATATATAGTAAATATAATTGAATAGTAAAGCTACTGTTGTGATGGAGTTGTGAAATTGTTGTGCATGATAAAGAACGAATCCCTAGGAGTTAGTAAACGCTGAGCCAATTAGTTAAAGTTAACATTGTATACCAAGGTGCGAGAACACTACGGTAAGGTTGATTTTACGGCTAGGAAAGAAGTGGTTGTTGAAGAGAGGTTTGTAAACTGGCGATTGGTGATATCAACAAACCATAATTGGATTAAAGAAGTTTATTATTATTATGATCCACAATAAAACTAACCTTAAATTTTAAGTCAATAATATTTTTTAAAAAAACAATTTTTTGTTTCATCTACCCTGTCATAACTTTCGTATCCTCAGGGTAAACTTACTTCAATGAACCAGACCAAGCTTAGATAAAATATTTTATGTTAAACATTTTCAATTTAATGAAATTACTGAGCTATTAAAACGGAATATCTTCGTCATCTGTGCTATTCCAAATTTGTTAAAATATAAATGATAACAATATCATATTTACATATATACATACATATATATAATCCACAGAAGTGAAGCAGACTGGGGTCTTTCACTCGACTTCTGCTGACTTCGATAATGTTATCGTTGCCGACTTGCAAGTTGAAACTTTTTATCTGTGGGATCTTGAGACCAGTGTCATTTGTGAGCTAACAGAAATTTTATATTTTATACAAGTATTCTCTGGAGGAATTTTGATATTAAAAAATAAATCGGGGATTTACATCACTAATACAATTTTAACAAGATATCGCATTATAAACACGACACATACATCAATTAGAATTATCAATTGTATAGTTTAAAAATCATATTAATTTAATACGAATCCGAGTAGAATATTTATATTCATTTAATAATATTAAATACCGATTTTTTTAAGGTGAATCCTCTCCCTTATAAATAATGATATTTATTATTATTATTAAATACATAAATCACAAAGAACCAAATATCACCGAAGGAAATCAGACAATGGAGAAATACAATTCCTATCAAGGGAAGATGATGGTAAGCGGGCACAGGTTGTGAGCAATTTTCCAATAATTATATACAATCGATCGTATATAATCGATATGTACAGTCGATTAAAGTACAGTATCCATAAAATTTAATAGCATTTATTTATATAGAAATATTAGAAGAGAAAGTGACACGGTGACAGATTAGCATGATTGGAATATTTCAAGTTGGGTTGAAGATATTAGGTTTCCAAGGTATCTAAGGATTTGAACATGGCAAATGATAATTTTCGTTATATTTTTTCTATTCTAGAAAAAACTTTAGTATTTCCATATGGCGGAATACACCTCAGTATTAACTACAACTAAGAGCTAAAGAAAGATTAAAAGAATCCTGGGGTTCAGTACATGGTAGAGACTGTACTATTTCTTGGACAAAGGTTTTACAGGGAGGTGATTTGTCCTAGATCCCACAGATTTGATAAAAGCTTTGCCAAGCAGCGGGATTGGGACCCAGGACCTTCGGCATGGGAACCCAGCGCTCCATCACTGAGTCATACCTACTCAAATTTTCCCATATAATCAATTTGATGATAGACCGAGTTAAAACATATGGATTGAAAATATCAATATATTTTTTGAAATATTGTATATAAATGATTATCTAATATATGTTTTGGGAAAACATTTTAAACGAGGTGGTCCCAAATATTCGATATTATTGTTTTCTTTTAATGTTTGCTAGTCTGTGATGAGAATGATAAAGTAATCATCAGGCTGTTGTCAATGTACAACTTTTTATTTCTTAATAAATTTCAGTCAAAACTGGTGAGGCACCATCGGTACTGATTTTAAATCAGTGATCTAAGCGAGGTATAAGGAAAGTTTAGTGTAACTCATATAATTACATAATTTAAAATTATATAATATGCATATCGATGAATACATTCCTAATTCACATCATTCATGGTAATTTTTTTTGTTCTGATCTATAATAAATTGAGTTAAACATTTGTTTTCCTGTTATTTGTCGAATAAAGAATGTACGACTCGTGCATTAAGCTGGTTTATCTTAATGATAAATTTTTGAGACAATCTAGGCACCGAAGTATTTAGATCTGTCTTCATTCTTGGCATTCCATCCATGGATTCCTCGTTCCTTATTCATCTGACTTATCATTTCTTAAGGCTAACTTGTATGTTAACTAAAAACTTTTATGCTATCATAAATATCTATACAGGTAAATTTATTGTATCTAAACTCTATGCATGGCAGTGCATACACTTTCATAACACTCCGAAGGTTCGATTTAAACTATTTATATAACTTCATTCATTGGTTTATTTTTAATATCAGGTTAATAATAATTTCTCACCTTTGTGTACCTGTTTATTCCAAGAGTATACAGATCCATAATATAACTTCAATCTCGGATTATGCCCTGAGGAAGCTTGCAGCATGTCTAACGAAACGCTGGCATTGGAATATGACGATACGGTCGAAACTCGAAGAAATATTTGATGAATGGAATCAAAATATTGCTCGTGGCAACTGAGTATTTAAAAAAAATCCCTTATAATCTCAAATCGATATTTCAAAATATCCATAAATACACCTTCATATTTTTTTTTAATGGTAGTAACTATTATTTTCTAGTTAATAATCAACATTTGGTCAAGATTAAATTTTGTACAATGAATAGATATTATATTAATATTTTATTTGAAAAGAAAAGATATGACCGGGACCGGGACTCCCGCCACGGGTAGGTTCGAGTCCCGGTCCTGGTCATATCTTTTCTTTTCAAATAAAATATTTAAAAAAATTATATCATAATAATAAAATAAATTATAATAGATATTATAATATCATAAAAACTAATAACTGATTCCCACAACCACTCAAACCCAAAATCGTAAGATCATCTTTTACGCAATTCTCAAATCTACGTCACAGTTTAACTTGCGGCTCAACACTTATTAACGCTTATTTAAGGAATTCACTTCTTTTTAAGCTCAACAACTATACGAGAGCATGTAAATCTTCGTGATGTTATCACCACTATAAAAATGCATACATTGATTCAAACATTCCCATCCATCCATCAACAAGAACTAATGAAAACAGTTTAGAGATGATAAATTAAAAGGTGAAACGGCAATTAGGCAATTATGAGCGGGTCTCTGTGGGTTACCTGCGAGAAGGGTCCGAAAAAAGGGATCGTGTGCCTCGGGGATCCTTCAGGAGGACAAAAAAAGGTTCAAATATGTTACCTTTAGGTCTTAACTAGGCGAAGAAAAAAAACAACAGACACCCTCAAATCTGTTTAGAGTAACTTCCTAGAAGAATTTTGAACAGATTAAACAAGCTTCAATCTCTTTTTTTTTTAAGACAAAAATCATAAAATACAATTAAAAAACAAAAGTGTGCAAGTTTCGTAGGTTGTGGTCAAGCCACAAGTTATAAATTTTCATTCGTTTTCTTTTAATATACTCGAAAGTAAAAATAATATTGAATTTTAGAACCGAAAAAATACTTCTATATGTAGGTTGAGACGTTATATTTCTTGATGACTTCAAAAAAGATACAGAATAATTGGTAGGACAAGAGTGGGAATATTCCAAACTATAACCCTTAAATCTATAAAATGACAGAAACTAAGTTACCAGTCGATCATCAATTTGCTATGTTTCTACTCTTAAATATATCTTGAATATATATATTGATATTTGGGATGCCAGAGTCTCATTTATCATGAGTACTCAAATTATTATTTATATTCCTTAATCTTAATTGGGTTCTTTTCCAAAGGTCTATTCTTGTGTTTACCAATTTACTTATCTATTCTACCTTCCATATATTATTTATAACTAAATAGTGTATCTGGTATGTAAGCATCAAAAGAATTACAATAAGGATCGTTTATTCATTTAATTTCAACAAGGTTAATGATTCAGATTTTAATAATATATATAAATAGGATTGCCATAAAATACATTACAGGAACTAAACTAAACTTATCTGTGGACAGGGGTAGATTGGGTTACTGGTCGTTCTTCTTCCTTGACATCTCCGCCCGCTTCGTTCGGCCGCTCTTCTCTCTCGGGGTATCCGTCTTCTTCCTTCCGGCCTCGTCTCCCGAGTACCTTCCTGCTGTGCGTCTATCTCTCGAGTCCCTTCTTCAGCCTCCTATTTCAAGAGTTTTCTTCTCTCCCCCTCTCCTTCCTTCTCCACTATCTTGGACCATAAAACCATAAGGGGACCAAGGGTCTGTTCATTGTCCCAAACATATTCCCTTTCATGTGTCCCGACATGACACATTTCCCCCCCTCAGCATCCCTTTCATGGTGCCGCCTGCATCAATACATAGCAAATTAATATAAGTTAAGTTGAATAAAAAAATGTCCTAACCCCACAGCCCATAACGAAACAAACCAGATAAAGCATGCCACCACCACCAAGGCTGCTATAGAATAGTAGTGTAGGATGTGATCCATTTATTCTTTTTATATAAGTTTAATTTTATTATTTCATTCTGCCCTGTTATGCAGAAAAAATTTAAACATTTTTCTTTATCATGGCTCATATTGAATATTATTTTATGACTTTAATTGTGATGAATTTACTAATTTAACTTCTTGACTTGATATTTCGGCAATTTGAAATTTTTATTAAATCCATAATTACGTGGGAAATATTTACTTGGTGATCTGGTCCACTACTTACCCCCATGTACTATTATAACCTACAAAGTGGCTATGAGATCAGGTAGAGATGGTAGAGACTGTGTTGTTTCTAAGCCAACGGTTGTGCAAGAAGGTGATTTTTTCGCCTCCTCAAAACACACAACCACCAGTTTTTCCAGCAATTAAATGTACCCACGTAATAGAGACTAGGTGAGCTTCGGGTAGGTCTCCTGATACCAATAAATTAATAATTAATAAGGAGTTTATCTATAAGGTTATTAAATTGCTGTTGTTAGTTTCTTGGCTTATGATTGCAGATAGCATATTAGTCGACTTGTTAGAGAATATTTTTATATCCCGATTTGGAAGTGAGTTGAAAGTTAAGCATCGCCCAGCCAGTTTTAATTGCTCCGGTTTATGGCTAGGTATAGCTCGCATGCCTTTGGCAGGATCAGGTTTAGTATGAACAGCTCATAAATATAATTCTGTTCGATTGATATAGTACTACTTGATACCTAATAAAAAGTTTATAGTAGGCAATAAAATTTAATCAAGTCTGATGTGGACCCCAAACGACATACTTGTAACGGTAACAAATCGGTGGCTCAAAAAGTAATGCTGAATAAAATTGAAGATAAAACGTGCGAGTAAAACATCCTTTATTGTTAAATTAGTAAATATTATATATTACAATATATAGAAAAATATAATAAAAAATAATAGGTACGATTAATAAAGAAATAACTAGGTACTAAAAACTTGATTTTTTGAACTGCTTAAAAACGCGACCGGAGGAAAATAGCAGTTCACAGTTTCAAGTTAAGATTAAGTAATTATATCTAGATTTAATATTTACATTTTAATAAAAATATTAAATAACAAAATTTAAAAATTATTTCTTTATATATAAATATATTTTTGGAATAAAAAATATTTGATGCTTTAAGTACCACATTCCGTTTTTTAATTGGATAATAAAATAATAATCATTGTTTTAAGCATCTAATAAGTCCCACAAAATAAACATTCCATTAAGAACTATTATCAAAACTATGCCATTTAATGTTGAATTATTGGTCAGTCACAAACTGAGACAATACGTTTTTAAAGATTGGAAATCACTACACTAAGAGAAAAATCTGATGAAATAAAAGTTGTAGACCATCAAATTATTCGTCCATTCAGCACAATACTTTTTAAAGTACATCTTCCAAAATTCTACATTATTCCTCAATTAGTATATCACACTTGAGGAAACATCAATTTGGTTTGCGCGAAACATGAAGCAATTTAAACTTGTAGAAATGTATCTAATTCCACTCTTGCAAAATTTTCAAAGTTTTCAACCTCCGAATGTATTAAAGGTGAAAATTTAAAATACATTACATTCCTGCAATTTCGTTTTAAAAATTCGGAATAGATTATTATAAATCCACCAACAAAATACGCTAAAATATCCCGATTAGTCCAGGAATTTAATACCTTTATACCTCCGGGTAGGAAAAGTATTATAATTATTTCCGTATATATATATATATATATATATATATATATATATTGTTTTGTTATGAATAAATGGAGATTTGAAACAAAAAAAAAAAAGCTAAAATATCCACGAAAATTTATGTGCTAGCCAAGTTTGCGATTAAATACGGTTTATTTCAAATGAAGGACAAGAAATAATTCTCAGTATTAAGCTATTCTTTGAAGTGAGAAGCAATACTGCACCCCAAGCAATTTATTTATCATGTGTAGAACTGATTGATCTTGAGCTAGGTAAATTCTACGTTTTAAAAGCATCCTTAGTCTTTAAAAGCGTATAGTTTCCATTCAAGAAAACGTTTTGTGAATACGCTTTATACATTAACCTAACGCACATATCCACTCCCTGGGAAATTTAGATTTAATATTTTTTTCTAAAGACATTTTTTTTAAATGTTTAGGATTAAAAAAAATTACAACCAACAGCGTAAACAAAATTGAAAAACTGCTTGTGATAAAAATGTGTCCATCTTCTATTACTTATTGTTATTAAGCTTTTCTATTTAATTCTTTATCGGATAAATCATTTTAATTTTACTGAAGAATGTAATGTTTTTTATACACTTTTTGAAAAGTGATAGTTGAGAAAACAATATGGCGGGCATTTATGAGATCGACACCGGCTATATTGTCGATACAAATCCAAAATATCGAATGTGAAAAAACATAATTTTTCGTATTCGACCTATAGCCATTGAGATATTATTGAGATCATTGACAAAGATTGATCATTCCTATGAAGACTGGCGGAAGCGTATTTGAGGAGGCCAAGGCTCATTAAGAGGCTGTAGAGCAGAATTTTCATAAAATCCATAAAGAGGTATCTATAGGGCACAACAACAACATTTAATGACATAGGTAAAATACAATTGACGATACGCACTGATTTTGAATGAACCTTAAAATAGTTAAACAGGTATTTTTCACATTCGACACTTTCCATTTGTATCAACATGTTAAAGTCGGTTACACTGAACATGCTATTAGAATTATTCCTATAGCTATTGCTGAAACATGACATATTGCGATAAGACAGCATGCATAATGAGAGGATAGCATGTACCCATATTTTGTGTAAATTCTAACTTTTATGTTTCTGGGCATAAAGCACCAGTTAAGTAACAACAAGCATCCCCCGCCTTCAGTTGTTCATGAATTTTGTTTTTACCAACTTATTTAGTACTAGCTTATGCCCGCGGCTTCGCTCGCGTGGAATTTGGTCTCCCACATAAAGTTTCGTGAAAGATCAGTTAAAATAAATAATTTAGTTATTTTTTAAAAATATAAGTTACTCGTACATCCAAAATTTCAGATGTCTAACTTCAAAACTGACAGATTCAATACAACCTTTGAACCCCTATTATATTAAAGGGGAAATCCTTGGGGTGGAATTATCCAAATTTCTTTCTTCAACTATACAAAGAACCTATCTACAAATTTCAAGATGCTAAGTTCCTGATTTGCCTTTAATAATGTACACATGCCCCCGTGCCCCCACATAAATCTGCCCTTGCTGTAGCCTATGATGCATAACCTATATTACTCAATAATTTTCATCCAAATCCGTCCAGTAGTTTTTGCGTGAGAGACAAACATACAAATTTTCACATATATAATATTAGTAAGATTAGTAGGATATCAAACCAAATAGTTTCACTCATGTTCTTTCTGTTATTTTAACTACTATTATCATGTGATTTACCTTTAATTATGTCCTATAATGGATTCTCCACAATACCTAAAAACAGTCGAGGTGGAGGGGCACATGCTCCGTGCGCCCCCCTCTCAATCCGCGCTTGCTATAGCATATGTGTTATTCTGATGTGTAACTTATATTACTGTCAAGTTTCATCCAAATCCGTCCAGTAGGTTTTGCGTGAAAGAGAGACAAACATACAAACTTTCACATTTATAATATTAGTAAGATTTGAGTTTTGTTCAAATACTTACTAAATATCTCAATATGTTCAAACTTATTCTCTCTTGAATCCGAATCACCGGGAATACGTTTCATCATTCTAATAGTGTTTAATTTGCATATCAATGAAAATACAACCATTACTAATCTTAGAAAATTAACGCTGACAACATAAACTGACCCGTTAAACAATAACATGGGATTGCCATGGCCAGGAACTGCGTCACGGAAATGATTCCGGTCACGGTCCTAAATCAATTCATGAGCCTCTATTTCTCACGATATGCACTCGCTCAAGACAAGTTAACTCGACAAGTCAGTTCTCTGACTCACAAAGGATTTCATAATTACATAGATGGTATGGCACATCTCATTTCAACAGTACAAAACAGCTAATTAAATATAGAGGACGATAGAGTATGAGAGAGTGGGAGTTAAAAACTATTTTCTTTCACTCTTGCTTGACTTATTAGGAGCAGAAAAGGACGTTAAAACGTGCCTAAGGTAGTTTTGTTTGTGATTTGGAGACTCAGTCTCTATTAAGTGGATACCCTTAATTAGAGGAAAAGCAAGGCAGTTGACCATGATGGCCAAAGCACCTCCTTGCACAGACAACTTACATAAAACAGTCATATAATGTTATATAGGACTCCAAGACTCTTGGCTGAGTGCAGCGGTACTGTTTTTTTTTCTTCTTTTAAACAAAAAATAGTATAATTGGCGCGTGTAAATGTACTTCCGTTAGTGAACACTATATTAATGAAGCTATTTATGACCTTTAAATAAAGTGCTCAGTTCTAAGGGAAACATCAACGTTTGGGGGATACAATATAACGATATTCCTAAGATTTGATTGGAAAATATCTTTAAAAAGACTGAAAGATGATAGGATAACATTTTTTTTGTATGTTTAAGGTGACTCCATAATTTATTTTAAATTGAACTATAACTCCCACCAGCCCTTTTCTTATAATGACAATATCGCATCATAATAGTACAATCGCACAATACATAGTCACATTAATACAGTACTTATAAATTATCGAATCTGATTAAAAAACAAAACTGACTACCAATAATCTGGAAATGCAAGGGTCTATTATCATAATGCAAAATGGTTTAATACTTAACAAAAGTGGGGAAAATAGCTAAATATACGAATTGTATACAACGGAACCGAATAATAATGAAGAAGGTCCGATAATGGTTAGACTGTTATAGCATTTAAAATCCGAATTTAACCACATCATTTAGGTTTTATGACTAAAGATTAACTTAATTACTTTACTTACAAAAACTTTTGCAGATTTTTTCTCACAATGGGTTACCTGTTTAAGTCAGAGCATCCCTCCACTTCTCTATTCCACCAGTCATCCTCCTCAAGTCCCCTGACTTAATTACTTAAACTGAATTTCGGGATAATAAAAAACTATTATAAACAATATAGTAAAAAAAATACTAGTTTTTGATATCCCAAAAATATAATAATAATTCTCAATTACATGATTTCTAGGTTTAACGGATTGTAACCCATAAAACGGTAAATGAAATCCAGCCATTTGTTTTTTTAAATTAAATGTTTTATATAGCCCTTTCAAATTAAATAGTAAATCAAATTAAAGTAAATTGATTAATTTCGGTATTATTGTTATAATATTTTTACGTTTATTTTTCTAATAACAAAGATGTACAACTGACTGGGTGACGCCACTAATTAAGAAACCAATTATTCACAATTAGCGTTCACAGCCCCACAAATAATCAGAAACGCAGCTTTGGCTTTCAAACTATGTTAAATATTCCTGCTTATTTTTATTATATAATTCTACTTTCCCCTGTTTAGTGAAAAGTTTAAAAAAAAAATTACCAAAGAAAATAAAACAATGTGTGAAATTTATGATACTTGATTTGAACCGGTTTCTAGTCTAAGTTTTTTTTTTTAATGAAGAGTCAAATTTTGATTTGTTATAAAGCCCCATTTCCCTAGATTCGGCCCTATACTATACTATAGTATCTATGTATACATGTATTAATAATAATAAGACTTAGCTAACCCGAAGGCTCGATGCCGATACCAATAATTTCTACTTACTACCATCCACGGACCACTTCCCAATCCCAAATGCGGCAGATCACTCTTACCTATGTATTCATATACAGTACTATAAATATAAGAGAGTGTTGGTATGAGGTGTTATGATATTTGCAGTCATGTAGGAGGAGGTCCTACCCTCATTTCAGATTGGACAATAAAAAAAGGAATCATACCATTCACTGGGGACCTTATCCGTGTATTGTTTTTTTTTATTGCTGAATGATTTATTTATCTTTAATATTTCAATTCCCAATAAGGCAGTAATCAAATAATCTCCCCATTACAAATCAATGCCAAACATTTTTTTTTTTAGTTTCATTTTTTAAATGGTTATTACATCGTCTAATATATACCTTAACGAACAGCAAAATAACAATCGATTTCTTCAGAAACTTATTAAGCGATGTTTATTGAAAATGATTGGTCTTTAATAAAATTGAACGGATAGATAATATTATGTACTTTGTTGCATTATATGAATCAATGGAATGTTCTGTCAATAGGCTTGAGGCTATTAATAAAATAAATTTATTATGAAAAATATATTTTTATTAGTCATTCGTCGTCCGACCACAGAAAAAGATTGGCATTGGTCATGTTATGAACACAAATTAGTGCGTTTATTCATGAACAAGGTCGCATAATGGTCAGATAAATGTATAATGATGCTATGTTTTTCATCCAGAATATTACGAGCCTCACGAACACCAATCAGTCTGCAAGGAACTGACATGATAATATTCTTTAAACAAGACGTTTCCTCCGTGAAAATGTCCTAAGAATCACAGAAAAAAAGTAATAAATAAATCCCAGGGGCAGGTTGTAACATATTATGAGGCTAGAGGTCGTTCTAATAAAAAACAATTTTTTCTTGTTCTGACTTTTTTTATATTGTTCTCACATATATTTTTTTTAAACTGGTATAACCCTTTATTGTTGAAAACTGCCTCAATTAAAAGATATTACAAAGTAAATGTGTGGCGATTTGGCAAACCATTAATTATGCAATAAAACACTCATAATAAAATAAACTTTATACATATTTTACCACTTTTTATAAAAATAGTATTGTAGTACCTAAGAATTAAGAATCAAACATATTTAGGTCCAAAAATGTAATTAAAATATAAACGAATTGTATTTAGCATATTTAAATATAATCGAGTTTACATATACTTAATAAACTGTTTATACTTGTATTAAGTTTTCAGCATAAATAAACTTTTAAAAAAATTCTTTTAACCTCCGTCCCACTTCAGATTTATTGTAGCCGAAATTTATCTTTTTCAAAATTTTTACTTTGATAATTTAAATTAGAATCTGGTTTGTCTCCATGTATAAGCATATTAAAAGTAAATAAAACTCGAAAATTTCATTTATAATTGTTTATGATAAGTAATAAGACATCCTTGGAAATTTATTACTTCCTGTAAACGTTTTTGACCAAATAAAGGAGGCACACCAATAGACATTACAAAAATAGCTAATACAAAATTAAAATTTTTTATAGATAATTTTGAGTCATGCCAGCAAGTTTACGTTTACACCGAACTTTACGTATTTACAGACGTCTTAACGAAACTAGTCAAATGGCAAGCTTAACGAAACTTCTAATGAGCTAATATCCTGAAAAGAAATAATATCGTATAATGTCCTTTATATATTCTCAATACTTTAAATTCTTCCATACCTGAATATATTTTTTAATTAGGGTTCAATGTACAAGATTATTACTAAAGGTTCTTCTTCTTTGGCGCTACAACCCTGGGTGGGTTTTGGCCTCCTCAATGAGCCGCCGCCATTCGGCTCTATCTTGTAAGACCGCCTTCCAGTTCCTGATCCCAAGTAGGCTTCGAGCATCAGCTGCCACACCATCGGCCCACCTCAGCCTGGGCCTTCCAGCTCTTCGGGTTCGATGTAGTGTCTCCTCAAGTACCCTCCTCGGGATTTCTTGTTCATTCATTCTGGTCAAATGGCCTGCCCGACCAAGCCTTCCTAACTTCACAAACTCAACCACATCCGGTTCACCATAAATTTCATATAGCTCTTTGTTCTTCCTTATTCTCCATTCAGCCGCATCCCTGACTGGTCCAATAATACGACGTAGAACTTTCCTTTCAAAGATCATCAGATCCCTTTCGTCATGCTTGGAAATGGTCCAGGTCTGCGAGGCATAAGTTAATACAGGCCGGACAAGAGTCTTATAAATAATCATCTTGGTTTGCCTGCTGATGAACCTACTGCGAAAGATCTTGAGAAGGCCAAAATAGCATCTGTTGGCTGCAGTGAGGCGCTTCTTAATCTCAGCAGCCATATCATTTCCTGAACAACTACTGAACTAACAAGTGATCCCAGGTAGGTAAATTCCTTAACCTGCTGGAATTGGTAGGATCCCACTACTAAAGGACTGTTATCACCAGCTCCGGTGTACATGTACTGGGACTTAGTCTGGTTAATTGAAAGTCCCATAGATGACGCTGCTCTGATAAGGTTTTTGGTGGCTTCGACTAAAGATGATCTGGACCTGGCTACTATATCTAGGTCATCGGGAAAACCAAGAACCTGCACTTGTCGGGAAAATATCGTTGCTTGAGTTTGGATTACTAAAGGTTACCAACCTTAATAACCAGAGTGGGGTGGATGAGATCCACGTGAGTACATCACGAACTAAATTTCAATCCGCCCAAGCCAAGCCACGATTGTTCCTTAAACATCTCGGTCACTACGATCGATCAACCCAAAACGTGCCTTTAATAAACTATTTTATAACTACATAATTAGTAGTTATAGCTTATATTACATTATATACGATATAAGGTTAATTTCCTAACAAGCTAAATAAATCATAATTTATCTCAGTTACTCGCGATATTATTTTTAATTCAAAAGTTTTTTTTTCCTTAATGGCTATTTTGGAAGGAGATATTTCATCCTCTAGAGTCCTCTATTCACTAGGATTTTAAATTTTTCCAGTTCCCCTCAGCTTTAGAGATAGAAGACTCCTCTCCTTCATGAAAGATATAGTTGCCCTACAATAGATGACACGGATATCATCGACATTCGCAACCCCTTCGTCGACGAAGAACCCTATTTGGAGTACCCTGGAGACGGCGCTATTCGGGGAACAAAAGAGACAAGGTGCTATATTTATAGGACTGAGTCAGGATGGCGGAGTCAGTGGATAGGCAATGGAGTTTCCAAGGGAAACACCTCAGGGGAGGCCAATATCATAGCATAATCGATTGTTAGCGTCAAGTATTGAATTTGCTGATATCGATACAAATAGTAAATAGTTGTTACGGAATGTAAAATTATCTAAGGGCATATAATAAAAAATAAAAAACAAAAAAGTGAAAAATATTAATTTCATACCACAAAGTAATTCAACGTTTTGTCAGTTCAGGCATTACACGAAATCATAAGAATTGGAAAGACAGTTGGAGTGCACCTACGTCTATGGAACCCTTACAGTGAGCCAAATTGATAAAAACAAAATTATTAAATTTGTTGAATTTTTCAGTTTTAGTTACAGTATTACTTGAATTTATATACTTGAATAAATAATTGATACTATTTTCAAACAATTTATTTTGTTGCAGCTTAATAGCAATAAACAAACTTATTTACATAATAAACTCAACGGTTAGATTATTTAGAAACTTCAAGATTTTTCAATAAATCTATATAAATCAAACTAGATTGGTTATTTATTTATTTTTTGGCCGATTAAAGCGTTTATTTTATTTTTTATGTTTCTGCTATTTTAATACAACATAACCCAGGTGTCTTTATGTTACTCAGTGTTTCATTTCTCCTATTGCAGTTATTTTGCGTTCTTTGATCGATGATGGATATGCTGTATTAGATTTTCATTGATGTGGATTTTTTCGGCGTTTGTCCGGATGATACCTGAATTGGCGAAACATGAACTGATTAGCTGTATTCAAATATTTTAGTATATTGTAGAGGCAAAAATTTTTTTTTATACTTTTCCATTTACATTTTATTAAATACAAAATATTAATTGATATGAACAATCAATTAAGTAGAAATAATAAGGTTTAGCATCAAACATACACAAATATACATACATATATTTATTATGCATACATTATTCAGTGAACCTCCCAGAGATAAGAAATGAATTTAAACATCTGTTGTTGTGGGCCTGCATTCCAGATGTCTAAGTTGACATTTAAATGTAAAAATAACTAACCATTGATTCTCTTCAGTGCATGAATAGCTAAAATATGGATTACAATGGTTACTACATTGTAGAGATGAGAAGTACGTGAACAAACTAGTTCATTGAACTATAATGAGCGCTCTCTGTTTTGGTGAACTATAGTTCTTTTTAGTTCACACCACTCAAGAGTAGAGATGAGAACTACGTGAACGATCTAGTTCAATGAGCTAGTTCGTTCACTTACTAGCTGGAGACTAATACTGATTAAACTAAGTGAACTAGTTCGTCGTGTTGTTCCTCATTTTCGGGTTTAATCGTGTTGTGTATGAGTTGCGATGCTATGGTCTGTAATAGTTTGGATAGAGTGAAAATTCATTTTATTTGCTTGTTTAAATTACCAATGAATTACAAATTTTACATTGAGTAATTAAAAATGAGATATAAAAAACTACTTGAATTTACGTATTCCTCAGATACACAACACTTCAACCTAACTATTCATTGTAGGAATTTTCGGCCAAGACTGTGGTAGGGTTGGGTCGTGAGAAGAGGGAAATATTAAAACCGACAAGGATCAAAGAAAGTTAAATAAAAATTTCCACTGCATATCTAACAGATACGCGTGCCTATCTTAATATTAAATAAATTAAGACCAGTCATTTTAAATATATTATAGCTAACATAATTGAATTATAATAATTTTAAGTATCTATACATACACATACTTGATGATAGTTATGATCTATAATTACAATAAATATTATTAAAATGTATAATCGCAATTTATAATCACAATAATAATTTTGAATACTGCTCAGACTTGGCCGTGTCTCGTCGGCGGGAGACCTTAGACCAGCGATTTGGTATCAGCAACGGGGATTAGTCTCAGCAGCGGCTCCACAACCGCCTAGACCAGCTAGACTACGTCTTTAAGACCAGATCTAATAGTGTGCATAGGCGGTGCCAGGGGGAGGGCATGGGGGCATGTGCCCCCAGACGGTTTTATTGTTCAGATATTTTAATAAACCTTTGAAACCTTTCTATAAACACTACAAGTTTATTTATATGTTATTGTTGATTTTTTTGCCCGTCTGCCCGTTGTGCCTCCCCCCAGAAAAAAATCCTGGATCCGCCCTTGATAGTGTGGACATAGCTTAATCGGTTGGTTGTAGCATGCATTGTAAAACTACTCTTGTCAATTTTCTTCTTTTATTGTTTACATGTATCCGGTTTATGCTTGTAAACATCGTTTACGTTTGTTTATGTTTTGAGTCAATTGTATTTGGAGATTATACATTTTTAAACATTGGTTAATTGGTTAGGAAGATGGGTAATGCTATATGTGACTATCTGAAGCATTAGAAGTACCTATGTAAATATGGTAAGGGGCCTAGGCCAGGTAGAGTAAAATGACCCTAAGGGTTTATTACCTTTACTTTCAGAGATAAGGTCAGCTGTTCGGAAGACGCAGACAACTCGACATGAAGGAACTGGATGGAGCGATGGTCTAGAATCAGCAAGTCACATACAGCGTCCCCCTTTCTTTGTAAGTAGTTTATAAGTTTTTTTTAAATATTTGTAATTGTGGCAGATAGGCCCCACTTTATGTTCTAAACCAAGACAATTATCTGCAACGAGTTACTTATAGTTTGTAAGAAAACACGGAAAACCAATAATTATCAGGGTATGAACATTAATAAGAAAGTAAATATTACAGTTTTTAAAATTAAATATAAAGGCTAATATGGAAGAACAAGGTATATTATTTAGGAAAAGACAGCGGACGTAAATATAAATAATATAAAATAAATGTAGAAATAAGATAGAAGTGTTTTTTATTTTTTCTAGAATCTTTCTAGTTCATTTGACCTCTCAGTCTCTCTCCCTATGTCCATAGTTCAATTCCTCTCTTAGTTTAGTACATTTCTATTTCTTTTGAAAAATGAACTATGTAGTTCATTAGAATGAACTATCTCAAAAGGAAAGATTCAGTAAAAGGAACTACTTTGCCCACCTCTACTACATTGGTTATGATGCTCAACCAGTTAACTAAAGTGTACTACATTATCACTAACACTATTTGAACATTTTTTTTTTCCTTTGCATAACAAATAATATCCACAGTAAAAGTGCTAAAATAATACAAATAAACAGGTTCCAGAAAAAAAATAAATTATATGGTTCAATCTATTTAAAATCACCCAGTAGTTTTTTAATGTTTTTTATTTTCATAAATTTAATTTGTAGTGAAATAAAATACAGCAACTAACGATAAATATACATATATAATATTTTTCAATCAACCACAACGCAAGTGATATTGTGATCCAGTCAATAAACATCAAACTATATTTTGTTAAACGAAGTTTCGAGATTATATTTTTTCATATTCATGTCATAACAGTAAAATCAGGCTTTTAATGTAAGTGACTGTAAATAACTATTGGACATTTAGATCACAAACTAATTTAATACCAAAACATGACTATATATATTTATAATTAGACGAAGTTAATATTGAATACATAACCTCCTAACGAATTATACTTACGATTCAACATAAATGTGTTTACATTAAAATCACATTTTTTATTATTAAGAAACCAACGATAATACAAACGCCTTCATAGTAGTCGAACCATAGAATGGCTATTTGCATATAAAAGTTAGAATCTCGCATATCCGGACATGAACATTGGTGGTTAATCCGGATTAACCAGTAATGTATATATTTAAAGCACTTCAGCATTAATCAAACTACTATAAAAAAATGTTTATATTGGCCTACTAAGGGCCACGTCTGCCAAATCTACTCTCTTGGCTTTGAAAATTAAATCCTATACATTTTTATACAGTGTATAAAAACTATATAAACATATTTTTTTTATATATTAATATAATCATATTTAATTAATTGTTATTTTTTCCTTGCCTCCACCAAGAGTTGTGCAATGAGGTGATTAGTACATTGCAGGTGGCAGAATATAAGGAACACCTGTGGCGTATCCTGTCTATGGCCGAATCATCAACATACCTGAAACATCATAATAAAGGATATTAAAATTTTAAAAATAGAGAATATTAAGAATAATAAGAGAAGTAAAAAATAAATACTTAAATAGTAAGCAACTATTAATTATAAACAAACGTTTCGACAAACATTGCAGGTCTTATTGGTCACAAGGACAGTCATAAATAAGCTTCGTGAAATTTATACGGTTAACTAATAGTTATTCAAGAGAAAATTAATTTTTCTTATTAAATTCTTTCTCTAAAAAATAATAACGATTGCAAAGAAATAATTAATAAAAATGTAAAAAAAGAACTTCTATACGTTCTGACCTATGTAATGGTAATCGAAGTTCCCTCTGGGTATGCGGCAGTAGCCGTCATGACAGCATTAACGGTACTGTCGCAACACAAATACTATCCCGGCACTTACGTGTTATCTATCTATCAAGCTAGCCTTACCTATCTACCGCCTGAATATTTTGATTATTTTTGAACTTCGAATTGACTTTGTCGTGTGTTGATAACGTTATTTGTTTTTAAAAAGAGAAATAAAAGCTATACAATGTTTTTTTAGTGACCTACAAAAGTTCTACCAGCTGCACCACATCCGCCATTTTTTCAACTCTCACATGGCACTGTCAACACATAGAAGACATTGCCACACTATTCTCTCTCAGGACTTTACTACAATGACAGAACATAATTTTGTACGTTTAGCTTTGCAGCCAAATAAATTATAATTATAATAAGAATCTAGATTGTTGGAGATGCAGGGTTAAATAATACGGTAGCAGGGTTAAATAATAATAATAATAATAATAATTAAATAAATAATAATAATAATAATAAAGGTGCATGTACAAAATACTTCATAAAGCATGAGAATATATCTGAATTAGATTTCTTTTTTGGGAGAAAATTTATAGGAGGTAGACAATTTCTTGGACCATTTTGCGGTATAGTGCAAATAGAAACAACTTTTTTGGATATCCCGCGATCGTTAATGAACGTAGTGTAAAGGTATCAGAGAACGAGTAGCTACAAGATAAGTAATGAAAATTAAGTAAACAAACAGGTCGAACCATTAATGAGATAATCGTATATTGGATATTAGACGTTAGAACAACACCAAGCTGAAATACTGATAAATACTGATATCTAGATCCCGAGCTAGATGAATTGTGTCTATTGGATCTGTAGATCCTCCTGGGGCTCATTCAGTCTCTAGAGAATAGGATAGAATAGAAAACTAATTTTATTCTGGGATCAGATCCCTTAACAATAACAGAAGTGAACAAAATTTAATAAACATTTAGCCTGTGTGGCCAAAGGGCTACATTATTAGAATAATACAATAAAAAGGGGTATTCTTAATTTGAGGGCAAACCTGGCGTTTGAGCGTCATCTCGGTTAAAGCAAAATTCATCACAGCCTTTCGTGGGTTGCAGTGGTACAAGTTTTTTTAATAAGTTAGTATTGTGTGAATTTTATTATAGAAGTTCCAATAAATATTACGCGATTTTATAGATGTTTAAACGATTATGTTTTTCTTTTTTGTTTTTGGGCAATATATATTTCTAAAGATATCAAAGAACAAAAAAATTTAAAAGAGCAATAAAAAAAAAATAAAAACACAGATTTAAATTCGGATAACAATAAATATCAAAGTTTATCGTGTTGGAGAGAAGAAAAGGGAAACCAGTCGAATTTCTAAAAATACAAGAGCTAGACTTGAGGTCGCCAAACTTCCAGCCACTGTAACCAAATGTACATTTCAAGGATCATTGGCGCCCTATACTTTTACTTCAAAGCTCAAATTTAAATTAAAAAATAAGAGGAAAGTTCAATTTATCTCAAGAAAAATATTTTTAAAATGTATTTGGATGAAATTGTATCATTAGTTTTGAAAATACACTATCTTAAATTGTCTCATCAGATATTAGTCTTCATGTTAATAGTAATTATTCATACGAAAAACTGTTTTAAGCAATAAAATTCTGAGTCTCTTATACTCGTGTACCTCTGTAAATGAATATTTAACAAGGAATGGTTAAGAAGAGGGTTCCCCATTGATTAATCAGGCACTGATTGGTTAGTTATTTTCTAGTGTTTTAGAGACTTAAGGTTTTGTATCTTGGGATTTCGCCAATTATATTCTAGTAATTAATTTATTTTTCTAGACAATTTTAATATTTCAATCATTGCAAAAATGCATGCTATATAGGAATATTAGTACCATCAGGGACCCTTTTTTATTGTTTTATTTGAAAGATTTTGCTTAGAACCAATACATAAGTAAATTGAGATTCTGGATACAACAGGTTTCCCAACATTTATGTTTATTTTCATTCATATTTATGTAAATTTATTTTCGTTAATTTCCAGTTAAATTGCGTTAATTTATTAACGGAATAACTGCAATATTTCCTCCATTATCATCCAGTTGGATTCTCATAGCCAACAGCAGGCGTCAATGTTATCATTCACTCTATTTTTACATTAATGCTCGATAATATATTTCATTTTTCATCAAACATTTCATTTAAAAATTTCATGAATACTGGTACATACGCATTCGTCTTTCAGACTAACGACTATTACAATCCAGCAACGCCAAAGGAAGGGTAAAACGAATGTGAGTGTGGAAAAATGATGGAATCGAACGATAGACTGCTATAATCGAGTCAGTGCTATAATAATGTCGATATAGTACAATAGTAAATACAGTATAGTTCAAATTTACGATATGTTTAGATTACATATATTACGAAATATTAATTCACCTAATTACTTATAGTTTTGATACCAGAGGTGATTAATAAGGCCACATCTATTTCAGGTTAGACTAAAGTTTATACATAACATAAGAAAAGTCCTGTGATGAACAATGAAAGGCAATGAAATGACAGCGTTATTTTTATCATTTAATGTTAACATTTCAAAAATCGTATGTCATAAGTCAAAAAAAAAATTATGTAAATAACATTAAATTTAATCATCTCATATCTACAAAATTTCCCAAAAAATCAGAAATAATAGATCAGTTTTATAATAGTTATTTAAACTTGTTAATTGATAGATAATACGTTTTGATATATATTTATTTATTTTTGAAATTTTTAATTTCGCTGTTCATACATCCGGTTGCATCCTTTTAAAATCAGTTATTCTAGTTGCTATTGGATTTTTCTTCTTTCTTTATTCTCTTATTGTTTTGTTGTTGTTTTTTATCATCAAACGTTATTATGTAAATATTAATTGCTTTCTTTATAGTTATTGTTATTTTCATTGTACTTTTTCCTTTCTTTTAATTTTTATTGGGGCTAACTGAAAAATTTATTTTATTTAGTTAATTAATTAAATTAACTACAGTATGATTCATATTTTATTTTTGTGTAATTATTAGAAACTAGCTGTCCCGGCAGACGTTGTTCTGCCCTATTACCTTAAAGCAATGGGCTTCCAAATTTTCTCCAACCATTACAATGGCAACTTCATCGATTGTTGGTGCATTGAAGCATCTTGCATCTTTTCCTACAGGAGTTATACCAGCTCTGATTACAATTTTATGATTACCAGATGGCATAAGATCCAGTGTAGTTTTAAACAATGAAATCAATTGATTTTGATGATGACACAAAGTTTGTAATTGTTCTACAATAGACCTCCTCACTGAACTGTTACTTGCACAACGCTGATCAATTTCTTCTGGTGTATTGCCCATTTATTCTACTTGCAGGAATTTATAGTCGCCAACTGTCACCGGCAAAAGCAAACCTGCTTTATGATATATTTGGCCTCATATCGGCAAATTAAACAGAAAAGTTTTATTTTTACACAAAAACTTAAAAAGAATAAACAAAGTAAGTCTTGTTACCTTAAACATTGGCATGAAATTGTTGCAAAGTATATCTGTTGCCCCTAAAACAGTCATTTGTAAGCAGTTGTTATATTTTTTCAGTGAAACACTGAAAGCAATTTGAAAACGACGCGTTGCACGTGATTGTAATATCCTAATCCTTTCGATTTCATTTCGCTTTTCACGTTGCTGTACTGTCCGATTAGATTGAACATTAGCTTGATTTGTAGCGTTTCCAGTTCTTCGACCCAAATTACTGGGCCCACATCTTATATGCGGAATGGGTCTAAATGTAAACACACTCAACAAATAAGCACACAATTGGTTTTCGAGACAAGCGAAAATTTAGTAACAACCTTTATTACAACATCAAAATAACATCATTTTTTACACAATAAAAATCACTATAAACAATATTTGAAAAATTAAAATAATAACGAAAACAAATTTGAGGGAACTCGATGTATTATTTTATTAATGACACGCAAATCCTAATAAACTTTTACTAACAACTATTAGACCTACAGAGCTGCGGTTGGGTTCAAATTGTTGCAAATTTAATCTACTTTCAAAATGGTTACCTATGTTTTTTTCCAAAAACGCACCGATTAGAAGATACAGGTCATAAACTGAAATAACTCCGAAAATTTAAAGGTTTTTCGGTCACCAAAGGTTGTCTCATCTGTCTTTCGGTTGGAAACTTGGATTTACACTACTCAGACATGCCCTTACAACATATGAAAAATGCAGCATTATGGTTAGGAAAAACATAATTTTGCAATAAAAGGAAAAGAATTGTGTTTTATTATATCCCTCGTAATTTTTACGGTTTTTTTCTCCATAAGAACCTTCTTTGCGCCTTAACAAAAATATGAAAAAAAAAATTCGAATTGGTCGAGCCGTTCTCGAGTTTTGCGCTTAGCAACACATTTGGCGATTCGTTTTTATTTATAAAGATTTCCTACGAGGATAGATAGTGGATAATAGATTCCTACATATCAAGATATTACAGAGTCTTGGGTTCTGCTTTGAGAATCAATGATGTATTCTGTTATCAGCAATGTATCGGCCTAGTAGATTAAGAAGAGCAGCAATGAGGGAAAATTCTAGAGTTAACAATTACCATCCTCGCACAACAGTTGGTCCATAATAATATTGAATTCTACAATCTTCAAGAGATTAAGTGTTTCAGTTCTTTTTTTTTTTTTACAACAAATTTGACGAGTATTTAAATAACCACAAAATAATAAGGGCTTGTATAAGGAATCAAATGTCTTTAGTATAGCTGGTATTCAAGTCTTCTCGGCGCCATAACACTCATACATGAGCATGTCCCATTTTATGCCTGTGCATAAATTGGATTTATTCAGCATGCTATAAGGGGAAATTCCAGTAGAAAAAAATTCAGGGCAATTGAAAAAAAGTAAATACAATATAATGGAGAACGAAGATAGTTGGGGGTGCAGTAAAAAAACCCACCAAATAAGTAACTTATATTATATTTATATTATGACTTATATTTAATTAGTGATGACGGTTCGGTTCATTTTTATATCGGTGAATTCATATTTATAAGCATTATATCTAATTTTTCAAATTTATTAATCCAATCAACTACTATTTTTATATTACTTCGCCAGCAACTATTTTTTTATGTTACATCCCATATAATACTTATATTTTAAAATTTTTTACATTTCTAACTGTCATTCTACGAGATACCTATTCATTTCTTTCTATACATTCTTGTATTGCATACATTTTACTTATGTAACCTCTAGGAGTCTATTACCATACATTTTATATCTATAATTAAACTAGTTTTTTTCTAAATTCTTTATATTCCACCTTTTTTTATATTTTAATCTTCTCATTTTGTATCTTTCTGTTTACTTCCTCATTTTTCTATCCCTTTTACATTATTCCTACTATCCCTTTTTATGTTTACATTATTATTCTTTCTGTACATTTATTTTCTGGATTTTATATTCGTTATCTTTAATTATTATATCTGTCACTACTTTAATTTCTGTTCATTATCTTTAATTTTATTATATCTGTCACTATTTTAATATTCGTTATCTTTAACTATTGTTATATTATGTTAATTATCATCTATCACTATTTTAATTTTCTACATTACATGTCACTATATTCTTGTAACTGTAATGTTTTTTATATATTTTTTGCTCTAGTTGTTTCTCTCTCATAGCCCTGAAGATGGCCAACATGGAAGGTCGAAACGTCGGCACTAATTAAATATAAGTCTGGTACTTATTTGGTGTTTTTTTGACTGCACCCGCAATTATTTCCATTCTCCATTGTATTGTCCAGTCAACTATTTTTCTCTCATACATAAACACAATATAATTGATTAAACATAACTCTCTGAAAGAAGTATCATAACATTTTACTTACGCAGTATATAGAATTCAACCAGAGACATTTTAAGAGTAATTAAATTTATTCACGACGAATATTACTTTATATAAAGTGAATAATCGTATATAGGAGGTGTAAAACCTATTGGCCATCAACGCCTAAGTTTAATTTGGTATATACAATTTATTGATTTGTTTACCAATAATTTTTATATTACCTGGAAATAAACTAAGATAGGGAATTAAATTAAACTTAAAAGAAGCAAGTGCATGAATTTAAGATTAAAATAGAAAATATTAATATATAAATAAAATAAATGCGTGAATATATATAATAATAATAATAAGGCTTAGCAAACTCGAAGGCTCGATGTCGATTCAACCAATATCTTCTTACAAATCTGTCCACGGACTACAACACAAACCCGAATCCGCCAGATCACTCTTAACGCAGCCCTCCCACCTACGCCTCGGTCAACCCTTCGCATGCTTCCCAGTCGGCACAGCGCTTATTTACTTTTTAGGGATTCATTCGTTAATAAGCTCAGGAACTTTGCAAGCCCATTTTAAACTTCATGACGCTATAATTTTAATAATATTAACCGGATGCAGGCTTCGCGCTTCTGCTTTGTGAAATCTCCTAAATTCTCCATCATCCTTTTTTAGACCGAATATTCTACGCAACACCTTATCTTCGAATACCTTAAGACGTTCATCCTTCAGCGTAAGGATTACATAAAAATATATACAAACAAAAAACAAGAGAGAAAATAAAAGTAGGATATAACTGTATATTATTAATTCTTCTTCTGAAAGAAAGATCATGTCCTTATTAACGTATTTTACTTCATTACCCAACAATAATTGATAAATTGGCAGGTAGTCATATGGTATATATTGTTCTTTTATAAAAGGCAATCCTTAAAGAATAATCGTATTGGCTTGTAAATCAATAAACATTATCAACATTTTATTGCTGGAGAGTTAATAAAGAACAGGGCGGATAATACAGAGGTTGACGCCTCCGTGGTAAGTGTTAAATCCTTGCTTTCTCCTGGCGTAGGAGCATATCACCATCTTGCTTTTTGAGGTCACTCAGCCTTGGTTTAGTTCCATTTGTTTCGATAATACCAGCTGCATTTTCTACCTCCATTCATAAATTCCTGCCCACGGATCTTATAAAAATAACTGTGAGCCTCTCTTATTATATATGCGTAAAGAAATATATTTTAGAGACTATCATTAATACAGTAGAGACTATAATTATAAAATCCATGTGAGGTACAGCCATTACACAGCTTTCTCTTACGGACAGTTAACAATATCCTATTTAGTACAATGGTGAAACTAAATCATGCATTAACTTGCCCCATTTTATGTATCTTGAAGGGTAGTACCAGAGTGTACTAATTTTTCAATTATTTTTTACTCCATTAAAGAACATTATCATTTATTATGATATTTAAATGTATTTAAAGGTCTTTTTTTTTAATTATCATATTTTGAATACGTTTTTCAACTATAAATAAAATCCCTTTAATTTTAATTTATTTTTTTCCTTCAATTCTTTGATAACGTATGGAAGTTATTTCTTTTAATTATCACAGTTTTAAATAGTAACTTCGACATTGTACCCACATTTTTATTACAAACTAGGGAGGGGAATAGCTTAGAGTTCAGGCACTATAGCCATATTTTATTATAAACCTATTTAGATTTCAATCCTGCTGTGATAAATAATAATGTTCTATGCCATTAGCCATGGATCTACACTGTGAGTCCGGAGACCCTCCTGGTAGAAATTATTATTCATGTAGACATGAGTAATAATTTCTTTACAATCACTTAAATGCGTTTTTCGTTATTTATTAATTTTCATAAAATCTTTACTTACTTCGTGTAATCGGTTTTGAACCTAGGAATATTTTTCAGATGTTTCTTATTAACTTTTAGTTAATTAATTATCAATTTTTATTTAATGCCAAAGAAAAAGATACAATTAAATATTTTAAAAATACAAATACAAAAGATACTTAAGCTCTACATTTCTTTTTCTTTGATCAATTAACCAAAAATGTATATGTTTATTTATCCATTTGGTTATTACTAATAAAATGAAATGGTTAATTACTTCTAATAAACAAAATTAAATATACTTAAGAGATATTCTGGATGTCATCAAATAAATACCTATATTTAATTTTAAATGTAATTTTAGTATTTATTTTTTTGTTTATATACCACTGTGTTCAGAGAAATAAGATTAAAAAGGAGAACTGCAACTATCAACTCAGATTATTACTAAGAGCCCGTCCATAGATGGATGCCCTGAATAGATCATTAGTGAACAGAATGGCTGTATCTATCTAAATAAGACAAGGTCCTTTTTTTTAAAAAATCATTTTGAAAAGGATCCTGAGGAAGGATAGAGTGGAGAAAGATGGCGAACAACATTGTGGAGGAACATGAGGTCTCCTTAATATGGTAACCACCTCGGCTAAGGTCGTTGCCAGGTTCAAGGACCACAATCGAATACGAAAATCCATTAGGTAATGCCATAGATGATGTGGTAGCTGGTAGCTATAACATTAAGATATCTATTCATAGCCAGGGTACTAACAAATATTTACCTTTCCGTCTTATTTTCTTTATTCATATAATATAATACCTAAAAATACAACTGTTTATTGCTTATAAGATTTATTACTAATTTTTTATGACTAAAAATAGTATAATTATACCATCCAAATAACAATCCTTACGTTAAACATGTTTTTGCTCGATTCTTCAAGTTTTATCAATGACAAGAAGTAGAAAATGAACTGTATCACATGTTACGAGATGGTCCGGCCATGTTTCCAGAATGGTGGAAACCAGAGTGGCGAAGACCGTATATGAGACAAAGGTGTATGAGACCGAAAGGAAGACCAAGGAAGACTTGGGAAGGCGCAATCCAGGAGGCCTTTGACAGAAGAGGTTTGGAATGGGGAAGGAGAAGACGATTGGTACAGGAGAGGGATTCATGGATCAAGCTCTACAGAACGGATTCTCACACTGTTGGCGGTAGAAGAGGAGAAGATTAAATAAAAAATCATATGATACAGGATCTCTGGAATGGTTGCCGGTTTCATGAATTGTTACTTGTTTATTCACTTCTTGTAAAGTTAAAAAGTAGTAGAAATTGGAGAAGCAGAGTAACAAAAAGAGTATCAAAAGACAGACATAATTTCGTAGCTGGACATTTTAAGCTTATCTTCAGCTTAATTTTAAGGATCTAGAAGTTCTAGTAAACAACCATAGGCCAAATTTCTCATTGATTTTAGATATTATTTCAATAAATATGTGGAAAAAAAACAAACAACAAAAACAAGAATAATTAACACGGCAAAGCCGCAATTGTATACACTAACAAGATGCGACAGTAGATGTCATTGTTAAACGTGGATTAAATATAAACCGGCCAAATATGATATTTTGGCCATATTATTATATATATTATACCTACTGTAGTATAAGAATATAATATTTTTTATCTTACACATAGCCACGTATTTTTAAAAAGATATGTGTATTATTTCAAACCTGGACAGTCAATATGGTTATATTTAATCTTACATAAGCTAGACAACTTCTGAAAAATATGTTCAGGAGAAAAAATAATATACTAATAGTAAGAAAATTCCTCTACACATCAGCTTTTAAACTAAAACCCACTTAAAACCCTTTCTCCCATAGCCAGGTAGAGAAAAATAGCCTCTGTTGTACTGTCATGGAATTAGCTGATTATGAGATTAATCTCGACAGTTGAGAACACAGAAACTTTTACGATAGTAACTGTCACCGTATAGCTAGTCCTTAATGGAGAGATGTTAACCCATGAAATGTAGACAAAATATTAAAACAGATCATATTATTGTAAAACTCTTTTTTTTTTTTTTTAGTTTATTTATTGATATTTACAACTGTATTACAATTATACAACAAGTAAATAGAATGCGTGATTTGTAAAACTTGATCGCGAGGATTACAGATAACTTTTAAAATAAGTGATAAAATAAAATGATATCAACAGTTCAAAGAAATTTATATCTCCGTGTCATCGATGTTTTAAAAATACGTTATATAACCTAGCAATTGAGGATTATTTTTAATTTTCATTGCTAGTATGGTTTAAAAAATATTTAATGGTATCTTATGTCACTTATTAAAATTTTATTTCTCGCAAAGAATTACCAATCAATGGATATTGTAGATTATATTTTGAAATTTGAGGAAACAGATTTTATGAATAATTACAATTCAAAAAATTCTAGTTCATAATTCGTAAATCTAAAAAACCTTAATAAATAAAAAATAGTAGATTATTAACACCATTACTTCCTTAGATATTTATTTATTATAAACAAACTTCTCTTAGGTCGAACAAGCAGTCTTGAAAAAAATTAAAAAAATTTGCAGTAAAGTTATAAAAACTATAATATTTATAAAAAAATCCTTTAAAAAGAGAAATATTTTCACCAGCGCAATCGATTTTTTACAAAATGAAACACAATTAGAGATTATTTTTCAATAAAGTACCTACACCAGTTCCTATTTTGTAAAAATCCAATTTTGAAATTTTTTTTTTCATATATCCGGTACTTCCTCATGGAGGATATTAAGAATCATAAGCCATATTATACATATGAAGTTTCTGTGCCGGCAGTAACTTGCTCAAGCCTGGAGGGTTGTGACAGCGTAGTCCCACTTTCTATATGCGCTGGTTAGTTAGGCTATAGCCGTGGTAGTGAATGCTACAGCCACTAACATCGTGTAGCATGGCCTTTAGTGAAGAATATCTTATAATTTATTCCGTCCTTAGATAGGGGTTCGAGGCCGGCTGTCATAACAAAATACCAAACTAGGTGGGACTAGGACAATCTCCTAGGTTCACCTAGCCTCTATAAACTGTGTGCGGTTGATTGTGATCTTGGCCAAAGCCACCTGCATAACCGTTGGCTTAGGAATAGTACAGGCTGTGCCATGTACTGAACCCAATACTTCATGGATTGTAGCGGTACATGTTATTTTTTTAGGTGCAGGTAGAGAGAGGTTGCAGAGGCTGGGAGCGCCAGTAAGTCTGTCGAAGATCGATTCCCTTTCCAAGACCCGGCCAACGACCAGAGGACTCTGGCAAGAGCGTAGTAAACAACTGCAATCCAAAAGGAAAGAAAAATAAATATTTCTTCGTTTCAAATCCATAGCGGGGGAGCTGATAACACAGGCCAACAAAAAAAACCTTTTTGAAAACTTTTTTAATTTTAATAGCTGATCTTGATAGATTTTTATGTGCTGAATCCAAATCTGCTCGTAGTTTTTATGTATCACCCTTAGTTTCCAAGCAAAATGTATTTTATTATATAGTCTAATACCCATTTACAGTATATAGGGAAATCAATGAAACACTGTAGAATCGTAAAAATGGTTTGTATTTACAGTAAAATACTTGGAATAGTAATTTTATGTGATGATACAAGGTTCACTTGTCAACTGGAATTGGTTTATATTTTCTTTCCCTTTTTTCCTTGAAGCTTCTTGTGTAGCTTTTCCTGCGATGAATAGCTTGCTGAACTTCCCGGTGAAGTGACCAACAGTAATCCCCCATCATGTTGGTATTCCAGCGGCCCTGGTAACGTTTTTCCATCACTTTAACGTCCTGGTGAAAACGCTCACCTTGCTCCTCACTAACATCTCCTAAATTTTTCGGGAAGTAATCGAGGTGGCTGCTCAAAAAGTGAACTTTCAGGCTCATCAAACATCCTAACTGTTCAAATTTTTTTAACATGTTAGCAACAATAGCCTTATATTCTGGGTCTTTTTCATTTCCCAAAAACTTGGTGACAACTTGCTTGAATGAAACCCATGCTTCCTTTTCATTTGAGATCATTGTGGATTCAAAGTTAACGTCAAACATCATTTTTCTAATATCAGGCCCGGTAAAGACGCCTTCTTTCAGTTTAGCTTCTGAAAGGTGTGGAAACTTCTGACAGAGATATTTGAAACAAAGCCCATCTTTAGGCAAAGCCTTTACAAACTGTTTCATGAGACCTAACTTAATATGTAGTGGTGGTAGGAGCACGTTTTTTGGATCTACAAGGTTTTTGCGTAAAATGTTCTTCTCGCCAGGCTTTAAAGACTCCCCAGCAGGCCAGTTCTTTCTGCACCAATGTTGATTCCGAGCTCTACTGTCCCATTCACACAAGAAACATGGAAATTTGGTAAAACCCCCTTGCTGACCAAGGAGCATGCACGTAACTTTCAAATCACCACATATCATCCAACCGTGTGCAGAATAACCTATTTTATTTAACACTATTTCTAGATTTTCGTAACTCTCTTTCATATGTACAGAATGACCGACAGGTACAGAGGCATACATGTTACCGTTGTGTGCTAAAACTGCCTTCAAACTATTTTTGGATGAATCAATAAACAACCTCCAATCTTCTGTTTTGTATTCAATTCCAAACTCATTCATTAAACCATGAATGTCTGAGCAGTACACCAAATCACCCTCTTGTTCAAAATACTTCGAAAATTGTTGTTCTCTCTTCCTATACACATGAATGCTGGTTCCAGCCGCCAGCAAGTTCTTTTCTTTTAGCCTAGAGCCAAGCAGTTCAGCTTTTTCTTTTGTTAAGCCCAGATCCCTAACTAAGTCATTAAGCTCGACCTGAGTGAACAATTTAGGCTCTACATTTTCTGTAACACATTGGAATTCTTCATCGTGTTCATCTAACTCCGACTGTACATCAGAAAATACTTCTGTTTCAATAGAATTTAAGTCCTCTGGTGGTTCCGGGATTGGCAAATCTACACCGTGCCCTACTGGTCGGATGGCGGACGGAAGGTTAGGGTAGCTTATTACCTTCTTGTTCTTAGAGTTATGACCAGTAATATCTACACTGCAAAAGTAACAGTCATCGGAATGATTTTTTGGTTCCCTCCATATCATGGGAACAGCAAATTTAAAGTGTTTTTTCTCTTTTTTTGACCATTTCCTGAGGTCTTCAACACATACATAACATACCTTATGCGGTGCCCAAGGTTTATCCTGGTCTCCAAGTTTGGTTCCAAAGTATGCTAGATAAACCTTTTTCACAAAGTCTGTAATGTTTCTTTGGTGCTTTTTAATAACAAACTCACCACAAATATAACAAAAACTGTCAGCAGAGTTTTTACAGCCGCGATGAGACATTGCACTGAGCACATGTACAGGAAACGTAAAAGTGAGGTTATGTTGAAAATAAACAAAACATCAGCTGTTTAGCATGTGTTTCAGCAGTGCTGCCAACATCATCTTTGTTCATTAGACCTATTTTTTCATGTTATCTTAACTATGAAAAAGCTGTTAAATTCTAAAAATATTTCTTTATTTCATGAATTTAACTATAAAATGTGAATAAATGGTGGGTGATACAACTTTTTAAGCATCATATTTGGATTCAGCAACCTAAACAACATAAGAATAAGGTATTTTCATTAAAAAAGTTTTTTCATCGTTGGCCTGTGTAATTTATGGAATCTTGAACGAACTTTTGGCCTAAGCTTGCCAAGTTTCTACAATAAATTTCATTATTCAGGATTTAGGATCTTTAATAAGTCACGACACTTAACTGAGTCAGGTATTTTGGATATTTTCACAATGCAACATAACTCAAAATACCTAAATTTATTGGTACATAACTTTGGCTATGGACCGACGATGCCGGGTATTTTCTCATTTTTTCAAGATATTGAGCTGTAAGGCATTAACAACTTCAAGCATAACACAAAAGTTAAATGCTGCGAAATATAAGATCCGCTTTGATTAATTTATTTATTAGATTAAAAACAGAAGTAAAACCTTAACGTATTGTATTTGACTGGCTCGTGCTGAAAAAAAAAATGTCGATGCGAACTTGAAAATGCATAAAATAAATATATTTGTAATGAAAATTTTTTACATCGAGATCTCAAAGCATTACATAAAAAAAATGAATTGGATGGGAGAGAATGCCGATAAGTAGCCGTCAAGATTATGATGACAAACTTTTGTAAATTACTTTTTCCATTAAAATCTTTATATCAAGTAAACGGGGTTGGAAGATAATTTGCTCTTTATATTGGTATCCATTCATGTTAAGTAAGTTAAATTGACAATCAGCAGATTGGCTGTCAGTAAAGTAACAATTTTAAAAAATGATAAGAGAGTCATGAAGAAGAATCCTGTATAGCGGTACTTCTCCTGTGGCTTGATTCAATCCCTCATACTCATTCTTTATGGTCTGATACTAGGGAACAATGGATTAAGCATACAACCCAATCAGTCTAATAACCCTGAGGAATGAGTAGGTAGCTGACACAGGTTTACATGTAACTGTTGTCCATGCCCCAAATGACAGGGCGTCCCTTGGCCTGAGGAACCTGCCGTGCATAATGTCCTTACCGAGAACACATCCTACACCAAACGAATGCCAAATCTCTACCCACCATCTGACCCAGATAGCATCATCGGTGAGTGACCGAATAATAGTTCAGTTAGGCAACGGGAGTGAGAAAAGATAACTTGTCTTGAACCGAAAATTTATTGCAGAAAAAATTTTTTTTTTCTAAAATTGCGATAACGTATTTATGAGGGAGTAAACAGCTGAGGAATACAAATGGAATTATAATGTTTTCTTTTAAACGAATTTATCAAACAAACAAAATTATCAATTGAACAATGATTAAATATATATTCAAAAGTAAAATATAGAAATTTTTTTTGTGTGTGTGTATTAAGCGTCCTGATTACGGCGAGTGGGATAGGTAACTTACACATTACTCATTTTTCAACGTCCTTTAGGTTCTGTCTTAAAGGAGCAGAGTAGCTCAGTAGGTAGAGTGTTGAGTTACAGCTCTAAATTCCCGAGTCCGAGACCAACTATGCAGAATAATTATTTATTTCGTTAACTTCCATGAGAGGACTCTATAGGATCTGAAGACACTAGGGCTCATTCTTCCATTGTAGATTAGATTCACTTAATTAGGGAGAAAATGTGGAGGTAGAACGAAAAGCGACCACATCACCGGCTTCAATAATCTTAGGCTTAGAAACAGAACAGTCCTTACCAAGGACTTAACCCATGACCCTTCAAAGGTAGAAAAGATACAGGGTTTTTTTTTCAACGCCCTTCATACGGTTCGGATCTCGAAATTCGAAAAATTCTCAAAAAGTATTACAACCTGAAATTTATTTTTCTGTAATCATCAAAATAAAATTGTCAAAATTAAGGAAACAATTGGCCCTCATTTCTCAAACGACAACTTAGTCCACACATAAAATGAGATCCTTTACAAAGCAACAGAAAGAATATCCGGTACAATGAGGAAAAGAAGCGCTAATTTATATGGGAATATCTTGCGAATGAATACAAGTAGGCGAAAGAAAAGAAAATTCCCTAGAAATAAAAAAAAACTAAACTGAACTTGTTTAAGGAGGCAGAGAGAGAGAGATATATAGTATGAGATAACCCAGGGTAACAGAGGCACTGCCAGGAGCATGACCCGAGACACAAGGTTGAGATTTGAAGTGAGAACAAAGTGGATGATCAAAATCTTCGATGAAGAAAGAGCAGATCAGAGAGAATGAAGAGAAGTTGATAATGGGCTGAAAAAAAGTCGCTGAAGAGGCACTAAAGATTGATTAGGAGCACCAAAAACTGGATGAAACTAATAATTTTTTTTTTTAAATTACCAATCAAATGAAATTCCAATGTTGAGATTTGCTCGAAGAACATTACAAAAATAGGCAACGCGCTTCAGACTTCACGTTACCTAATTAACGAATTCTCCAAATTTTATCCTGATATACTTGGATTGATTTTAGATATCATATTATAGGCATGTTATTCCAATTACGGCTCCAAATCAAAACACTAGAAGTCATTGGCTAACTTTGAAGAAGAAAATGTCGAATTCAAATATCTTATAGAATCAATGAATATACACCTATCAAAAAATTCCAATTTTAAGGCGACAGGAGACCCAAAGCTATGACGTAATATGCTACAACGCTGATTATACCTTTCTTCGTCAAAAATAACTTTGTATTAATAGAAACAGCCCGTTTAAACTTATAGCAGAGTGTTTCTTGATATTTCCGATTATATATATATATATATATATATATATATATATATATATATATATATATATATATATATATACATATATATATATTTTTTTTTTCATAGGATTTTTTCGTACATATTTACAGAACCCTACGGTTACCCAAATAAGGCCCTACATTATTTTTACTTTAATTATATCGTCTTTTATATTATTAATACTAAGTTTTATCCAATTTTCTTGCACTATTACTTTATCCATGAGTTTTATTTTTTTGTAATATTAGCTAACATTATCTTATATTTGTCTGAGCTTGAGAACAATATGCCAGATGAGCGTTGTGGTGGCCAAATCACCTTCAATTTTCAACCATTGGCTTGGAAGCACTGCAATCTCTAGCCAAGTACTAGACCCTTTTTGAGTTGAAATGGTTCATACTTTTAGAGAGAATAAATCGACTTATATTATCTTTTAACGAGTGAAGCCATATTTATTGCAAAATTAATTTTGCTCTTTGAATACAAATATTATTGCAAGACATCAATCATATAAAGACAACATACAAACATTAATGACCATCGAAAAACGGGAAAAAAGTTTATAAATCACTTCAGTTAAATTTGTCTTCGGTTATATAAACAGCTGGCGACTTCATAAATAACGTTTGAAAACGCCTCCTTTGAAATCCGTCGTAGTTTATCGGGCGATGGTGGCCAAAAAAAATGTAAATATTTCTGAAATATTGTTGGCAACGACTGAGGAAGTTATCTTGGCAGATAAGATACCTTAGGAAAAGCTTCCGAAAGCCGACCATGAACGAGTAATTCAATACGAACGTCTTCTCGGATGACCCAAGAAAGAAACCGCTAGTAAGACCGCAAGTAAACCTATACCTATGTTCTGATTTCTTAACAGAGTATCAATTGAATTTAAGAACAGTTATACGCTCCGTTAAAAATAGTACATGTGATATCTATATCATGAATGCGTGTGTGTATATATATATATATATATATATATATATATATATATATATATATATATATATACTAAGCTTTTATGTGTTAGTAATTTGTTTCTAGATGTCTTACGTTTAAAAAATAGTGTTTAGGCGCCAAATTTTGTTATAAAAAGATAAATTTGATGGATTTCTTTTGTAGTTTGTAATTGATATGTACACTGATTCAGGTTTGATGTGGAGTATATTGAGCATCAACAATTAAATTCTAAAGAAATATTTTATGAAATATGATAACCTATTCGTTTTATAAAATGGGCTATTGAAATATTTGTGTTATCTAAAAAAGAGATATCAAGAAACATTCTTTCAGTCTTCAAGGATGCGTTGATCATATTGCACTAGAATTTCTAAAGTGACACAACTCAAAAATCGATGTTTTTTAACTGGTGAGTTATGACCATGAAAGAAATTGTTAAATATTTCTCTACCACTCATCAAAACTGTATCAACCTTAGCTTCAGAACTTGTCTGCAAGAAAGTACTTGTGTCGCTCTTAGTGCCCTAATGCTATTCCAAGCTCGTTAATAGCTTTAACCGTTTTTTTTTTATGTTTTGACTCATGTCACTTTAGAAATAAGAAAGATGTATCTTTCAATATTATATTGTTAAACGTATTTTATAATACAATATTATATTGTTAAACATAACATCGTCTCACAAATACCAGATTACCATATAGAAATGACTACATAAGGAAAGGTCTTAAGGGTGTGCATCTTAACTCTTATCTCCAGACTTAATTTGCCCTTTCCCTTTGCTTTCTGCATTTGTTCAGTTAAAAATGGTGAGAGTTCACTCTATCTGACCCACATCTACACTCAGGATTTTTCCATATTTTCCAAAATATAGTCCATACACATATATCATTATAACAAACTATATAAACAATGTTAATAGTTTTCATGAAGAACTCAATAATATACGATCCATTTACTTTCCCTAAACACGAAGGATTTTTCCATAATATTATACTTCTATATATATTATGTTAGCATCATAACATAGAAAATAATCAATGCTAAATTTAAAGATTTTCATCATTTTATTGGGTCCTTTCTACCCATATGTAAAACCATCACACCCACATTGTACTGCAGGGATATTGAAATAATGCAAAAAAAAACTCATAAAACATCCATCTGCATTGGTTTATAGATAGGTCCCTACTATACTCTTACACTAGACTTCATGTTTCACGACAGACAAAGAAGAAACTAAATGTCACGGTGAGACAAAGGTTCCGAGTTCAAATCCCGGTCGAGGAGCCTATCTTTTCTCTTTAAAAAAAATAAAAATATTTGAAACTCAAAAAAATGACCAATAATTATAAAAGATTATAAATAGTAATATGACGTAAGTCAATAAGATCCTAAAAAAAGCTTTCGATACAGTATGGCATTACGGTCTTATTTATAAATTAATCTTGTACAATTTTCCTCTATACCTAATACATGTCATATATTCCTTCCTCTCCAATAGACAATTCTATGTTCAAATAAACACTGCTAGCTCCATAAACACTTTCCCTACCCGCTGGACTTCCTCAAAGCTCCTGCCTATCCCCAATTCTATTCAATCTGTTCATATGAGATCTCCCAAAACACCCAAAAATCGAATCGATACAATAGTAAACCGATTACAACAAGCTTTTAATAAAATCCATAAATTCTGTCAAAAGTGGAAACTAAAAATCAATCCAACGAAATCGGCCGCCATAATCTTCACAAAACACAGACCCAACATATATCAGCACATCATCTTAAATTCCGAGCACATACCCTGGTCTAAATCCGTAACATACCTCGGTTTAATTCTAGATAGGTCCTTAACATTAACTGAGCACATCCACAGGAAAACAGAAAAAGCGAAAAAAAAACATCTACAAAATGTTTCCCTATTTTAATAAAAAATCCAAGCTATGCCCCAAAAACAAGCTAATCCTTAATAAAACAGTAATCTGCTCAGTGCTGACCTACGCCTCACCTGTATAGAGTTCAACCTGCGCTACAAATTATAGAAAGTTTGAAAGGGTACAAAACCTATGCATGAGAATTATTAATAATTATCCCCGCTACACGAAAATATCGACTATGCTCAACAAAAGCATACTTCGAAAAAACTTCAGCTTCCGAAAACCCATTAATCCGAGAAATCGGTAACTTTGATAAACATTCACTACGACGGTACATGCACAAGAGAACAAAACATATACTTCTCACTTAACTTATCACTATTCGTAGGTATCATAATCTAGTTATCTGTATTTATTTAATAGTTATTTTTAATTGTGTATTTATTTTCTATTTAATTATTATTATTATTATATTTACTTACTTTATTAGTATTATTTTTATTTATTTATAAATTACAATTATTATTATGGTTCATTTTTCTTTCTCTATTTTTTTCTTTTTTAAGCGGGTTTTTTTACATTTTTCCTGCTATTGTAAAACTTATTTATAAAAGACAATTTTAATTAATTAAAAGTACTGTTCTTTAAACATGTAAAGGAAGTCCGGAACATGTATTTACACTTATTGCTGCTTGTATATGTAAAACTGGAAATAAAGGTTGTTTTTTTTTAAAAATAAGATCCTAAAATTAAAATTAATGTTTAAAGAGCTTCGTTCTAATGTATTCATCGCAAAAATGGTGAGAGCACTGGGACATGGAATCAATGAGAGAAAAGGTTTGTCCTCGGCCGGCAGGCGGCCTTGGATAGCTCAACTGGTAGAGCGGTGAGACAAAGGTTCCGGCTTCCCGGTCGAGGGCCTATCTTTTCTCTTTAAAAAATAAAAATATTTGAAACTCAAAAAATGACCAATAATTATTTTAAAAAAATAAGAAACTAAATGTTTTGGGTAAGTCCTCCCTCACCCACCTTATTCACCAGACTTATTTCCAATATATTTCCATCTGTTCAGAAATTTGGACAAGTTTCTTAAGGGTTAAATGTATGAAAATGATTATCAAGTCAAAAACGAATTATCAGAGCTTATTTCATCACAAAACCCTGTATTTTTCAGTTCTGGGCTTGAAAAGCTTATAATACGTTGGGAAAAATGTATACAAAATGAGGGTAAATGTTTTTATTTTATTATGTTGTTTTACTTTATAACCTTTTTTTATTTTTTTTTCATTATTTATTTATTGATATTTACAACTGTATTACAATAATACAACAAGTAAATGGGCTAAGTGATACATAATGATATGAGAATGACAAGTAGAGAAACTATCCACCAGTAGTACTCAAATCACAAGTTCAACTAAGAACGTCACGTGGCCATCTTCTTTGCAGACGCCTCGGAGGATTATCGGGAATTGAAGAGGAAGCTAGGTTAGAAATTAGAGAGTTTGTGTGGAAATGAAGTTTGTTATGAAAGGATATATAGTGGGTTCGGGCCAAATCAGCAACAAATGGGACATTAAGGTCATTATGGACGACTTTATTCTTAACAAAATAAGGAGCATTGAGGGTTTTACGAAGGATTTTGGATTGTATGGATTGGATACGAGAGGAATTCGATGGCTTAGTGGAGCCCCAAATTCTACTCAGTAAGTCCACAGAGAATTTTTTCTAATCTCCATCCGGACCATTTTCTTCCTCATATATTTATATAAGGTCAACTAATATTATTCGAATATTTTTATTTAATAAAATTTCATATGGAACGACCCAATATTTTAATGACCAACAATATACGACAATAGCAGAACAAAGATGTCTACTGAAACCCCCATCACTGGGGTACGTTGTGCATTAATAGTTTAGGATTCGGGTGTGTTAAATAACCGCGACGGGACTTCCGCTACTTGTCCTCCCAAGCTTTGTTTTAGTTCCTTTTCGGAGCAAGCCCGGCCTCGGGAGTGGAGCGGTAAATTGAATGGAGTCGTCTAATTGATTGTCAAAAATGGAACCCTTAAATTGAAAAGGGACAAAAAACTCTATTGTGATACTCACGTTTTATAAATGCGGGACAACACGCTTACTGAGGTGACAAAAACATGATCATAACTTACTTATGAAATAAACATGGTGCGGAATGGCACGGTGGTAGATCGCTGATTTGCCATGTGGAAGGTCCGGCGATAGAGCCCAGCCCAGCCTCTATAAAGTGGGTGCCCAAAATAAGGGGGGGATCTTGCGGTAGAACGTGATCTAGGACAAATCACCTTCCTGCACATACGTTGTCCAAGGAAAATCTTAGTCTCTACCACGTAGTGAGCCCAAGACCCTTCATGTGTTGCAGAAGTACGTAACGTAAATAAGGTATAAGAAATTTAAATCGTTAATTACTCCACTGATTATATCATTACGAAATTTAATTAAATATAGTTTATTTTTAGAGTTGCATATGACAATGAGTTCTATTTGTTACTTTTTTACATCGGCTAACCGATTTATTTATAAATAATGTTGCGTTAATAAAATATTAATTACAAGTATCAAAAAGATTTATTAATAAGAACTTGCTAAAAAAAAAATCAAATTATTAAAATAAAAAATATTATAAATCTAACCCATTCTTATAATAATTTTATATTAGAGTTTTTTAAGTGTTTTTTTTTTATTTCAATGTTTATTGGAAAATAACTGTTTCCGATTGTCAAATTTTAATATGAATATTACTAAATATATATTAAAACTATTGAAAATGTACCATTAAAGGATGTTCAAAAAATTATCAAAGGCCGATGTTTAGTCGCGGACCTGGACTGCCCGCCAGATGGAACGGACAGATCATTGCCTCTAAAATCGGGAATACTGTACCGCCAAAACCAAGGAGAGGGGGAGCGACGCTATTGAGTCACTTCACTTGCTATTAGATCGCCGAGCGGACGAGTTCTACCAGCCCTTCGCAGCTAAGATCCTCGCACACTGCCGCCTAGTAATCCGCTTTCAAGCCGTTATTCCTCTGAGAACGTCAAGAGGTCTTAAAGTTTGTTACTCGCCAGAAGCTATGCTGAGATGATGAAAATTGAGTATACATCACACAAATTGTAAGTCACATTTCACTATCATAAGGCCTCAACTTGTCAACTAATTTTTCTCCTTATGATCAACGTATTTCATGGTACCAACCGGACAGTTCAAGTTAATTCATGATATCCTACTCATTGCTCCTTAATGCCGTGATCACTGGCGAAGATAATAATAATTCGCACATCTTCGCACCTTATTGAAATCTTCAGTATAACGTTCAAGTTCATTTCGTTGTTTATATCTTTGGCCATTATGCTAGCATGGAGCATTATTGTTAATTATCGCTCCCATTCATGTTAATCATTTCTTCTCTTTCTTTTTTTTTGTCTTAAATTAATTTGTTCATTAGATCGCTAAGTTACATGTTTAGTTGTAAGTCATTTTTGTAGACGCTATTATTAATTTGTATCTTCTTTTACATGTATATTTAATAGTATTTAAGAAAATCTCGCATGTTATATAAATTAATAAATCAAACGCTTTGTTAATATCTGAGATTTCATTCAAATTCCCGTGGTACTTCCATTTGCTTCCTATTAAATTTATTCAGTCTAATCACGCCTTAACAGCCGATAGATATATTTGGGTGTTGTTTCGACATTTTTTTACACCCAACATTCAGAACCTTATATACCTTCGGCTAAATTGGCGGATAACATTGGAAAAATTAAAGCTGGAAAAGTTCTCCGGTACCAGTAATTTGGAAGGAATAGATCCAAACGTTGATGGAAGGATAATTGTTAGGTCTGACATGGTGTACTAGAGGGTTTGGTATATAGTAAAAGTGTATTATCAGTGCCTCGAATCACATACAATTGTTTTAAACTTAACCTAAATTATATAAGAACATCGTTGACTTTCTGTCATCATATAGAAACTCTTCTATAGAAATTACAATTAAGAGTCATGTCGATAATCGTCTATTAGTTCTTTATTTCATGATGACCTCCATATGATCATCAAGAGAAATATACATTGTCATTTAATGATACGAGGTCATTAAAAAAAATAATAAAAAAACGTAAGCTATAAACTATGAAGAATAGCAATTGAAATAAGTCATTTGCCTAATTGAAGTTAATTGTGATAGAGTGTGTCCTTGGCAGTTTCTAGTTAGCATCACAGGCAACTGCGCCAAGGATTAGGAGTCCAACCATTGTTTATTCATACATTTAATATTGATAATAAATAAACACAAGTTTTTATGTACATATTTATATTGTAATTTCGCTCCTACAAAAGAAAAATTAAGACTCTCCACTTTTGAAACTTAACAGCTCTACAACGCGAAAATAGTAAGTGTTTTTCCTGTAAATATTAATTCCTGCTTGATTGAAAAAAATAAATATAAATTCAAATAAATGAGTAAGAGATCATTTATGTCTAATGAGAAAATAATTTATTCAACTGCATATTACCAATTTAAAAAAAGCCTTCTAGGTCCTAATGTTATGTTGTAGGCCTAGGCGTTCTTAAGATTCTTTAGAGTACCTGCCCTTAGGTTAGAGTGACCCTACGGTCAGTAAGATGCCCAAGAGCCACAGGCCAACAACACAGCAAGTGGCAAAAAAAACTCATTATAGTTTAAAGTTTAGGAACCCCAATAACTAGGATTTTTTTTTACCTTTCCTCCCTCCTCGAAAAAATGAGAACAGTGTTAACATTATTTTACGTTCGAGTAAAACAGTGTTAGGCTGACCTTTCTTCCTTCCTCTCTCCCCTTTCTTCTTCTTCCTATCACCTAATCCCGTAAAGTGGTCTCTCCCTTGTATGTATAGAGCCAGAGGCCTTGTGCCGGTTTAGGGAACCCGCCTTCAGCGGACTCATACTATGCATTTACTTAAAATACCTCCGGGTAAGAAAAGTATTATAATTATTTCCATATATATAAGACGTTAAACCCTCATAAAAAATGTATGTGTGTGTGTGTGTGTGTGTGTGTGTGTGTGTGTGTGTGTGTGTGTGTGTGTGTGTGTGTGTGTGTGTGTGTGTGTGTGTGTGTGTGTGTGTGTGTGTGTGTGTGTGTGTGTGTGTGTGTGTGTGTGTGTGTGTGTGTGTGTGTGTGTGTGTGTGTGTGTGTGTGTGTGTGTGTGTGTGTGTGTGTGTGTGTGTGTGTGTGTGTGTGTGTGTGTGTGTGTGTGTGTGTGTGTGTGTGTGTGTGTGTGTGTGTGTGTGTGTGTGTGTGTGTGTGTGTGTGTGTGTGTGTGTGTGTGTGTGTGTGTGTGTGTGTGTGTGTGTGTGTGTGTGTGTGTGTGTGTGTGTGTGTGTGTGTGTGTGTGTGTGTGTGTGTGTGTGTGTGTGTGTGTGTGTGTGTGTGTGTGTGTGTGTGTGTGTGTGTGTGTGTGTGTGTGTGTGTGTGTGTGTGTGTGTGTGTGTGTGTGTGTGTGTGTGTGTGTGTGTGTGTGTGTGTGTGTGTGTGTGTGTGTGTGTGTGTGTGTGTGTGTGTGTGTGTGTGTGTGTGTGTGTGTGTGTGTGTGTGTGTGTGTGTGTGTGTGTGTGTGTGTGTGTGTGTGTGTGTGTGTGTGTGTGTGTGTGTGTGTGTGTGTGTGTGTGTGTGTGTGTGTGTGTGTGTGTGTGTGTGTGTGTGTGTGTGTGTGTGTGTGTGTGTGTGTGTGTGTGTGTGTGTGTGTGTGTGTGTGTGTGTGTGTGTGTGTGTGTGTGTGTGTGTGTGTGTGTGTGTGTGTGTGTGTGTGTGTGTGTGTGTGTGTGTGTGTGTGTGTGTGTGTGTGTGTGTGTGTGTGTGTGTGTGTGTGTGTGTGTGTGTGTGTGTGTGTGTGTGTGTGTGTGTGTGTGTGTGTGTGTGTGTGTGTGTGTGTGTGTGTGTGTGTGTGTGTGTGTGTGTGTGTGTGTGTGTGTGTGTGTGTGTGTGTGTGTGTGTGTGTGTGTGTGTGTGTGTGTGTGTGTGTGTGTGTGTGTGTGTGTGTGTGTGTGTGTGTGTGTGTGTGTGTGTGTGTGTGTGTGTGTGTGTGTGTGTGTGTGTGTGTGTGTGTGTGTGTGTGTGTGTGTGTGTGTGTGTGTGTGTGTGTGTGTGTGTGTGTGTGTGTGTGTGTGTGTGTGTGTGTGTGTGTGTGTGTGTGTGTGTGTGTGTGTGTGTGTGTGTGTGTGTGTGTGTGTGTGTGTGTGTGTGTGTGTGTGTGTGTGTGTGTGTGTGTGTGTGTGTGTGTGTGTGTGTGTGTGTGTGTGTGTGTGTGTGTGTGTGTGTGTGTGTGTGTGTGTGTGTGTGTGTGTGTGTGTGTGTGTGTGTGTGTGTGTGTGTGTGTGTGTGTATATATATATATACATATACACACACACACACATAAATTCTAGGCCCTTTTACAGTATAACCTATCTTGGCTTCTTACCTGCAATGATTGATGAAAACTTCGATATAAACCTTACTGAGTAAAAAAAAAATAAAAGAATAGAAATGTTGTAACGCGCGGTGGCGTCATTAGTGCTTTTCCTCTTATCAGCCAGGGTTTGTTAAGAATGGTTTACAATAGTCTCTTATCACAGGTTGTAAAGATAACAGAATGGTGGAATGTTTTCCCGCTTTCGGAAGATATTTTGTTATTTCTTTTTAACTGGTATTTCATACTTAGGATTGCACACATATTTTAGGATGATCAAATATGGATCATAATATTTCTTTAATCGCATAAATTATAAATGGATATATTTAATGTCACTAAAATGAAAATGAATGGACATGATGGACTTAAAATAAATTACAAAAATGCATTAACAGAATTGATAATAATAGCAATAAAATGTTTAGCGAGCCGAAGACTGGACATCGATATTTGTTGTTAACTGTAACTTACTGTTAAATTGATCAATACAATTAATCCTACAATGGTATGGTGAGCTGGGAGGACATAAATGGTGCGGTGGGATCCAATTTTTAGTATATGTACCGCGGTGGGGTCCTCAAATACCCCAACTTTCTTTTAAAGTTTGGGGTGCTATGGTATCAGTGCCTCTCTACTCATCAATAAGAACATAATTATAATAATGTAACATGACTTTATTCTTCATAAAAATACATTTTCAAAGCATCCTCTGGTCGGCCCTAACCCCACCGTACCTTTTGAGAGTAAATTAGTACAACTTATAATATTATTATAACGCAATAGGGAAAAACCAAAATGCAAAGCCTTATGTTTCAAATTTCTCCAGTAATACACCCACTTACCGGTCGACGTTTCGCCTATTCAGGCATTATCAAGACACAAAAAAAAAGGTTATGTGAATCACCTAGTAATAATACAATAATAGTGTTTCTTTTTTGAGTTTTTTGGCTCTATTTTATTTATTCTTATAATAATGTAACATGACTTTATTCTTCATAAAAATACATTTTCAAAGCATCCTCTGGTCGGCCCTAACCCCACCGTACCTTTTGAGAGTAAATTAGTACAACTTATAATATTATTATAACGCAATAGGGAAAAACCAAAATGCAAAGCCTTATGTTTCAAATTTCTCCAGTAATACACCCGCTTACCGGTCGACGTTTCGCCTATTCAGGCATTATCAAGACACAAAAAAAAAGGTTATGTGAATCACCTAGTAATAATACAATAATAGTGTTTCTTTTTTGAGTTTTTTGGCTCTATTTTATTTATTCTTATAATATTATGTTTTTTGTTACAATATATATATATATATATATATATATATATATATATATATAAAATAATTTAAGAATTAAATTTATCTTAATGAATTAAAGTTTATTTTATGAGTATAGATGAAAAAACTAAGGCAAAGAAGTTAAAAGCTTGTACCTCTACAACCTATCCAGGATATTGGGATCAATAGAAAGTTTGGACTTGGAGTTGTTTCTAAGCCAACAGTTGTGCGAAAAGGTGATATGGATCTCGCTTAACAGCCAGCATTAGTTATAAATATATGGTACCCACTTTATAGATCCTGAGTGAACCACTGGAGGGGCTCCAGATCCAACAAAACCGATTAACGGTTATTAACAGTATAAATAATTTATCTGCCGGTCTCGGACCACTTCTACCCAAGGATGTCATATCCTTAGAAAAAACGAATTTAGATTTTTTTAATGAACATTAATTAAAAATTTCTTCAATTCTCTAAATTATTTTGTATCTTGGACGTGGTAAGATATTCCTGCTTAAAATATATAAATAAACTTCTTGTTTACATAACTCGGAAATGAAAAGCTCCTTTAGCCTTGGCATTAAACCAAAGTGCTTGGCGGACCCAGTGGAACCCACACCCACCTGGGCGAGTGGGATGGCTCCCAATGCAGGTGACGATGACGAGGATATGTAGGCTGCCACTCGGATACAATACCAACCAAGGACAGTCAATAAAAATACCTCAAGCGCCTACTTACTTCCTCATTTCCCATCTGTTTTCGTCTTTATATTTATACATACGAAGATCCTGGGTTCAAATCCCGCTGGTGATAGACTTTTATTTCCTCTATTGGTGTCCGGAAATGGATCCTATGGGATCTGGGACCCTCCTTGGTAAGGAGAAAATCTGGCGATTGAGCGTGATCTATGATAAGTTACGTACCTGCACAACCTACATAGGTTGTAGTGCTACAGGTATATATTCACATATGTACATATACATAAATATAAATATGTTCAACAGGCAGGCTTGGAGGGAGAAGTGGGGATTGTGGATAGCAGTGAAAGAGTCACCTTGTAAATATTAATATTTGCTTTAGCATTCCTAAACGTTAACGTAACTCTTATTCCTCCACACATTTAGCATATCTTCTAATATTCACAACCAGATAGTAGTTAATGTTTTTCAATAATCACACAAATTTTAAATATAGCTAAGAAATTAAAGAGAGAGCAATAAAATAGCATTTATATATTTTTTTGAAGAGCAGGGTAGCTAAGAGTTATTGAGCTACTGATCCATAATTCTCGAGGTCGAGACCAGAAATATATATTTTTCATTCTGTTAACAACCAGTGGTTAAATTGGATATATCATTTGAAAGGTGAAAATCGAAAATATTCCAGAGTATAACACTTCTATCTTCATATGTTCTTCGAAGTAAAATTAATATAAAATATATATATTTTTTTTACTTAATACTTCAATAACAGCGTTTATTATAGACTACACTGGATTATATCTTTCTTACCGTTTGTTGATTGGAAGAGTACAATAAAGGATATGAATTACATTCATTGCAAGACTTTTTTTTAATTTTATTTTGGAGCTAATACTAACCGTTGTCAATCCATAAAACACAGAAACATTCTTCTCTCCTCGTTCTACAGATCCTATGAAATTTGTAAATTTATAAGGTAATTATGGTACAAATTACAGAACCTTCACACAATAGTCACTTGTAGTTGCCAAAAATTCGAAAATTATTCCCTAGAATACAGATTTTTTTCGTCTAGAAACAATTAAAAACCAGGAGACAACTGGTAGAGCCCAAATACAAATTGCATTCCTTAGAGAAGCTCTGTTTCAGGAATTGATCTATGGAAACAAAAACAAAAAAAATTACATGTAAATATTTTTGTTTTGAAGAGAAAAGATTTGCCATGGCCGGGATTCGAACCCGGGTCGTCTACGTCTCCATCGCAGTGCTCTAAACCACTGAGCTACCAGGGGTCGTATTCAAGTGAGGCAAATCCGTTATCTTTACCGATCCTATATCTCCGTATTCTCGAAATTTTTGCGATGTATGCACGGGGAAGCATGTTCATTGAACAATAATTTAATTAGTGACACACCAATACATTATAATTAATTTATTTTTATTAATTATTACTTCGATAGTGATTATTTATGAAGAGAACGGATTTGCCTGACTTTGAAAAGATCCCTGGAAGCTCAGTGGTTTAGAGCACTGTGACGGAGACGCGGTTCGAATCCCAGCCAAGGCAAATATTTTCTCTTCAAAACAAAAATATTTAAAAATAATCACTATCAAAATAATAATTAATAAAAATAAATTATAAAACTTATATACGGCCAAAGGTTAAGGGCATCATCAGGGCATAAAGGCATAATTATTCCGAATCAAAATATACTAGATCATGAAACTGTCTTAAAGTACTTATGAATTGGATTGGATTTTAAATGCATCTATTTGATTACTTCCGACAAAGGTAAAATATAATAATTTTCTGGAAAAAAAGTCACTTAAAACGCTATAACTGATTTAAACTGCAGATATAGTATCTCTGTCATTCATTTCATTTGCATACTGCATTTTTTATAATTAATCGATACCTGATATTTTTTTAAATATTTACTAGAGCGTTTCCAACCAGTGTAAATAATTGTTAGTATTAGTAGACATAAAAAATAAGCAAAATTTAAATAAATTCCTCCAAAGAGAACCGGTTTCATAAAACCATCTGCAACGAGGAATCGATGATATTATGAGATGACTGAATACATTTAATTTACTATAATAAAAATTATGTGACCTCTATTTTAGTGACATTTGGGTTCACCAAAGTGTTTTTAAATTATTTTGAAAATTGAAAATATTCAATTTTATAAAATATTTATTAACCAAATTATGTATTACCGACTTATGTATTTCCTTTCAATAAATATACGAAGTAACTAGGCAGCATTGGTGATGTGTCTTGTGCCACTTGTTTCGTGGATTATTTCAGGTTTTTGATGATTGCGATATAGAAGACATGTTTCGTTATTATTCCGAAGATAAATAAAGTATAAGTGATACTTTTTTTGTTTATACCTGAAGACCGTTCTGGGAGGTTAGCAATAGAAGATCACAAATGGTATTTGTATAATTTCTTTAAATAAATATATATTATTAAATTTGAAGAACTTGTAGTGCAGCAATATGCAATATTAATAGTAATAAGCACACTTAGTTTCTGAGTTAGCGATCTCGTTGTTATGGGCCACCATCTAGGAGACTAATACTTTACCCACTCGAGTATTATTATTATTGCGACAGACAATATTACAAATAATAAAAAAGTCTATACCACTACAATCCATGAAGGGTTTTGGGTTCAGTACATGGTAGAGACTTGAAGAGGAATTGTTCCAAAGACTACTGTTGAGGAGGGGGTGTTTCGTCCGAAATCATATTCAATCGCTAGATTTCCCCCCAATTAAGTGTACCCACTTTATAGAGGCTGGGTGAGCCCCTGGAGGATCAATAGATCCCACCTAGATTATTTATCTGCCGCAATCTACCGCTTAGCTATTCTGCTCCCTTAGAATAGAATAGAATAAAATAGAAAAATAATTGTACTCTGGTACCAGGTCCCTTCAGAATAACAGAGATGAACAAAATAAATAAATATATACCTGGCCAAAGGACAATATTAGAACAAAAAATATTTACATAATATCATGCAAGTAAATAACTAACAGGTATGATTGAGAGGAAAATAGTTGACTGGAAGATCTAATGTGGGATTTAGATATTCTGGGGATGGAGTAAAAAAAAAACAATAAATAAGACAAACTTATTTAGTGTGTTTTTTTGACTCGAGATTCGAATTGTAGGAGACTATAGATATAAGATGGATGTTGTGAGTTGATGGTTTGATATAAGTAAGAATCTAGAAAATAGAGTCTACGGATAGAAGAGAAGAGCCATTTTAACTCAACTTAAAGGCGGGACACGTGGGACCTCCTCGCGGCGTCGAAGACAAATCTAAGCGAACTCTTAATTAATTAGGTGTGGCAGATTGTATTATTTAGCTTTCCAACAAAGAAGATCATCAATCCCTTTTAATATTCTTTTTAAAATTATAATTTTTTAGTTTTCACCCATTCTTGCAACAATACGATTTTTACAACAGAATCTAATATAATATAATCGGTTACTGCCTCCTGAGTTAATAAGAAAAATCATAATATTTTAAATTTTCATCCATTCGGCCAACAATTTTTACAAAAGGTCTTATATTCATTTTTTTATGCGCTACAAATTACACTGCTCTCTGAGTTAATTAGAAAAATACTAGATAATATCTCTATTTTGTAAAAAAGGTACATAAACGATCAATTATTAGAAATAAAAAGTACTTTCGAAAGAGAGAGGGGACCTGCATACAAATCAATTTATATAATCGATTACTTAATGTTTCGATGTATTTAATCGTTATTACCATAGCGGCTTTTAAAATGGGCTCTGAGCTAACCGAAAGCAATTACCTCCGACGACCTTGCGTCTACATTTCTCGGCCGCCTCTAACCGTTAGGGACCTCCTCTACAACCTCTCTTCATCTTACCGACGCAATTTTTTACATCCTCTATAAGTATATAAAACATACAGAATAACAAACATGAACAGAAATAGATACATAACACACATATATATATATATATATATATATATATATATATATATATCTGTACAGAAGACTAAATAATAAAAATCATGAAGTTTTTAAAAATTAAAAATTATTAAGTTGGAAAAAGGAGGATTTAAATGTAATAACATTGTCACTCACAAATTTTACAAGGCTTAACTGTAGCCGTTCAGAAGTTGTATTTATTTATCCTTGAGTAATTAACGACATAGAAAAACTATCAGTTCTGCAGCTTGTTGCTTTAACTCGTCACAACAAATTTAACTTTCATTCGTTTCCGTTTCAATATTAATAAATAATTTTATCATTTCAATAAGAATAATTTTATTTCTAACAGTATATAGGTTGAAGAATCGACTTACTGTTAATCTCTGTTAAAACGTTCATTATTTGATGAAATGATTACAGCAATATACACCTTTCCCACAACTACACTCCTGTTTTCATACTAAAATTCACGATTATTTTTACTTTCGAGAATATTAAAAAGGAAACTCGAAAGCGACAACCTGCGGACCTGATACCAAAACTCAATTTCCGACTTATATTAAAAAATCTTAAGTGATTTTATTATCAATTTTGTGAAGTTGTAGTACCTGAATGAGCGACCGCTCCCCTAGGATAACAGTCCAAGATTATCTTCCCCCTACAGATACGTTGGACTCCGCAGCATACCGGAGGCAATTCAAAAACACCAGTCGAAGGATTGATGGCACTGCTCTTTGTACTTTTAGGGGAATCTTGCCGTGGGGTTTTTCAGGATGCCCGGAAGTTGGAACCAGTAGCGGTCAGTTTCGGAGAAAGACACAAAAACCATCGGGCGCCTGCTGACCCTGAATAGCAATAATTCATGGATCTAGGTCGATTTATCACTTTCTTGAGCCTGATTGTTCTTCGGCAGGAAGGACACTGGTGAATCTACCCCAAATGAGCTGATTTTATAGCTTTAGTCAATCTGCCGCAAGTTCGCAGTGACTATATAACCGAATAAAAAATTAAAATTAAAAATGTTAATGTTGCAACTATTCAATTTTCTGTGAATACACTGATTAATTTCATATTATCCAAAATGAAAGCTGGCACTCTGTATTACCCACTTGGTACATGAAACCCAATAAGGTTTTTTAACACATAAACATTACTTTAAAAAACAAAACATATTAATAACAATTGAATAAATGAATTTCAGGAGCCATTCTTGATTTATAAACAATGTTTATTGGTGGTAACTTGAAATTGAAATGCTTTTCAGTATTCTCGTATCTAGGGCTATGTGAACGTTTAATGTACCCTGTGCGAAGGCTTAACCACTCCTCAATCATGAAGCATAAGCATAATTGAAAATTACTAGAATCGAATATGAGTAAACATATCACTCGATAATACCATCTTCAGCACCATTTGGTTCAAGAATGGAAAACTGGTTTGAATAACCAAATACTGTTAAATTTACCCACAGATAATGTATATATAGAGCAGGTAAAACATTGACAAACGTAGAGATGGATTTGAAAATATTTTAAGCATGGTAGTATGGTAGGAAATTACAGTGTGGAACGTTCATTTACAAAATGAATTGAAAAAACTGAAAAATGTGATGATCCAGAATTGATCGACAATTTATCTGATGTTGATTAAAATTTAGAAACGTATAGAAGTATTTCTTTTAATGTTTCTTACTTTACAAACATTGGATCAAAACGTATCTTGTTTATTTCTGTTGATAAACGAAACTAGTTCAGAAAATAAACTCTGCTCTGGAGGGACCCATACTTTTTAAATGCGAGTTTCAAGGCATCCTATAGGATACTTACGGATGCATGTTTTATATTGTACTATATACATAAAATTATTTTTTATTAAATTAAATATTCTTCTTTTCAAGACCCTTGGGGCCCCACACTCCTTATCTTGAACAGGTCAATTTCCGTATTATGGAGACACAAAAGATTTTGTGTGAAACTAGGAAATTAATTTTTTTTTCAATTACATTATTTCGCTAATTACTTTAATTTATTTTCGATAAAGAATAAAAAAATCGATATAAGGCCAAAGTTAAATTAAGTAAAATTATTATGAATTTATTAAAATACTGAATATTATGAAATATTACAACGTTGCCTTTTTGGATTAATGCAGTAAATTTAACCTAATCCATCTTTTTTAGAAGAATAAAACTAATTTTAAATAACTTATGAGTGAATACAATATTACAGATAATTCCTGTTTATTTGTACCTCACTTGTATTGGTATCTATTATTATTGTATTTGTACCCTAATATGTATAAGTTAAAATAAAAATATTTCCCACGAAGATTTATAACTTTAATTCCCCAGCAAACGAGCTAATAAGAAAATATTTTTATTATTACAGCTTAATTCTTGAAGTAGTTTTAGTCACTTATTATCAAATTTTCATTTAATTTTTATCTATTTATCAATCTACCCAAATCTAGAGTCAGAAACATTAACAAAATACAATTTCTACTGTGATTATAAATACATTGAATTATATTACAAAATTATTTATTTTTCTGCTTTGATATTTCTTATGTATATCACTAAAATATATGAGTGAAATATTCCCAAAAGGACAGCCGCTGCGTTGAAAATTTCGTGACTTCAATTTATTCCAATTAAGCTGTTATTGGACCCAGTTAAAAGTGAATGAACTATTTAAAATACGCCACAGAGATTCGTCGTAGCAAACTGAAAAATATTATTTTTCTTATACATATTTAAATGTGCAACATATATGATGAATATATAATACATGTGAAAATAAATTATGTGTGAAAAATTATAATTTATAATTATAATTATAAAATTGATTAAAAATACAAAACTGGATATTCATAAATATTATTTAAATATAAATGAGTAAATAATGATTCCTTAATCTATATAAAGCTGAGATACTTAAGCCTCAGGTATAACTGCACATTCAGCCTTCCGAGAAGTCAACCAGATGAAGATAAGAGAAGAGACATTCATTAAAAAGCAAACATAACAAAAAATTTACAGCAGTAGTCAGAAAAAAAAATGGTGTTTCACCTTAAGAGATAACTTATTTAAATATACACAAAACAGATAACTGGTTACTTTAAAAATATTAACTCCAGAAATACAGAGAGAATAAAAAATTTAAGAAATTGTAAACTTGTTGCTAATACTTGACAAGATATACACACACAGATGTAAATTTCGAAATTAATATAATATATCATCGCATAGTAAAACAAATATGTATCAATCAAGATTTGGACTGTTTAAATCTACAATGATTATCAAATGATTATCAGAAAAGATAGTAGTCTATAGAAATTAATAGTTTATTTTTTTAAGATAAAGATTTATTTATTTACAGACAGTATCAATTACCTAAGTCGATTGAAAATATTGCAGGTATAGACACTGAAGCTTGTTAATTTACGGGAAACAAATACATGGAATAAATTATATAAATAAATTCACTCACCTTTATTGATGAAGCAGGATATAACCGACTGTCAAGGAGTCATAACTGTTGGTCACTACATACATAACAAGTTCCAGTTCAAAACATCATCCTTAAATATAATCACATAACAGAACAGACAGCTTCGGGTTTAAGAAATGACGAAACTTCGGCATAAAATGAACACAGAATCCGTATTACAATCGTATTTAAACCGCTCAAATCACATGTGTTGTCAGTTGAAACACGGAGAGGGTCAAAACATCGCCTTACCAACAAGAGAGAGGGAACTCTACTATTGTAAGTTCGTTTGAGGACGGTTTGAGTGAACAGATGGCGCCACCGTCGAAGTCTCCCTCCTAACCCCTGTCACAGTCCATTGATGCTTTTCTTCTCTTTTAGGAAATATTTTTCATTACATAAACATTTTTATTTAAATAAGGCATAAATTATTTAAGTTTTTATTACAAAAAATACAATACAAATATTCTATTATCAAATCGATTTAAACTTAAACTGATTAAAATAACTTAAACATTAAATTGTTAATGGTTAGGATGAAATGTATTAATAATAAAATAATTTAAACCTTATTAATTAAATATTTAATTTATTTTTAAAACAATTATTGGTTGACTGTATAAATTGGAACTGAATTTAAAAATTTGCAGAGGTCAAAATAAATTCTCATTTTAAAAAATAGTTGCTATCCAATAAATAGTATCTTTCTATTTATAATATCCCAAGCATGGTGGTCTTTATCATAATGCTGGTCTTTATCACTGCTAAATAAACAAAATACCAAAAAAGAAGGAATAAAAATTAAAGCTAAATATCTAAATATATATATATATTAATAATATTATTAATTATATTATATTATTTAAATATTATATTAATAATATATATATAATAATATTAATTATTAATAATAATAATAATAATTATATATATACATATATATATATATATATATATATATATATATATATATATATAATATATATAATTTAGTATATATATATATATATATATATATATATATATATATATATATATATATATTTATATATATATTTATATATATATATATAATTTAGTAAAAACATTTAAACAGACGGATTATAGTGCCTAGTGTTTTGGTGAAATTTTATTATTTATATATTTTTGGATTTTATTTAATCAACGCATTCATTCAACAAAGATTTTTCAAAAATTATTATTTACTGTTATCGGTAATCAGTATCATTGCTGTTATTAATGCATATTCAAGTAATTTATTTGTATTTTCGTATCTTTTTTTTCATTTTTTTCAGCTCTGAAGATCTGTATTGAGGGTCAAAATTTCGGTTTTCAATAAATAGTTTATAACTAATTGGGAATTTATTTTGACCAATCATTTCTGCCCCATAGAATCTATTATCATCAACCTATAATTTTTAATAATTAATAATTATTTTTATTAGAATGATAGGGTAATAATTTTTAAAATAAAATAGAAACTAACTGGTAATTATGTAAAGTATTGAATACTTTAAATATTAATTATTTTTACAACTAATTACTCCATCATTCTATTTTTATGATTGTTATCTGTTAACCTACCTATTTTTTAAAATATTATTTTTATCATTACTGTTATTGATGTATTGATGTATTATTTTTATTTATTTTTCTTGATTATTCAGTCCTTATGAATGCCTGCATTTTGGGTCTTAATGCTTGAGAATTTATTTTGATCATCAAATATAACTTTTTCTTCTTTACACATGGAAAATAAGTTTTCTCAAATTTCATAACTATAAACTAATCCAGATCAGAAATAAAATCATTAACAAAAGAATTGGAAAATTCTTGAACACTGTGAGAAACAAATGAATTAATTTTCATGGTTACTTCCTCAGAAAGAAACTAAACAGACTAAACTAAAGAGTTTTTGATTTTTTCACTTCATCAAATCAAAGTAAATGAGTTCGAGTTTCTAAAACTTAAAATGAGTTTTAAGGAAATGGAGGACTTACTAGAACTCTATATCACAAAAAAACAGACTCATAGATAAAACTGCCGAAAAAATAACCAAAGACAAGAGAGATTCCAAGGCAAGACCAATAAACCAATTAAACAAATATCAGATAAAGCAAGGAAAGAAAAATCAAAAAGAATGATACAATGCTGGACTAAAACGATGGCACAGAACATTTGAAAGTAATTAATTTAATATTATTTATACTCCAAAGTCAATTGAAATGGACAATAGATAAACTTTTGATTATTCATTTAAAATTAAGTAAGGATTATTACTTAATTATGAAATCAATCAACTACAAATCAAATTTAATAATTTATGTATTTTTTCAATTGAGTTGAAACATTGAAAACATCATACAAATACTTTTTAAATCCATTTTTAAGAAATAAATTACTTTTAATTTTTAATTAGAAAATGATTTTTAGTTTTAGCTTCCCAATTAATGATTTGGTCATATTAGTGAAATCAGTATGTCTTGGAACACTTCTATGTTTTTAACACACAATATTTGTTTGAAAATAACCAAGTGAAAAAGGGTGGAGAAAAAGAAACACACAGGAAAACACGGATCTATTTATATAAAAAGAGAGCAGTTAAAATCCCTTTTTCGTTTGTATTTTTTATTTGATTTTATGTATTTTCAAACAACTAACATGTGTTAAAACCATGATCTCTAAAAAACGCTTCACAACACATGAAATTGTCTGTTAATATTTTTTAAACCTGTAATAATTTAACTTTTGGATCAAAAAGGCTATGAATGGAACACACTGAAAAATTCATTAAAATATTTATCAAAACAATATTTACATAGGAATCAGCAAAATATAAATTAAATTTTGCCTTCTTATTACCAATATTACTTTATGATTATATTTTTCTTTCATTATAATTTTTCAATGTGTTTGACTCCACCTTATCTATATATTTAAAATTATAAATAATAATATGTAAAGGAGATAGTTGGGGGGTGCAGTAAAAAAAAAACACTGAATAAGTAATAAACTTATAATTATGTGCCGATGTTTTGACCTACAGTGTAGGTCATCTTCAGGGCTATGAGAGAGAAACAAACAGAACAAAAAATACAGTAACAATAATATGGTGACAAGTAATGTAGAAAATTAAAATAGTGGCAGATATGAAGAGGAAAGATAACGAATATTAAAAAAGTGACAGAATATAATAAAATTAAGATAATATAATATAATTAAATATAATAAATATTAAATATAATAGAATATAATAAAATTAAAAAATTAATGATAATGAAAAGAAATTAAAATAGTGACAGATATAATAAAATTAAGATAAAGACAGATATAACAAAATTAATGATAATGAAAAGAAAATGAAAATAATGACAGATATAATAAAGTAAGACAGATTTAATAAAATTAAAGAAAATGAGCAGAAATGATAAATTATAAATAACACATATAAAATAAAATACAGAAAATAAATGTACAGAAAGGATAGTAAAGTAAAAATAATATAAAGGAAAATCAAAAAGGAGGAGGTAAACCAAAGATACAAAATGAGAATATTTACATATACAAAAAAGGTTGGAACATGAAGAATTAAGAAAAACTAATAAAATAAAGATATAATATGTATGATAACGGACTTAAAGATGTTACATGTTACAGAAAAGTATGGAACTGTATGTACAATAACTAATGTGAATAATAGAAATACTATTGTACAGTAACAATAGTGTACAATGACTGTTTGAAAAATAGTTGATAGGATTAATGAATTTGAAAAATTAAAATTAGTGCTTAAAAATATGAACTCTTGATTACCAACATATGATGGATGCCAAAATGATAAGGGGGAAAAAATAGGAAAATAGGTAGTGTGAAGAATGGAGAAAGGATAAAGAGAAAAGGATATAATAAAAAAATAAAGAAAAGACGTACCGATTTGGAGAGCGAAGTCGTTGGGTGTAACGGCTGGCTAGCAATGAAAAAACCGTTAAGGGAGCAAGGCGGAAGAGTTAGAAGCGATCTCTAGCGGCCAAAAAGGTAACTATAGAAGGTAACCATACTGGAGTATAGGAAAAAAAGAGGGAAAGTGAATAAATGGATAAAATTAATATTAATAAAATTAATACAAAAAAATATAAATGTCAATAGTGTGATAACAAAAGAAACATCAGTGACGACGTAACAGAATTTAAGGTTTTTTGAGTAAATTAAAAATTTGGGAGTAGGTAGAGGAAAGGAAAAATAATAGGTAAGGAATTAATAGCTGTCTTTCCTCAGTATAGATGTCAGCCTTTTAATAGTTGTCAATTAGATTTAAAAAAATTTCTTGGAGTTTGAAATGTTCTCCATGGTCATTCTCAAAACTTATTATAAGTCTGATAATGTACAGATTTATGAGTAAAATTATTCATATATTAATAGACTTATAAGTAGTAAGAATATATTAATGAAAAGAAAATTGAAAATGACTTAATAAGTCGAAACATTCTTAAAATAAAGAAAAATTTTGACTGGAAAAAAGGTTTTACTCAATTCAATCAATGATTTACAATAGATGTTTTAAAATAGCCAAAATTAAAAGTTGAACCATCACAATAAAATGTAATGTACTTAAATGAAAACTTTGAGAGATTTTTTCTGGTCCTACTCGTTGAATGACCAAACGTGTACCATTGCATAATTTAGGTGGATTCAAATAACGAAGAAGAATAATAGGTGAACCATTATTCAACCGAAGATTGTGTGGTATATCCAGAGAATATAAAAATTCAGTTGGATAATTTACAGCTTGGTTTTCATCAACAATATTATTGATGGATTTAAAGGGCATTAGATCACCTTGTAACAACAGTAGTATTAAAAAGTTCGTCAACATCAGCATTTTTCGATGTCAAAATAACACAATTACTGAGCCAATTATGATCCATATAATTATTTAGTACATCCAGGAAGACACTCCTAATTAATTCATCTTTTAAATAAAAAATACAATAAAATAAGAAAAAAAAGTGGGTAGAAACCTTCCCTAGAGTGTACTGAACTACTTTCCAAAGTTTCATGACAATCGGATGATTGGTGTAGTAATGCATAAAGGACAAACACACATACATTCATTTTTATATATATAGATTAAAAATTTATGTCATACCTACCTCATATATTCATTATTCATTATATTAATATTAAATATTAAATCTAAACCTATTATTATTATTATTGGTATATTATTGGTATATATAAAAATAATAAAGACTTTATTTATTCTGGGACAAGTCCCTTTAGAATAACTGTACAGGAATTATGTATAACCTAAAATGTCTTAGAGTAAAATAGATTACATTTAATTAATTAATTACAATTAAAGTAATAAATAAGGAATAAATAAAAAATTAATTGAAAAAAATATCAATTACCTCCTATAATGATATTTAAAGAAAACTATAAAATAAAAAAAATCTTGAAAATGGTGTATGCCCTAAAGATGTGCTACGAAACGGCGGGCTTAAGATTAACTTCGAGAAGACCGAGTATATATGGCCGTTGGAGATCCTGATACAATTGCGCTTCTGATGGACAGGGAGGCTTGTAAGAAAGTAAATATATTCAAGTACTTGGGATCTTATTTGGATACTACCATTGTCGAATCTATTCTAACTTACTCTTCAGAAACTTGGACTATGAGCTCCCGTCTGTAATCAAAGCTGCAGGCGGTTGAAATGGATTTCTGGAGGTGTCTCAGTGTCACTAGGCTGGATAGACTAAGAAACGAAGAAATTCGACAGAGGATGGATGTGAATATATCAACAAATGAAGGGTAGGGGCACGCCGCCTAAGATGGTATGGCCATGTGAAGAGAATGGCATTTGAATGTTGGCCGAACAGAGTCTTGAATTGGGTTCCACCAGGTAGGAGAAGCAGGTGGATGGAGTCCAGGAAGAAATGGCCGGTAGAGATCTCCAGGAAGGGGATTGGATGAACCGAGAGGTGTGGAGCTCTGCTCTGACAGGTTGAGGCAGCACATATATATATACTTGCAGGCATATATACTATACACATATACGTGTATATCTACACACACAATTTTTTTGAAAAACAAATTAGCAACAAAACAAGGAATAAAATAATGAAAGAAAAAATATAAGCAATACTAACTATTAAAACTATTATAAATAAGTAAATATAAAGATATGTAGTAAGGTCCAAAAGTTTCCAGCCTGGGACAGAAGGAAAGGTGAAAGAAAAAAACTGTTCTAAGTGTTTTTCAATATATTCTCCTCTAAGTTCAACACACTTAATACAAGGCAACATTTCTATACCATGAAAAAAATAATTTTTTTCTGTGTTGGTGTGAACCTCCGTTATTCTTAAATTTCCTTATTATTTTTTCCCAATACAAGCTAGTGTTTTAAGCCTTATTCTCTATTCATTTGCACCTCTAATATCCCTGAGCACCCTTACACCAACAGAGGGCGCAACGTTGCCCCTCAAACACTGATAATGATAAGGAATATTGTAATTTGAAACCTTAGATCAGAGAAGAACATCGTCCAAAACAAAAGTTCATTGGACTTGGAATTGGATCCAAAACTCTCCCGCGGTGTCTAGGATATGAAAAAAATATGTAACATAAATAGAGGAGTGGAGTTCCTTCCGTCTGCGCTGTAGCGAAAACTAGACGAAGAAGAGGATGAGGTGGAGTCTGACAACACGCAATATTTAGACTATAGAACGTCCAGAATCACAGAACTTACTCGGGATGCCACCGGGGGAATCCCTTCAGCGTCAAAAGGCGAAGGCTGGAACTGTCTCATAATAGATGCCCACATTGACCTATCTGTAGTGAACAATCTACAAATCTTCCGATCTTAAGTGCAGCAACAATGGACATCAGAGATGAGTTCAGTTTTTCATGATGGATACAGATCCATAGCCAGAAGGTACCAAATGAGTACGAACGAGAAAATCTTCGGATGAATCCAAGAAGGAAGAGTCGGTGAAGAATCTCTAGGGTTCTTGTTCATGTTCAGGTGATTCACTCTGTGTTCACCTGCACATGTTCAGGTGACCACTCTGGAATAAACGGCCAAGATATTTACGAGTATAGAAGAGCCAGAGGGCGATCCATCACCGGGTGATGAGTTTTTTTAATCAATTTGTCGTAATAAAAGATTTTTTAAATACAGGATTGTGTCAATTTACTTAACCATATGATAGCCCTGCCAGTTGCCTCTCCTTATTAAATATGCACTAAAAACAGACCTGGCACATAGCCACCCCAAAGGCTGAGGTGAAAATGTGCCACAAAAATATCAATTTAAAAAAAAAAACTAAAATTATATTATGTACCACATGAGATGTACCACGTTTACACCTGGTGCTTTCATAATGCTGTGGACTGTCAGAAGATTGGCGTGGACATACTCAGGAATATATTTAATATTCAATAACGTAAGCTGGGATGAGAATATGTTTTTACTATTTTGCTTAATGAGGTCATTGTGGAAATATTGTTTGAGGAAATTTATGTATTTGACTAAAAATAAAACATCGAATAGTTCATGAATGCATTATAGTACAAGAAAAATTATTAAAATTTTAATTTTTTCAAAAAACTGATATTTTTGCGGCACATTTTTACCCCAGCGTATGAGGTGACTATTTGCCAGGTCTGCATTCAATGCGTATTTAATAAGGAGAAGCAACTGGCATGACTAAGTAAATTGACATCATCCTGTAAGTAAAACATATTTTAATACGAAAAAATGATAAAAAAAAACTAAAAGCAAAATGATGTTCAACAACAAACATATAAACCGAATTCTGATAAGGTAAATATAGAAAGGTATAAAGGTAAGTTAGATAGTTCAGGAACTTTATTTTAAGATAGTGTGTGCCATTTGTGCCACTATCAGTGATTCTTTCTCTTCAGAGAAGCTTGCCCTCCACTCTTCTTAAAAGCTTTGTTTTTAATTAATTACTTAGGACATTTCTGTGAATACCGTATTTTGCATCTGTTCCACGAACATGGATTTTTTAAAATCTAATTTCAGTTAATAACTCTGCATACTGACTTAAAAATACAAACGGTTGACGAACACAAACGAACATACTACAAACGCTTTCAAGAAAAACTAAACGGACACCCAAACCCATTGGTACAAAAAATCGCCACAACTCTCATGCCTGAGAACACTAGGAGACTAAAAAGGACGTGGATGAGGGATCTATTACAGTAGGAAATTAAAGCAAGCCAATGGAGAGGTACCGCTGAGTACTGTTCTTCGTCATGCCTTCCATGTCATTTTGTATTATTTTTTCAGTCAGCCAATTTGCTGATTGTCAATCACTTGTATTACTTTACTTTATTGACAGGTGTGAATGAAAATATAAAGAGAAAAAAAAAATCAGTTAAAATTTGTTCCAATGTCTTTGGATAATAGTTTCTGTAATTTCTTGTACCTTGTTTTCTAAAATAAATACATGGAATCCTGAAATAAATACGAAAAATTGTATTTACTTTGCATGTAGAAAATCTTGACTTAAAATATGGGGTGAAGATTTGCTACTGAGTGGCACATTCTCATCACGCAAACTTACGTTCTAGCCTTTAAAATTGCATAACTCATAAAAATAAATGATTACCAAACAGATATTAAGGGGTAATCAAGATGAATAAATAGGTAATCAAAATTACTTACCTGACTATCTCAATTCGAACTGCGGATTTCTCATGACCAGAAAGTATACGGACTTTTCAGAAATTGCGAAAACACCTGCTTCAATGAATGATAGCCTCACCATAAATAGTGGGAGCCACGAAATTTGGAATATTATCACCTAATCGCAAAACTGGCGTAGTTATCATAACAAAGGCCGATTTAAAAAAAAAAAGACCATCTCGAACATGTGAAATTCAATTATCTGTGTGAAAGCAGAGTGGCACATTCTCACTTTAGCTGGCACATTTTCATCCCGGTTTGCGGTACTACTATTCTAATAGTTTATTATAATAGAAAATTATTTTTAAGTTGAAATTTTAACTCTTTTTAATTACTTTTAATTATAAAGTATACTGTAAAGTTCGTGAATTACACAATGTAACGTAATTTTGAGAACTCATTTATTATTAATTTAATAACATAAAAGTTAAAAATAACGAACCTTGACAGAAATGAGTAGTGATTATGCATAAACCTAACCGAGCGAATTTGAGACAATACAGACCCATAATAAAGGACAGCCTTCTAACGATCTTTAAATATTACCTGAAAACGCTTATTTTTGAGATTAAATAGTAATTCTGACTGGGAATATCGGCAAATCTGATGTGAATATAAGTTTGCTCTTTGTAATTAGGCGACTTCGATCTCTATGGAAATTCGATAATCTTGTTTTCAATTGTCTTCTGGTTCTGTTTATGATTTTAGTTTGTTTCTGTTGCGTTCAATTGTCTGGAATATAATGATGGACTATAAGATTTCATTAAAATGTTGCCGTTAGGCTGGGCTGAAAATGTTGTTATGTTTTCTTGAATATTTAGCTTCTGGAAGGTTTTATCCAATTCATTGATTTTTTTGTCGATTGTGAATTCAATATATCAAGATGATTAATCTAGTAAATCTTCCCGAAGTAGTTTTAGAGAAGATTTTCTCATTTTTAGCTTATGACAGTATTGCTCAAAATAGAGTTGTAAGTTTATGATCTTTTCATTTTCAAACATTACCTACTCTTTTTATAAAAATTTTAAAGTTGTGTTATTTATTGAACCTTGCTTCAGTTGATTTTCAATGTTCTTTCAGGTATGTACCAAATTTAACGAAATCGGCAGTAAAATGTTGAACAAAGGCTATTATGCTGCTGATCGTTTTCATGGTAAGACCCTGAAAGCAATTAAAGCCAAGTTACCAAGAAGAGAGTCTGAAAGAAGGGTTCATCCTCTCGCTAGACAATGTGATATTTTGATTGCTATAGAGACCCGTTTATCAATGCTAGCTATGACGTTTACTAAATGGATGGATGCTAAATTGTGTTGTTTTATTCCAGGAAAGGTAATTTATACATTTAATCAATTATTTAATTGAAAAAAGTTAAAAAAAGTGAATTCTTATTGTTAAGTAGCTATATGAGGAAGTTACAGTTGACCTATATTTTATTTTTTGGTGTAGTGTGTACTAATTTTTGTGACATACTTTTCTTATTATTGCATATTGCCTACTTTTCATTAACATATATAATGAAACTAGTTTTTGTCTTCAATTAAAAGTAGAGACAGGAATGAACACATGGTGTTGTTCACTCTGTTCTCTTGTTGGTCAACTTCCAAGCCCTTGCAAATTTTTATTTTTTGAGGAATACCAGACAATTGTGAATTTCATTTCATTCAATTTCATGCTTTTTACTTGTTGAGTTCAATTTGATGATTTAGATAGTTATTACTCACTTTCTGTGATACATGTGTATGTGTGCAAATATATTATCAAATTTACAGTTTAGGAGAGAATAATGAATTCTGCTGCATGTTAGACACACGTTTACAAAAGGATACAGTAGGTAAACAGTAGTTCCTAAAATTCTCGGTACAGTATTTCTCTGTAGTTTAGTTTAGCTATCACAAAAAATCTCTAAATAGCGGGATTTAGTTCAATTCAGGTCTACAACCTGCCTTTTTTTATAATATAATCCAAAAAGGGACAAAAAGACCAGTTAGTAATTCCTTCAATTAGCCAGAATATTTTTATGATATATCAGTAGACACTTTGTCAAGATTTATACTATTTCAAGGATAATTGAAGCAGAATCAAAGGTGGATAACTCTAAAATTTCAAAAATTGACTTTTTTCACATTTTTCAAAAGCCAAGCAATTTTGTTTAACACAGCACTTTGCTGCCTTATTTCTCATGGGTTTAGTTTGGTTTGGCATGATTACCTGCGAAAAAGTCAGTTTTTGAAATTTAGAATTATCCTCTTTTGATCTTGAATGCATCAATTATACATCATCTGATAAAACTTCAGTTTCACTATCTCATACAGCAATTGGCATGAATCATTGGTCGCAGGATCTTTCTGTAAATACTGAGTTGCAACTTCCTGAAACTAATCCTATGAGAAATTAGGCACTGAACATGAAGCATGATTACCAGCGAAAAAGTCATTTTTCGAAATTTAGAATTATTCACTTTTGATCCTGAATGCCTCAATTATACATCATCTGATAAAACTTCAGTTTCACTATCTCATACATCAATTGGCAAGAATCATTGATCACAGGATCTTACTATAAATTCTGAGTTGCAACTTCCTGAAACTAGCTGAGTGTTGCAAAATGGTTATAATTAATTTTTCTTAGCCACTGACAGAGCAATTATGTGTAAATAATGGTATAGAGGCAGTTCAGTTTTGGATATCACTTCATTTATGCTAGTATATGTGGCAGCATTAAGCATTAGTATTTGCTGACATCATTAATGATAATTGAATTATGACTATTATATGAGTTGAAAATGGTTGACTGGATGATCTTATGTAAAGGAGATGGTTGGGGGGTGCAGTCAATAAGAACACCGAATAAGTGAAATACTTACATTATGTGCCGACGTTTCGACCTACAGTGTAGGTCATCTTCAGGGCTAACAGAGAAACAAACAGAACAAAAATGTAAAAACATCAAAGTTGTACAGTAACAATACTAGTGACAAATAATGTAGAAAAATACAAAGTGGCAGATATGAAAATAGAAGATAAAGAATATTAAAAAGGAGTCAGATTATAATAAAATAAAGATATAGACAGATTTAAAAATTACTGATAATGAAAAGGCATTAAACTAGTGGTAGATATAATAAAAATCAGATAAAGACAAATATAACAAAATTATTGAAATAGTGACAGATATAATTATAGAAAATGTGATAGAATATAATAAAATTAAGATAAAGACAGATATAACAAAGATATTGATAATGGAAAGAAAATGAAAATAATGGCAGATATAATAAAGTAAGACAGATTTAATAAAATAAAGAAAATGAGCAGAAATGATAAATAATAAATAACGCATATAAAATAAAAATAGAAAATAAATGTACAGAATGGATAGTACAGTACAATATAATAATATAAAGAAAAATCAAAAGGAGGAGTTAAACAAAAGAACAAAACGAGGATATTTACATATAAAGAAAGGTTGGAATATGAATAATACAGAAAAACTAGTAAAATAAAGGTGTAAAATGTATGATAACGGACTTAATGATGTTACCAAATTACAGAAAAGTATGGAAATATATGTACAATAACAACTGTGAGTAATAGAAAAGCTATTGTACAATAACACCAGTGTACAATGACTGTTTTGAAAATATAGTAGATAGGAATAGAATATGAAAAGATAAAATAGGTGAAAACGCTAGTACAGTAACAATAGTTTACAATGTATGTATGAAAAAATTAGATGGGATTAATGAATTAGAAAGATAAAATAGGTGTATAAAAATATGAACACATGATTACCAACATATGATGGATGCCAAAATGATAAGGGGAAAAAATAAGAAAATTAAAAATGTAGAAAGGATAAAGAGAAAAGTTTAAAATAAATAAAAAGAAGAGATGAAGAGGAGACCTACCGAATGATGGGAAGCGTGACCGTTACAGATCGCGGCTAGAGTGTACTGTGCCAATTTGACCGTTGAGAACGAGGGGAGAGATGGGGGCGGAATCTAGTGGCCGGAAAGTTAACTATAGAAGGTAACTATACTGGAGTATAGGAAAAAAGGATAAAAAATATAAATAAAATTAAAACAATGAAAGAAATGTCGATAGAGTGATAAAAAAGAAAACATCAAAGTCGGAGTGACGGGAAATTATCGGATTCCAGCAAAAGAACGTTAAGACCGGGGGAAGAGATAGGGGCGAAATCTAGTGGCCAAAAATTAACTATAGAAGGTAACCATGCTGGAGATTAGGAAAAGATGGGGAAAGGGAGTAGATGGATAAAATTAATATGAATACATATTTTTATATAATATGAATACAATAAAAATAAAAAAATTGAAACAATGAAAGAGATGTAAACCGAGTGATAACAAAAGAAACATAAATGACGAAGAAACGGAATTTAAGGTCTTTTGAGTAAATTAAAAATTTGGGAGTAGGTAGAGGAAAGGTGATGAGAGTCAGACTTAAGATTGATAGAGGAGGAATCTAAATTTATGTGGATGGTTTCAGAGAGGATGCGTTTGTCATGGTTATGCGCTGTAGCTAGGATAGACGTATTTTCAAAATCAAAGGTGTGGTTTAAAGAAATGGCATGTTCGGAAAGTTTAGAGGAGGTGAGGTTATGGGAGGAAATGGCATATTTGTGTTGAGAAATACGGTCTTTAAGGAAGTTTTTGGTTTCACCTATATAGGAAGAGTTGCAATTAGTAGAAGAACAAGGTATCCGATAAACGACATGGGAACGAAGCTTGAAGGGAATAGGATCTTTGATACGGGTATAGATATGGGAAAGTTTGTTATGGGATTTGAAGGCAATACGTAAATTGGGGATAACGGAACGTAAGTATTTTTGAATGCAATTAGAGAGGGTGGGTATATATGGCAAGGATCTGTATATAGGGATAGATGGTGGATGTGGTGATCGAGTGAGGGTGGGGGGGTTATGGTAGTCATGGATGAGTTTATTAACAATATAGGGAGGGAAATTGTTTTTAAAAAGGATTTCTTTGATACGGAGGGTGTTGGTTGTATGGAAGCAGGATTCAGAGAGGGATAGGCCACGGTGAATAATATTTTTAGCGACGTTAATTTTAAGGTGGTGTGGATGTTGGGAGTAATAATTAAGAAGTCGGCCAGAGTAAGTGGGTTTTGTATACCAATCGGGGGATAAGGTGTGGTCAGAATTTTTAATGATAAGGAGGTCAAGGAAAGGTAGTGACTTATTGGATTCGACTTCAACGGTGAAATGGAGGCGGGGATGGTATGAATTGAAGGAAGATAATAAATCAGTAATGATGTTGGGATTGATGATAAGGAGGAGGTCGTCTACATATTTTTTGATGAAACAAATATCGTCGCGGAACTGTGGAAGAATGGAGTCTAGAAGGTCATTAAGAACAATATTAGAGAGGTCAGGAGCAAGGGGATTTCCCATGGCAAGTCCAGAAATTTGGGAATAGAACTGTCCATGGAAGGTAAGGTAGCCAGATTCACAGCAAAGTTTTAATGATTGAAGGAATGAGGACCGGTTAAGAGATGTATGGGGTTCTATTAGTGGCCAGTGGTTATCTATTATGTCAAGAGCTTTGTCTAAGGGACCTTCACCTACGTGATCTTTTAACATCCCTCACCATCCCTGATCATTACATCCTCACTTCCTTCGATGTCGAAAGTCTTTTCACCAACATTCCCTTAGACAAAGCTCTTGACATAATAGATAACCACTGGCCACTAATAGAACCCCATACATCTCTTAACCGGTCCTCATTCCTTCAATCATTAAAACTTTGCTGTGAATCTGGCTACCTTACCTTCCATGGACAGTTCTATTCCCAAATTTCTGGACTTGCCATGGGAAATCCCCTTGCTCCTGACCTCTCTAATATTGTTCTTAATGACCTTCTAGACTCCATTCTTCCACAGTTCCGCGACGATATTTGTTTCATCAAAAAATATGTAGACGACCTCCTCCTTATCATCAATCCCAACATCATTACTGATTTATTATCTTCCTTCAATTCATACCATCCCCGCCTCCATTTCACCGTTGAAGTCGAATCCAATAAGTCACTACCTTTCCTTGACCTCCTTATCATTAAAAATTCTGACCACACCTTATCCACCGATTGGTATACAAAACCCACTTACTCTGGCCGACTTCTTAATTATTACTCCCAACATCCACACCACCTTAAAATTAACGTCGCTAAAAATATTATTCACCGTGGCCTATCCCTCTCTGAATCCTGCTTCCATACAACCAACACCCTCCGTATCAAAGAAATCCTTTTTAAAAACAATTTCCCTCCCTATATTGTTAATAAACTCATCCATGACTACCATAACCCCCCCACCCTCACTCGATCACCACATCCACCATCTATCCCTATATACAGATCCTTGCCATATATACCCACCCTCTCTAATTGCATTCAAAAATACTTACGTTCCGTTATCCCCAATTTACGTATTGCCTTCAAATCCCATAACAAACTTTCCCATATCTATACCCGTATCAAAGATCCTATTCCCTTCAAGCTTCGTTCCCATGTCGTTTATCGGATACCTTGTTCTTCTACTAATTGCAACTCTTCCTATATAGGTGAAACCAAAAACTTCCTTAAAGACCGTATTTCTCAACACAAATATGCCATTTCCTCCCATAACCTCACCTCCTCTAAACTTTCCGAACATGCCATTTCTTTAAACCACACCTTTGATTTTGAAAATACGTCTATCCTAGCTACAGCGCATAACCATGACAAACGCATCCTCTCTGAAACCATCCACATAAATTTAGATTCCTCCTCTATCAATCTTAAGTCTGACTCTCATCACCTTTCCTCTACCTACTCCCAAATTTTTAATTTACTCAAAAGACCTTAAATTCCGTTTCTTCGTCATTTATGTTTCTTTTGTTATCACTCGGTTTACATCTCTTTCATTGTTTCAATTTTTTTATTTTTATTGTATTCATATTATATAAAAATATGTATTCATATTAATTTTATCCATCTACTCCCTTTCCCCATCTTTTCCTAATCTCCAGCATGGTTACCTTCTATAGTTAATTTTTGGCCACTAGATTTCGCCCCTATCTCTTCCCCCGGTCTTAACGTTCTTTTGCTGGAATCCGATAATTTCCCGTCACTCCGACTTTGATGTTTTCTTTTTTATCACTCTATCGACATTTCTTTCATTGTTTTAATTTTATTTATATTTTTTATCCTTTTTTCCTATACTCCAGTATAGTTACCTTCTATAGTTAACTTTCCGGCCACTAGATTCCGCCCCCATCTCTCCCCTCGTTCTCAACGGTCAAATTGGCACAGTACACTCTAGCCGCGATCTGTAACGGTCACGCTTCCCATCATTCGGTAGGTCTCCTCTTCATCTCTTCTTTTTATTTATTTTAAACTTTTCTCTTTATCCTTTCTACATTTTTAATTTTCTTATTTTTTCCCCTTATCATTTTGGCATCCATCATATGTTGGTAATCATGTGTTCATATTTTTATACACCTATTTTATCTTTCTAATTCATTAATCCCATCTAATTTTTTCATACATACATTGTAAACTATTGTTACTGTACTAGCGTTTTCACCTATTTTATCTTTTCATATTCTATTCCTATCTACTATATTTTCAAAACAGTCATTGTACACTGGTGTTATTGTACAATAGCTTTTCTATTACTCACAGTTGTTATTGTACATATATTTCCATACTTTTCTGTAATTTGGTAACATCATTAAGTCCGTTATCATACATTTTACACCTTTATTTTACTAGTTTTTCTGTATTATTCATATTCCAACCTTTCTTTATATGTAAATATCCTCGTTTTGTTCTTTTGTTTAACTCCTCCTTTTGATTTTTCTTTATATTATTATATTGTACTGTACTATCCATTCTGTACATTTATTTTCTATTTTTATTTTATATGCGTTATTTATTATTTATCATTTCTGCTCATTTTCTTTATTTTATTAAATCTGTCTTACTTTATTATATCTGCCATTATTTTCATTTTCTTTCCATTATCAATATCTTTGTTATATCTGTCTTTATCTTAATTTTATTATATTCTATCACATTTTCTATAATTATATCTGTCACTATTTCAATAATTTTGTTATATTTGTCTTTATCTGATTTTTATTATATCTACCACTAGTTTAATGCCTTTTCATTATCAGTAATTTTTAAATCTGTCTATATCTTTATTTTATTATAATCTGACTCCTTTTTAATATTCTTTATCTTCTATTTTCATATCTGCCACTTTGTATTTTTCTACATTATTTGTCACTAGTATTGTTACTGTACAACTTTGATGTTTTTACATTTTTGTTCTGTTTGTTTCTCTGTTAGCCCTGAAGATGACCTACACTGTAGGTCGAAACGTCGGCACATAATATAAGTATTTCACTTATTCGGTGTTCTTATTGACTGCACCCCCCAACCATCTCCTTTACATATGACTATTATAAATAGTTGAGTTATTCATCTTAGTTCGTTTTGGTTGGTCAAAATGTATTAAGATAACCAAAAGATCTATTTCAGTTCAGATTGATCCCTTACATGTACAGTAAGGCCCCACTATCTTGGCAGGTGAACTGCCACCATTTTCAGGTAGCGAAACTAGCAAAAAAAAAAAAAAAGGAGACACGACTAAAAGAGACCACAGAGTCTGGGTTTAACATCTGTTTTTGAAATCTTGTTTGCTTCAATACTATTTAATCATCATTATTAACAAACTAGCTTTTGCCCGCGGCTTCGCTCGCATAGAATTTGGACTACCGCATAAAGTTTCTTGACAGTGCTTTTTAACAATAATTTAAAATAATAAATAATTTAATTATTTACATAATTTAATTTTTTTCACTGTAGGTTGGTTACTCGTACAAAATTTCAGATGTCTAACTTCAAAACTGACGGATTCCTTACAACCTTTGAACCCTTATTATAAAAAGGGTGGAATTATCCAAACTTCTTTCTTAAATCATACAAAGGACCTATCTGCAAATTTCAAGATGCTAAATTCCTGATTTGCCTATAATTATGTACTATAATGGATTCTCCACAGTACCTCTAAAACTGTCGGGGGTGGGGAGGGAAAGTGCCCCCGTGCGCCCCCCTAAATCGGAGCTTGCTATAGCCCGTGTGTTATTCTGATGTATAACCTATATTACTGTAAAGTTTCATCCAAATCCGTTCAGTAGTTTTTGCGTGAAAGAGAGACAAACATACAAACTTTCATATTTATAATATTAGTAAGATAATTTAATTGGATTTTTGTATTCTAATAAATTTAATATATTTTTGGAAAATATATTAATACCTTCATATTTTTTAGGTTATTGATGAAATAATGCGGGTGTTACGATGTGTTGCCAATAACCCTAGTCCTCCACGTGCTCATGAAATCCTACAAGAGCTTAGAGATATATCATCAATGGCAATGGAACACTTTGATGAAAAAATTCTACCAACTCTTAAAATGTCGATGGGCATACCGCCATTTTTACAAGGTATATTGCTATAGATATGAGCTGACAAATGTTTTCAATATTGCCCAAAATTCTATACTATACCCTATTTATATCCCATTGAAATTTTTATTTTTCATTTAAATATATAAAAAATGGAATTATTAACTTCATAAGTAACGTAAACGTAAGACTTATTTTCTCTCTCCAATACCTTCTTTTTTATGTTATGTATTATTTTATATAACTCTTTAGTTTTCCAACAGTATGTAATACATCAATACTGCTTCCATTACTTCCGTATGTTTGTTTCCAAGTGTGATAATTGTTCTCCCGCAGTTAACTATCAGATGCATTCATTGTTCATGTTCATTGTTTTTTCATTACTACTGGCAAGAAAACATAGATGGTCAATTATTTCAAATAAAAAATATAAAATTTACTTCAGAGAAAGCCATTTATCCTATTCTTAGAATTTTTATATAGAGCATCCAAGTTCTAATACTAACTCAATAATCACTTTAAGCTTATTTTTTATACTCCACATCTGATTATCTTGTCAAATTTAGTTAAATCTAATCTTGTTATAACTCTTATCTCTTTCAGCTCAATAATTGGTGAATTTCAACTTAAACTATTTTAATTTAATTAAAGAGCACATGGACTTCTAAGCATTTATTGCATCACTTTATGTTCTCTGTTTCTATTATAAAAATAAATTAAGCTTCTCTTTAATTTAAACCATGTGTTTCCTTAAAATTTCTCAACTATATTTGATGACATGAAATTAGGCGGCTCAAAGACAATGCGGTGTTGCCAAATTGACCTACACTAGCGTACCAAGGGTAAAAACCAAAAAACTGAAACCAGGAGAACTAGGCAACATTGCTAGCACATTGTTGTCAAATATTGGCAGTTTTGAGTAAAACCACGCCCACATTCTCGTTACAAGCGGCAACACAGCATTTTCTTTGAGCCGCCTAATTTCATGTCGTCAATTATAGTTTAAGCTTGGGATATTTTAACATATGTTTATAATTTGTTTTGATAAGTGATATTTGTTGTTATTGCTTTGATGTTATTATTTTAAATACAGTTGACTAATAACAAAATTGTTTTATTAAAAAAATAACATTGTTTCCTTAAGAAAATCTAATAAACTGCTCGGTACAATAGTCCTTGCAGGACCTAGGCCTCCCTGATGAGCTAACTTCACACTTCTCGGTCCATCACTTTTTCCTTCCACCTTCTCACTCCCATTTAGAAAATCTGCTTAACTTATCAATAAATTTGAAAATTAAGTTCTTCTTTTTAAATTAACTTGTGTGGAATGCATTAGATTATTGGACTATCTAATTGAATGTATCCATTCTCTTGCCATTGTTTTAGGTTCCAATTCCCTCCTTACATCCATCCACACCCTTCCAACATTAATCCTTAACGATCACCCTATCACGTTCAGCTCCTCTGTGAAAAACCTATGCATTTCCATCGACCAAAAGCTTTCCTGGAAATCCCAAATCGCCAAGATATCCCTACGGTCAATTAGTTCCCTGAAGTTACTCCATTGTTCTCAACATCTCCTTACACAATCTTCCCGTATCTTCTCTCATCTTCCCTCACGTTGACTATTGTAGCGTGGTATATGGAGGCCTTTCTAAAATGCTTGAAGACAGATTTTTTTTAAACCTGTACCACTACAACCCATGAAGGGTCTGGGGTTCAGTACATGGTAAAGACATTACTGTTTCATGGACAACGGTTCTGCAAGGAGGTGACTTCGAAGACAGATTAAAGATGATAATGAATTGCTCTCTAAGATTTGTGCTTGGTACTCCGATGTTAGGAGGTGATCGCATGTGTCCCATCTTTATGATGAGTTAAAGTGGCTCTTCCCTTCCTTCCAAAGACAATATTTCCTCTGTTCATTCTTATACCAATCCATTTACCCCCTACACCCTTCAAATATCTAGTCTCCTCCAATTCAGTTCAACACCATAAAACGAGATTCTGCTTTTCCGCTCTCTATATACGTTTCCACAGAATTAAAGCATTGTCCGCTCCACCACAGTGTGGAACTAAATCCCTCCTAACATCCGTCATAGTCCCTCACAATCATCATTTAAATTGTTGCTTTTCCAACATCTCCTAGCTTCCTATAAAGATGCTCTTTAAGCAGGTTAGTCATTTGCTTAGAATGTAATGTATAGAATAATTCGTTGTGTTATTTAGTTGTTTTAATTTTGTTTTTTAAGAAGATGTACATCATATAAAGAAATTATTGCATGCTAGCTCATGGAGTTAACAAAAGTTATGGATTTACCTATTCTCTTTAATTGCTTAATCTCTTGTCAAGATTCGTATTGTTTATGTACTTATTGTTATTTTTGTTTAAATATTTATTTTTAAATTGTTTTCTGTCACTTTTTACAGGCCTTGTGATTTGTAACATTTAGCCTTCTGGCCAGATAATTTTATGTTTTTATGTTTCTTTTTCTGTTCATATTTGTTATTCCAAAGGGATTTAGTCCAAGAATAAAGTTACTTTTTCTATTATATTCTAGAGTAACTAAATAGCATTTTTAGTCAGTTTAAGATCTGCATCAATTGTTAAATGTTTGCAAATTCTCCTTAGAAATCTTGTTTCATTTACCACATAAAGAAATTTTTATATGGTATTATTTACTTGACAAAATTTATTAATTTTGGAATAGGATACACCTATTGTTTTTAAAAATATTTATAGTCAAATGAATGATTTTATAAATCTAACTCAACATATTTTTATCTATAGATATTGATTTGATATAAAACTAGCTCCAGTTATTTTTGTTGCAGCTGGTTCAAGCCGCTCTGATGAAGAATTGACTCTGGTTCCAAAACAGCGATTGTGTGTTTTTCCTCTACACCCGTCTAGTGGAACAGTATCAGTTGCAGAATTCAACAAGTTAGTTGTCAGAGTAAGTATTAAGTAGTAAGTGAAGCCTAGAGATTGGAAGCCTTGGGGTACAAGTGACAATTTAATAATGTTAAAACATTTTAAATATTTTGATAAAACCTAAAATGTTTAAGTATGAGATGAAAATAGTTGACTGGATGATCTAATGTAAAGGAGATAGTTGGGGGGTGTAGTCAATAAGAACACAGAATAAGTGATGAACTTATATTATGTGCCGACGTTTCGACCTACAGTGTAGGTCATCTTCAGGGCTAACAGAGAAACAAACAGAACAAAAATATAAAAAATGTACAGTAACAATAATATGGTGACAAGTAATGTAGAAAAATAAAATAGTGGCAGATATGAAGATAGAAGATAACGAATATTAAAAAAAGCCAGATTATAATAAAATAAAGATATAGACAGATTTAAAAAATTAATGATAATGAAAAGGAATTAAACTAGTGACAGATATAATAAAATTAAGATAAAGACAAATATAACACAATTATTGAAATAGTAACAGATATAATTATTGAAATAGTGGCAGATATAATAAAATTAAGATAAAGACAGATATAACAAAATTATTGATAATGAAAAGAAAATGAAAATAATGGCAGATATAATAAAGTAAGACAGATTTAATAAAATTAAAGAAAATGAGCAGAAATGATAAATTATAAATAACGCATATAAAATAAAAAATAGAAAATAAATGTACAGAATGGATAGTACTGTACAAAATAATAATATAAAGGAAAATCAAAAGGAGGAGTTAAACAAAAGAAACAAAAATGAGGATATTTACATATACAGAAAGGTTGAAATATGAAGAATAAAGAAAAACTAGTAAAATAAAGGTATAAAATGTATGATAACGGACTTGATGATGTTACATGTTACAGAAAAGTATGGAACTATATGTACAATAACAAATGTGAATAATAGAAATACTATTGTACAGTAACAACAGTGTACAATGACTGTTTTGAAAAAATAGTTGAAAGGATTAATGAATTTGAAAAGTTAAAATAAGTGAAAACTCTTGTACAGTAACAATAGTGTACAATGTCTGTTTGAAAAAAAGTAGATAGGATTAATGAATTTGAAAAATTAAAATTGGTGCTTAAAAATATGAACTCTTGATTACCAACATATGATGGATGCCAAAATGATAAGGGGGAAATAATAGGAAAATTAAAATTGGAGAAAGGATAAAGAGAAAAGTTTAAAATAAATAAAATATAAAGAAGATATAAAGAAGAGGAGACATACTGATTTTGGAGAGCGTGGCCGTTAGATTTAACGGCTGGTACGTACTGAGCACAAGACCGTTAAGACCGGGGGAAGAGATAGGAGCGATATCTAGTGGCCAAAAAGTTAACTATAGAAGGTAACCATACTGGAGTATAGGAAAAGATGGGGAAAGTGAATAAATGGATAAAATTAATATAAATAAAATTAAAACAATGAAAGAAATGTCAATAGAGTGATAACAAAAGAAACATCAATGATGAAGTAACGGAATTTAAGGTCTTTTGAGTAAATTAAAAATTTGGGAGTAGGTAGAGGAAAGGTGATGAGAGACAGACTTAAGATTGATAGAGGAGGAATCTAAATTTATGTGGATAGTTTCAGAGAGGATGCGTTTGTCATGGTTATGAGCTGTAGCTAGGATAGACGTTTTTTCAAAATCAAAGGTGTGGTTTAAAGAAAAGGTGTGGTTTATTGTTACTGTACATTTTTTATATTTTTTGTTCTGTTTGTTTCTCTGTTAGCCCTGAAGATGACCTACACTGTAGGTTGAAACGTCGGCACATAATATAAGTTCATCACTTATTCTGTGTTCTTATTGACTGCACCCCCCAACTATCTCCTTTACACTGAAATGTTTAAGTTTTTATCATTCTTATATTAAGTCTGTAATGCATATTGTTCTTGTATTTAGCGATATTGTTGGAAAATCACTTTTATATGAACTAACTATCCTTTACCCCTCTATGTGGAAATTAAAATCACTTGTACTCCTTGGCTTCTCATCCCCTCAATTGTAATGATTGCTAAAACTATTTATTTTGCCTTTAATTTTTATTATATTCTCTGTCTCAGGAATCTATCAATAGAAAGAAAATAAAATCTCAAGCTGAATTGTTAACGAAGCAAGCAAATGAGATTTCAGAATTGCGTAAGCATGTTGAGGAATGGGAAGCCAAACTACGAGACCTCACTGCAAATTTAATAAAAGCCAAAGATCTCCCAGGAAATTCTTCTGCTATTGGTAATCATGATTGTTTATGCATTTTTTAATACAGATTTGTTGGTGTCATATGCTTTTGAGGGAAAACCAATTTTTTTTTTTTAAACCGGTTTGCATTGAGCCAAATACTTATAAGCCGGATAAAATTTTTTTCCAGTTTAACAAAAAAAATTAACTGCAGAATAATGGCAAGTAAAAGATTGTACTCAGCGAACCTGAAGCTTTTAAGTTTCAAATCTTATCTGAAATAAATAAATTATAAATATCTCTTATAAGTCTGGAGAGCAGGGTAGCATGGAGTTGCTGTTCTGAAGATTCTGGGTTGTTCAAATCAGGCTGTGGTAGATCAATTATTTAATCTGTAATAGACATAGATGGATCCTCCAGGATCTCACCCTTGCTATGTAAAGTAGATACCCTTAATTGGAGGAAAAATCTGACTGTTGAGTGTAATCTCTGCTAAATTTCTCCCATGCACAACCATTCGTTCCCTTTCGTGTTCTTAACTCAAGACCACATGGGCTGTAGGTGGTACTCGTTTTTTTTTTTTTTTTTTTTTTTATAAATATTCAACCGTGTTTGTAAACTTGGTATTAGTATCAAGATGTGTGTGTGTATACACAATATACAGAGGGAGAGAAATTCGCCTTGGGCTCGAAAAATGGTATGTAATCTATTTCTAATCAAAATGGTATCTGATACTTCTCCAATGACTTTATTTAGTTCGTTCGACTTTTTTGATCATGATTCCTATGCTAATTTACATTGTTAGTAGACTTTATTTTAGTTTTAATATTAATATTAATTTTATTTACATATTTTGTTTCATTGCTAGTAATTTTTCTGATGCTGTTACATAACCTTTTTTGTTTATTTTCAGTGTCGACGAGGCAGCGTAGGAAAAGGAAAGGTGATAATGAAATGATTATGTCAAATAAGAAATTTAAAAAAGGAGGTCACAGAAAAAATAGATCTGGTAGAAGCCGAGATATACTAATTTGTAAATGAATGATTTATTGTCTTGTCAGTGTGTTATTATGTAATTTTATACGTGATATGTGTATTTCGTAATGTTCTCTGTTTAAGTAGTAGAAAGTAATTATTCTAATAATTATATTATTAATAATTTTACTTTAACTATTAAACGTTTATTATGTTACATTTATTTTGAAATATATTAATATTGTAAATAATTTATAATTAAAGGAGTTTTAGTGGTTATTTTTTTTAACATCTTATCAGTAATGAAATTATTAATCCCTGCATGCATATTGTTAATTTTATGTTGAAATTTTTTTTGGGTTAAGGAAAAAATATGTTGAATAATCCATGTTTTATTTTTGTTGGTACAGTTTATTCCTTAGAAATATAAAAAGTATGTGCCTACTAACTTACATATTTTCACGTGTGTTTTTACAAAAAGTAGAACCTTTGTTAACTGGCATTTTGTTAAAAAAAAGAGAAAAGGAAACGTTTCTTGGAAGGTTGCGGTGTTCTGTTGTTTATCGGAGCCAGATAATATGTTGTATTAAAGGATATTTTTTTACAATTTCTGTTTATTTTTAACATTATAACCAAAGTTGTTTGTATTGTGATTAACCATGAATGGATCAATTGTGTGTGAGTATAGAAACACTTCTGGGCTTTGAAGAGAATCAATAGTGATGATTCTGTGACAACCATCAGTCAAAAAAATGGGGTAAAGTAATCAATTGGCAAAGGGACAAGCCTACAAGTGAAATTGCCTTAAAATTATATAAGACAATTTCGAATTGTTGCTGTTAAAAAAATGATCCTCCTACATCGTTGACAAAACTATGCTTGAAGTGTTATGCTCATAAATGACCCAATTTTGAAGGAAAAAGCTCTGGCCACTCATTAAAAAAACATACTTAAAGTTTATATTTTAATATTGATTAAGTTAAATATGACTCCAATTTGTGAAGAATAATTAATCAACTAAAAGGAAAATCTACACCTACTACAGATAGCTAATAATAACTGTGAAAGCATTTTGAAATAAATAAAAAAAATTGAATACAGAAAAACACAAAAATTAAAATCTTTTTATACATAGTAACTTTGTTATGATTATTATTATTATGATTATCATCATATTATGTTAATAACAAATGATTATTCATTAGAACACGTTACTGATTCATGTTTTTGAATCTATATATGCATGTCAAATATATATATAGAGAGAGGAAAATAGTTGACTGGATGATATAATGGAGAATTGTGATAGTTTTAGGGTGCAGTCAAGAAAACACCAAATTAGTCAAGACTTATTTTTATTTATGCCGACGTTTCGACCTACCTTGTAAGTCATCTTCAGGGCTAATGGGAGAGGCGGCTGGGTGAACTGTGTCAAGATGATCTACAAAGTAGGTCGAAACGTCGGCATAAATAAAAATAAGTCTTGACTTACTTGGTGTTTTCTTGACTGCACCCCCCAACTATCTCCATTCTCCATATATATATATATTAAAATATTAATATCCAATAAAACAGTGTGTTATTCTATATTTCTGTTACTTATTCCTATTTAAATATCCAAATCTCGGATTAACCTGCCAGAAGGGGTCTAGAAAGAGCCCCTGTCCTGAGGTGACTGGTTAACGGAAGTTCTGACATATTTAATAAAGCCTTGTAGTATTATCTGAGGTATGTAACATAAAAACATATTTCCGAAGTCAGTTCGTAAAAAAGTTATATCATCAATATTTGTGTCACTCTATGGGATCTCTAAAGTATTAAGGTTTAATCCAAATATGTATACCAAATACTGTAAGAATACTCATGTTTAAAATGTGAATAACAAATATATATTATCCAAACAAAAATAACTGCATTGTTTACTTTTAACTTACCCATTACAAACGTTTGTTTTATCCCTTGGTCTTTTTACTTCTCTGAACTCAAGATTTATCTTAATAAGGCTTTTTATTTCAATGTTATTTCTGGCTGTATCGCTATTTGTGATAAATATTAAAATTCCCAGATTTATTTAATCTATTAACAGTCTGGGATGGACCAATATATGAATCTAAACAATAAACACTGACTGCTGTTTTATTCATATCACTTGCACATCTCTTATTCTGGATTTGTACCTCTCCAAGTTAGATATTAGATCAGATACTGATTGTGATCTTGAGATTGCTGTTCATAGGATTATTGGTCAAAGAAGAATGATGCTCCACTCCCTTCAAATAAATGACTGGATTCGTCCGAGACAGTTCATGTTTTGTCCAGCCCTATATTACTGGATATAATATCAATAAAAATTAACAGTAATTCATTTTAGATGATATCCGAAAATTGATTGAGTAAATAATATAAAAATAAAAATTGAAAAAAGAAGTGTTAAAAAACACAAAAAAAGTAGTTTATAAAAACACTTTCTTACCAATTCTAACCTATTCAAGTGAATCTTGGACCAAAAAGCACAAGAGCCAACTTTAAGCCATGGAGATGCGATATTTAAGAAGAATGGAAGGGAAGAACAGAAGAGACCGAGTGCGAAACGTAACGATATGGTCAAATGTGGGACTTCGGCCGGCTTGGGATATTATCGAACAGCATCAGCTGAGATGGTTCCACCATGTTTCTAGAATGGTGGAAACCAGAGTGGCGAAGGCCATATATGAGACAAAGGTGGAGGGTATGATACCGAAAGGAAGACTTGGGAAGACGCAATCCAGGAGTCCTTTGACAGAAGAGGTTTGGAATAGGGAAGGAGAAGACAATTGGTACAGGAGAGGGATTCATGGATCAAGCTCTACAGAACAGGATCCTCACACCGTTGACGGTAGAAGAGGAGAAGATTAAATATATGTAAAAATCTGTTCCTTACACATAATCTTCTCCAAATGAAAAATATTTATCAATAGTCAAATCAAATATTCAGTCAAACTACCTATGAATGCAATTTATGGCTAAAATAATTTTTTTAATAAAATACATTTTTTAAAATTAAATACAAATTGTATTAAAATATTTAAATTTTGATTTTTTATACCTTCTTCAGGACAAATAATTATGATTGTAAGTGAGAATGTTTTACTCTTCTCATATTTCCATATGTTGATTAAGCAATTTTTTACAATCGTTAATTTAACTTTTATCACCATCTTGTTCATCTCTGAAATTACTATAGTCAGTTCTTCAATATTTTCAATGAATTAAATTTCTGTTTTTGGGCAAAAAAACAAACAAACTGTTTTTGTCATTCTTAAAATTCATAATTTGAACTTCAATTGTTTTACCACCTCTATTACATTACAACAATTTCATATATTTTATAAACTATTTCTTAAATTATAAAATGATTATATTCTTTCATTAAAATATTTTTCTAGTCCACTTCTGAACTCCTGTACACTTCTAATTAGTTGCAGTTTTAAAAAAAAATAAATTGACACAACGGTCCTGAAATGTAGAAAAATGAAGAAATATTTATAAAAAGATAGCTTTTTTAAAATGATTTCTTTTAAATTGAGGTGAAGGGGTCATTAAGATAAGGTATTCGAATTATAATTTAATAATTTTAATAAAACACATTAGGAAGTTAAAATATATTGGTTAAAATTAAATAAATATAATACTTATATTAAGGAGTTACTGTTGATTTATTTTTCTTCTTCTTTTTCATCGGTGCTACGACTTATCACTGAGTCATGGCCTCCTCAATTAGTTTCGCCCATTGGACCTCTCTCTTGCAACGGTTCTCCAGTTAGCCAGTACAAGAAGAGCTCTACCGTCTGCGTTAACACCATCCATCCAGAACAATCTGGGCCTTCCAACTCTTCTTTTCCTTCCTAGATTTTTCAGCATAATTTTGAACCGGACTCTCTTGTACAGAGTCGCTTATGTTTTCCTTGAGATTAAGCGATTACTTAGATACTGCCACAGGCCAAAGTAACATTTATTTGCAGCCAGAATCCTCCTAGATATTTCTTCTGACACATTATTGTCCTCTGCGTAGACTGTTCGAGAGTCATCTGCATATGCCAGGATTTGTATTGACTTACTAAAAATGGTCCCACTCATCTGTATTCGCTCATCTCTGACTACTTTTTCGAGTGCTACGTTAAACAGGAGGCATGCCAACGAGTCTCCTTGCCTTACAACACAACTCCTCTGACACCTCAGCCTGCATTTTTACTTTAAATTCCACCATGTTCATTGTGAGTCGAACTAGGCGGATTAGTTTCTTAGGGAACTTCAGTTCATGCATCACTTTATACAGTTGTCCTCTGTTAATAATGTCATAGGCCACCTTAAAATTAATGAATGGGTGATGGGTTGGCAATAAATACTCTTTTCCTTTCTCGAGAAGATGATGCCCTGACGGAAGTCGCACTGGTGGTCACTAATTACTGTCTCAGCAAATGGGAGAAGATGCTGAAACAAGACAAGCGAGAAGATCTTGTACACAGTTGGGAGGAGAGAGATCCCTCTGTAATTATTTCAATCTAGGTGATCGCCCTTCTTATGGATAGGGCAGATGATAGTTCTCTGCCAGAAACAGTTAGGATAAGTACTTGGGTAGTAACACCTCCACAGGTTACCACAGTTCAGTACCGCCAGAATAGTGCACACATACCCTTACACTGCACACACTTTCATGGCAAAGACAGAGGCACTAACAATGCACACCCTAGAGGGGGAACAGGTATGGATGATTTCAAGTGGCAGCCCCACCATCGGTCTAGGGTGGGGAGTTGGTTGATAATCCCCCCGCCCGAAATTTAACTTATCTTGGTACCCCAAATAGAATCAACCGGTTGACCTCAATAGCAACGACTTCGGAACTGTGCAAAGGACTTTAACCTTGAAACATGGAATGTTTTATCATTGTATAGACCCAGAGCTCTATATAAGCTCTTAGAGAACATTGATAGGTACCACATAGACATAGCTGCAATCCATGAAGTTAGATGGACTAGAGTGGGATTGTTGGAAAAAAGACAACACACCATCTATTATAGCTGTAGTGGAAATCAGCACACATTTGGTATGGGGTTTTTGGTTGCTAGAAGATTCCATCAACTGGTGATCGATTTTAAAGCTGTTAATCCTAATATCTGCATACTTTGGATCAGAGGTAAATTTAAAAACTGTAGTATTATTAGCATTACAGGACAAAAAAGTATAACGTTGATGGTCTAAGATCAGAATCGACTCAGGGTGATTTTGTCAAAGCCATTGAAGACAAGCTTCGTGAAGTAGAGATAGATGAAACTAATGCAATATCCCTTAGATGGAATGAATATTGCAAGGCAACCAAGCAGATGGCTGGAGATATCCCCGGAGAGCGGACGAGAGAACCTAGAACCCAGTGGTTCAATGATGAATGTAAGGCAACTACCGAAAGGAAGAATGTGCATTTAAAAGAATGCTCCAGAGGAGAAGTACGCAAGCCTCTCTCGAAGAATACCGCCAACTGAGCAGGGAAGAAAAACATCTCCATCAAAAGAAGTAGAGGATATGGAAGAATGGTAAAATTTTGTCAATAGAAAGCCTCAGATTTGATAATCAGATAAAAAAATTCGATCAGGAAGTTAATACGGAAAGGAATCCCTTCAAGCCAAGGCTCACTGCTTGTAGAGCCGAGGATGGGTCTCTTTTAACTGAATTAAGGCAAATATTGGCCAGATGGAAACAGTATTTTAATGATCTCCCTTATGAAGAAGAAGGATTGGAAGAAGACACTGGAGCTTTTATTATAACTCGGTCAGCTGCTGACAGTCTTGAACTCCCCGATGACGATGAGATTGCTGAAGCTATAAAAAAGCTAAAAAACAATAAAGCACCAGGCCAAAATGAAATACCAGCCGAGCTATTTAAGTATGGGGGTGATACCCTGTTGATTAATATTATGCAACATAGCTTTTGAAAAAAATTAGCGTAGGTACCTAAGGGATCTTGACTATCACTTTCCCTTACAAGCCTTCGAAAACAAAGTAGGAAAAAGTAAAAAACACACTATTATGAATATATTTTTATATTCAAATGATTTTTACTGAGACAATCACTCATGAGAAGAGTCCATACGATTCAAAGAAATTTTGAAAGAACTACAATATTTATATCAATAAATAAATGAAAGTAAAAACGAAATTTTCTAACAAGCAAACATTCTAAATCAGTTGAATCCCATCACTTGATAATTGTTTATATATGGATCATTTTAATTTTTTTCCAGGAAAATTGATTGTTCAAATAATGTTTCATAAAATAGTAGTATTAATATTCAATAAAATATAATTCCCAGAAGCTCTTTAGAACCATTATTTATTTTGTGTGGATAATGGATTATTTTCAACATTGCTCAAGACACATAAGGTCAATTATTATATGATCGAAATTTTTTTAATCATGGTTGAAGAGATTGCAGCAAGTAGTTACATGTCCAAAACTATGATACTATAATACTTAACTTTTTTAAGGTTGTATATTTTAATCTAGTTAAAGTCCAATAAAAAGAAAATAGTTTGAAAGAATCAACAAAAACCACATCACTATCAATTTAAAAAGAAAATCTTAAAATGTTCTTGGCTAAAAAAGGATGATGTAAATAAATTTTATAAAAATAAGAGTCTCCAATTCGATCCTTAATTTACACACAAAAGGTAAAATGGCAACTGATTTCTCTGAAACCAAAGTAAGTAGCAAATAATGAACACGTTGAATCCACCTATAATACTGCAAAGCATTGGAATTTACAAATGCCAAGCATTAACCACTCATATGGTTAAAACCTTTGACGCTCTAATAAATTTTGATGTATAGGTATAATATTGAAGAGTTTTGTTAGGAGTGCAGTCAGTAAGAAAAACATACAAACATAAGGATTTTATTCATTGTCTGTTGTTTTCGTTTATGCTTTAGACTTCAGCTGGTAAATACAAGATAACAACAATGTATCTTCTCCATGATTATACTCCATATGAGGTCAACTAATAATTATTCAAGATAATTAAAAAAGCAATATAAGAAGAGTATGATTGTAAAAGAAGGATAAAGAAAAATTTGTTTACTTAAAATATAAATATTGAATAATATTAGTTGTATATTTGAGGAAGAAAATGGTCCAGGTGGAGGTCAAGACTTAACTAATTTAAGGTTGTAATTTGTAATTGAAAAAGAACCATTTTCTTCCTAAAATTTAACTAATAATTATTTACTCTTCTTCTGCCTGTGTGAAACCAGGTTAGGTCAGAGCTGAACTCCTAACAGTAAACTATTTTAAATAGAAATAAATAAATATTTTAAATGTAAATTAACAATTATTTAAATTATGAGTAATTAATTTTAAAAAAACAGTTTATTTCACAATGTTCACATTATTTTACTAATTAAAATAATAATAATAAATATTATTAATCATACTTTTCTTACATTGCTTTTTGTTATAATAATTAGATTGGTATTAACACTGGTTTTTTTTTGCATTTTTTAGCTTTGATGGAGTATCAATTTTATCCTGATTGATTAAATGTGAATTCATTAATTTGAAACAGATAATTTCATGACAGAAAAAACACGAATAAAAATGAATATGCTTTGTTTTGAGCCTCTTATTTTTTGGTTTATTATTGCTTAGTATGAAATAAGAATTCATTTTTTTGTTACAATTGATAGCAAAATCTGATAATTAATAAAACTATTTGAAAACTGGCTATTTACAAAAATCTTTTAATTATTTAATCACAATAACTTCAATGGTTGATGAATCCAATCATTTCATAAAATAAAAGTAAGCTGTTAAAATATTTTTTTGCTCTTTATAAGTTTGTATTACCATGTTCTAACTAGAACTAACTAATAACAACTAATAAACTATAAAGAACTAATAATATGTGGTTTAAACAAAAAATACTACACAAATTTATACATGAATGAAAATATAAGATTTCATGTGTAAAGCAAACGTAAATTTTCAGGTTTTAAATTATACACCATTTTAAAGAAATATGCCTATACAGTGGAGAAAATAAGTATTTTAACTTACTCTGGTAAATTTTTTACCAGAATATTATTTTTATACACTGAAAATACTTAATCTAGAAAGAAACTATTGAATAGTTTTATATCCAGAGTATCGGGTTTGCTCTACATAGAACATTTTATTTTCATTTTTATGTTGCGTGATTTGTTAAAACTGCACATTTTTAAATATGATATGGTTGCATGTCTATATATTCAGCATTAGAAAATAGATATTTAAATAATAAAATTAACTGAAATATTCAAACAAGTTACTACTTGTAACTTGGTTTTTGTCAATTAATAAGGATATGGTTCTGTTATTTGTTTTTCTCTATTCAAGAGGTATCTATAAAACAAGTGAACTTTCTTTTGGTTTAATTTAAAATATGGAACTTTGAGTTTGCTTTATGTAGAATACCTTTTTTTCTCTTTTTTGAAAGGAATTGTGTTGTACAGTTTTATTCTCAACTTTTTATCTTTAATGGTAAGATGTTTTAAAATTAATTCAGGTATTTAAACTAGTCACTACTTATGATTTGAAAGTGATAAATGTTGAATAGAGCTAACATGATTTTGTTATCTATTTTTTTTTTTAATTCTTAAGAAAAATGTCTATTGTTTGTTTGTTAATTTAACATCATTTTATGCAGCTATGACTAATCGGATGATGCTACAGTGAGAGCTTTAAATTTTTTCTATCCAGGTTTAATTAGGAGAGAGATTTTTAACGAGTACCTGACATCATACAGGCTCGGGACACCCATTTAACATCCCTTCCGAAGAACGGCGTAACTAAGGATTTTTTACTCCCTTTAAAAAACATACGAAAATGTCTAATAAACTAGTAAATGCTGGAAAAATTGTATATAAAATCTGAAACTTTATTCAGAATATTTTTTTTTTTTCATTTCTGCAAAGATTTGTGTAGTATAATTTTATTCCCCACATTTTATTTCTAGTTATATGTAATGAGTTATACAATGAGTTAGTTATACAATGAGCTGAGCTATTGTAGAATTTATGAAGATATTTAAACCAGTAAATACATATGAATGTTATATATTTATTGATGACTTCTGTTTGTTGTTTTATAGTACTGCTTTATATAATTATCTTTATCCAAGAGGAATTTCCTGCCTAGAAACTGGTGTGTTATCTTTGGAAAACTATAATTTGAAATATGTGACTTCATGGTTTCTTTTGTAAGGGCTTCTGTAGTATGATTTTATTTACAACTCAATATACTTCATTAATGTAATAAACGTTTAATTAATTATATATTATAATAAAGCTATTAAATAATTAATTGAGGCATTTTATCCACTTTAACAAGTAACGTCTTACGACTTGAACATGATATATTTTAATTAATTTTAATATGTATTTGTTATTCACTTTTCGTTTTTCAAGAGGAATGTGTCCAGAAAAGTAATGAGCTTTCTTTGGAATAGTATAATTTAAAATCTTGAATTTTAGGTTTGCTATATGTAGAACACCTTGTATTCTCATCTCTATTAAGATTAGAATAGTATTATTTCAATCACAAATCATATCTTTAATTATTGTTAGATATTGTAAAATTAATTGAGATATTTAAACCAGTTACTACTAATTGTTATATGTTGATTAATGGTAAAATGGTTCTGTTATCTATTTTTCGTTATTACTAAACTTTCTTTGAAAAACTATAATTTATAATCTGGTGCATTAGGTTTACTTTATGTTGCTAAAATATCTTGTGTTGCATTTCTCTTGAGGTATAGCATACCAATTGTATATTAATTACAATTACTAATGTAATAAAGGATAAGTCAGCTTAAAATTATTTGAGGTATTTAAAAAAATTGCAACTTAAAACTTAAAAAAGTATATTTTATTTGAAAATTGTTAAAAAATTATATCATATTTAAAAAAAAAAATATATATCATATAATAATAAAATAAATTATAATTAAAAAAGTATAATTCGAAACCTCAAGCTTTGGGCTTACTTTATGTTGGACATCTTGTATTTTCATTTCGAGTAGGATTTGTGTGGAATGATTTAATTCCCAACTTTAACTCAAAACTTGAATTATAAAATATGAAATTAATAGAAAGCTACTATAAAGTTAATCGAGATACTTGTAAGGATTCCTGTTTGATTTGATAAAATAAGTTACTGCTTATTATTTGAAAGTGGCGTATGTTGATTAGTGGTAATAAGGTCCTGTTATCTGTGTTTCTTTATACAAGAGGCTACAATAGTATACAATATATCGCCATTAGTATTGTAATAATTGATACATTATTGAAAAATTAATTGAGATAATGAAAATTACTGGTGGTGAAATTGTATGTGTTGATTAGTTGTAATATGGTTCTGATATCTGTTTTCTTTATACAAGAGGCTAGTATAGCATAGATAAAATCTGCTTAATACAATAGCTCGGCATTTACTATATAATAAATAGTAAATTATTTTAAAATTAATTGAGAAATATCTACTGGTCATCTAAAATTAATTACTGGTAAAGTGATATATATTGTTAAGTGATAATATGGTTCTATTACCTCTTGTCTATTATAGAAAAGGCTACAGTTGCTCACATACTATTTTATTTTTACTATGGCTTGCCGTTTATTATGTGATAAATGGTATGTTATTGCAAAAATTAATTGAGATACTTAAATTAGTTATTGGTGGTAAAATAATATATGAAGATTTGTAGTAATATGGTCCATTTATCTATTTTTGAATATTAAAATATTTTTTATCAATAACTAAATTGCATAAGATAGTTGTTCGCTTTGATTCTATTTAAGGCTGAATAATTTAAATTTTTCAGTACTATTTAAGGCCTGTGAGGGGAAGGCATCGATTTGAAGATGGCGGGCTTTGCTATTGCGCATCCTCCAATCCCGACTCTAGGTTACCTTACTCTCATTCCACACGACGCCTTGTCGCCATTCGGCTCAGTAAATTGTTTTCCTACGTTTCGTTTTGCGGTTCGGAAAGCATTTTAGTTATTGACGAGTGTTAGATTTTTTTTTTTGGTTTATTAAAGTAAATTCGTCAGGCAGAAATGTCCTTTAACGGTGATACAGGTGTTGCTAAAAGACAACGAACGGATTTGGATGGTGTTCAACAAAGGGTAAGTACTATACTTTCATTTATAACCTTTTCTTTAGTTTTAAATGATGTCTTTGATCCGGCTTTTTACCGGCACGTTTTGACAGTTTTTTGTTCGATATGACCGGCCTCACTAAAATCGAACTTTCATCTTATTTAAAATCCTCACAATTAATTAGGCCCTTAGTTTTACCCAGGTGTTGGTTTATTTTTTTAATCATTCGTCGTGTAATTAAATCATATTGATAGATATTTAACTTGACTTTATAGAGAACATTGATATTTTCAAAATTGATATCTTCCAAAAATGATGACAGAAGGTATTACACGCAGGTGGTCCTTGTGGGTGAGTTTTAAGTTGTGTTAGAGATATGTCAACAACTCTTGTTAATACGTAAATTATTCCTATACAGATTCATTTGTTATAACGGTGGTTATTTTGCTTGGAGGCATGTTATGTTCTTCAAAATTTTATTTATTGTCAAATAAACTTGTTATAATTTGAAATGTACAATTGTTCCATACATTAGATCCATTTGAATTTTGTAGTACTACTGTAATATGTTTTTAAGTTGTATTACAATTTCTACAATCATACAGTGACTTGTTTGAAAGTTAACAAACTTAAAAAAATATAACATTTTATACGGGTTCATGGCATTGAGTGTGTTTAATTTTTGTATTGTTAAAATTAGAACAAATAAAATACAATATTGGTATGGGATTGTTTTTTTATTGCAGATTTGAATGTCTTTGGACCTATAATGTTCATATTCTTCTTTTTTTATTTTCAGGATCACACGGATGGTTATAATAAGAATTATGAGCCAAGACGGAAACGGTAAGTTTCATTTTTAATTTTTATTTTAGAATTTTGTATTTTTAAGCCTTACTACATTTAAATTTATCAATTTAAATGGCTATACCCCTTCAGTCGAGGTGAAAGATTGGAGTATTGTGAAATATAATTTTTTTTTAAGTGTTCAGTGTTTGGACCTTATCTTTATTTAACATGTGTAAATCAATTTTCTCCAGATGTTTTGTATTGAAGTTTTTTATAAGCTTAAGTGGTTATGATACCATTCTGTGGTTATAAGATAAACAGGAATAAGACTAGACAGTTGTGGTGGTGAGTAATTAAAAAAAGATAAATAAACAAGTTCTTTGTACATTTTTTGCCTTTTTTGTTGTTGTAAAAATGAGTTATTATAAACAGTTGAGCATTTTTTATCGTCCTTAATTTTTTTGTTGTAGTATGATAGCAATAATTATCTATAAATTTACTTTTACAGGCCTGAGGCAGAACCGAATAATGTGTTATTGTTCACAGTCTTCAATCCAGTTTATCCTATCACAGTTGTGAGTACTTAGTTCATTATTTATAAGCAATTTTAATTTAATTTTTCAATTTGACAGGTATTTAAAATTCCACGGCAGCCTTCTGTTGATGACCTAGTAATTGTGCCAATTTGTATAAAAAAAAAAAAAAATCATTATGAATGGTTTTTTACAACCTTGTTTGATTTATATATTAAAACCACAATTTCAATATAAAAATTGTTAAGATTGTATTTTGTTTCAATAAACCTTTGGTTATATATAAATAATGTAAATCATTGACTTCTGTTTTAAAAGAATCTGATCCTGCAATCACTTTATATTTGTTGTTATCTCGTCTTAATGTTTATATTTTATTATTCATACTTTTATATTAAATATTTAATGGACAGGAAACTTAATAAATTTATTTTAATATCAGAGTATGTTGAATTTTTTTTGTTTGAACCAAACATTTCCGTAGATTTAATTTCAAAAATAGAATTAAATAGTGAAATTTCTATGGAATGTAACCCATATTTTTGGTTAGGATTTAATTTCATATTTCCATTTTATGTTTATGAAGTTTTACTAAAGAAGAATATATTTTTTTCTACGTGATCATTTTTTATCGTAACTAATACATTTCAATATGATGTATCTCACTGGACTTAATACATTTTAAAACTCACATTTTTCCTTAATATCTCCAATTGAAAAAGAAGAAAAAAATCCATATTTTCTTTTTTAGTGTGACATTTTTATTTTAAAAAGGATGCACACCAATTCTGAGGAACCATTATTTTTCAGACCTTTTCTTATTAACTAAATAAGTCCATTTATTCATTTTTATGGGCCCAAGACTTCAGAGTACCTATGATTTATGCTTATCTTGATCAGATCTTAGCTTCTTTAAAAAGAAGAGAATAAAACGTGTTATATTAAATTGCCATTTAGAAGAATTAAAGCAATAACAGTAATAACCTTATATTAATGGAATGTTATTTTTAAACTTATATTTGGTTGGTAGCCTATGGCCCTCCTTGAAATTTTGATCTGCTAAACCTTTTTCGTTAAATATGAAGGAAAAATCTGGGGGTTGAACGTGATCTTAGACTAATCACCTCCCATCATAATAGCTGTTCAAGAAACAGTATAGTCTCTACCACGTACTGAGCCCTATCCTCAGGTTATAGTGGTACAGGTTTTCAGGTTTAAGCCGTTTACGTTACTAGCCGGAACTAACATTATTTTCAGGAAGAAATTAGATTATTATTGCATCTAAATGATAAATGGATTGAAATGATCATTTATGTATCTTGATGCTTTTAATGTTGAAAACTTTGAGCGGTGGAAGTTAATAGTGTTTGTTATAACGAGGCTATTTTTTTGTTTGATAGCCATGTTTGGGGAATAACTTCTTTGCAAGTTTTCTTCCGCCCAACAAATAAACTAAGATTATGTAGTGAGGTCTGGAAGAGTAATGAGGCGGTAAAGTACTACGTAACTTGTCGAATGACTTGAGTGCTTAGTCATTTTACCTCAATCTAAGAATCAGACACCACTGTTATTTAATTGTGAGCATGATGAATATAAAATTTTTAATTCCATATACTTAACAAAGAAGGTACTTTGTTAAAAATTTTAAGTTGTTAAAACTTTCGTTTTACAGATTTCAACTGAATTATCCATTTTTAACCTTCCTGATACTTTTCGCGGTTATGTGAAAATTTGTTTAATAATAAATTGAACGGTGATGCGACTTTCAATTTCATGACTGATAAATGTAATTTATTATTTATTTTGTACTTAATGATAAACCAATTTTTTTTTTTTTTACACGCTATATATGTACTCAGTATTGCTATCGCGAAAACTATTTTTATCAGATTTTACTTGCAATACTCATTTTGATAAGAATATAAAACAGTTTTATTGCAAATTTAACCCAGAGCAAATAATTCGTCACGAAAACGCGTTAATTGATTAAGTGCTGGCCAGTTTTATGGTTTTGACTATAACGACACATTCATAATAATAGATCGACACTGTAATGGTTGGGAATTAGATTAGACGCAAATTTATTCTAATAACTAAATAAATTAACAAGTTATTGATTTGACTAATTAAGTCATCAAATTTAGTTATTTATTGATATTGAAGCAGCAAGCGCGACTATTAAGTTATTTTATGGCTGGCCAGCTACCACTATGTGTTTTTTTACAACATTAATTTTTACCTTTTCTGTTTAAAATTTCAATTTATAATTTGTTGTATACTTGTACTATAAGATCAGTAATAAATAAATTTGTTCCAAATCTGTTGATTTTCGGAATATTTAGCTCTTGTAAAAAAAACAAACCCTAGAAGTGATATCATGTCTTTGGACTAAAAATGAGTCATTACTTTATTTGCTCTGACTTGTTCAAAGGGGCCTTTTTATTCACCCCTAAATTAGCTATTAAATTTCCAAGAGTTTTATTTTAGTTTTTTTTTTGATTGTCATTATTAATATATCGTGGAAATAATGGTATATAAATTAGCTCATCTGTGTGAGCTAGGAAGGATATGAATGGCGTAATGAAATGTTATGGCTAATGAGAAAAAAAAATATATTTTTTTGTGAGGCATTCCTAAAAACGGCGACTGATTGGAGAGAGGACAAAATAAAAAAAAAAATTACATTGGAATTCGCCATTCGCTTTATCGTAATAATTATTGAAGATTCCTCTCAACTAGGTTACTTTTTTAAATGATGATAGTTATGGAAAAAAAACAAATTTAATAAATGAAAACATGTTAACCAATTACAAAAGAAAAATTCTTAGTTAAACCGTTCTGCGGAAGGGACGTACATAAATGTTGGTCCCGAGCCTCTGCCGTGTCAAATACTCGTTTAAGATACCTATTCTGATTATACATGGAAGGGCAAAAACATATTATAACTCCCGCTGTAGCAATCGTCAGATTAACTAAAGCATAAAATAAGGTTAAATGAATAGACCAACATGTGAGGATATTATAAGAAAAAAATGTTTGAATATATTATTCTAAAAAGTTTATGAGGAAGTATGCTGCTGTATGCTGACGTCATGAAAAGATACATGTGTGCTCAATCTATTTCAATGCACATTAAAAAAAAAAATCATTCATATTTTGTGTTTTTCACATTTGTTTAACATTGAAACGAATATGTTTCCTTTATGTATACTTTTTTTAATTCACTGACATTGACAGTAATATCCCAGTATACTACTCCATTATTCTTTTACATGATGTACAAAAAGAATGCATATTCAAAGGATACCGTAGCAAAAGGAATAATGGAATAAATTTAATACCGCCCCTTTTTTGAGCAGGTAGATTGATTGGATCGCATAATTGTGCAGATCTGGCCTCGAAATTATTTAACGTTGGCAAGCCAAACCTTTTGTATTATTTTTCATTTGCCTTCTATTGTATGCCTCTTGGCTGGTTTCCTCACTTCATTAATTGCAATTGCGTCATTTCGATTGCTTGTTTGCTTTCAACCGTACAAGTGTTTAGCGAGTAACAGCGAGAAGAAGAGGTGAGTTCTGTTTAGCGTGATTGATACAGTATTACTGTCCATTTGATCGAAAGATCGATCGGTAAGAAAAGCGTTTGTCGCTTAAGCCATGCATTGAAGGCGATTGATGAAAAGTTTGTCTGACGCGAGTTCTTGAAGAGATTGAACGTATGTAGGTGGTTTTGATCAATCTTTATCTCAATCACTCTGCAGCAGGTGTGGAGAATTGTTCGGTCTCTTTTAACAAGAGTTTATAAGATATTGGAAAGTACAGATCAATAAAAATAAAAGAAGTGTGGTTATAAAAAATATATTGTTACTTTAAAATGAGGTAATTTGTGACAGGCAAATAATTTTTATAGGTGTAATGTAAGTAATAGTTTGGGGTTTAAATCCGGCTATGACAGATACATTTATTTAATCTTTTAACAGCCGGGGATGGAACCTGTGGGATCCTAAGACCCTCCTTCATCTTACCCATCCTCTGTAAAGTAGGTGTGGGAGAAAAACCTGGCGGTTGAGCGTAATCTCCAACTAATGACCTTCCTCATGACAACAGTTGTCCTAGAAATAGTTCAGTCTCTACCTCTTGAATTGAACACAAGGCTCAAAATTTTGATCAAATGATTGACCTCCTATTTCTGTAAAGCTTGAAACGCTTGTCAGTACATACTTGTTCAATATTAACAAAAAGATAAAGTATCAATCTCTACTCAATGTATCATATCATACTCATGGCCGCCTTGTTCAGTGAAGCTTGAAGCGCTCTACTCGTTTTTTCAATTCGAACACTTACTGTACTTTTACATTCTCTTTCTTTTATGAAGGTAAAACCCTCTTGTTCTTAATATTGCTTGTCATTCAATCTCAGAAAATCATACAACAGGTATGAATATAACATTTCTCTTATTGTTGTTTTGTTTAGAAGAGTAATGAATTGATTGTATTACCGATAACAAAGGTTAATTTGTTCTTGCGCGAATTTCTATTCATCTTCATATTTCAAAAAGCCATTTTCAAATTGAATGGCATTGAATTTTTATGAACAAAGTTAACCAAGATTGAATGTCATTCTGGCTCTTTCTCATTTCAATTGCTATTGTTCTTTTTGTTATAAATTTTGACAATTTAATTACATTTCATTCAATTCAGATGATCCTACTCTTAAATATAAAAATAAAAAGGGATTTTTATTCAAACAATTACAGGTAGTGGTTGGGTAATGAAGGAAGAATCGCGAGTTAAAACAAAATGGATCGAAAAAACATTTATCGGTCAAATCTCTCTTGTATCGTGTATTATTTTTATAACATTGAAATTGTCATTATGTTTTGTATATTTTTTTTTGCTAATTTTGTTTGCTAAATATTTGGTAAATTTGGAGAATATTGGCAAGTTTTAAAAACAATTAAATTAACAAATATAAGAAAAAATCGAATAAATGATAAATATCGGATACCGTATAAAGTTAGTTAAAATATGTTGGAGACACATCACACTATCTGATTAGAGATTTCTTATTTATTTTATATATATTTTTAATCTATAAAATTTATGAAGGTGGAGGAAAATTATAAAGTTTTTGGGAATAATTATAAAAACTAGCATTTTTATTTAAGAAATAGTATTTTGGACTCACTTAGTAGTTTTGTTTTATTATTTTAATGGACTATTGAGAAAAGGGTGTATCTGTATTTAATATAATGATTTTAAATGAAAGGGATTTTATAATTCCTTTCTATTTTATCAGCGTATGCAATCGTTTAGTCGCTATCAAAATGGCTGCTGGTTATGACGAGTTCCGAGAGTAATCTTGATTTTGCTTTGTAATTGTTGTTGACTCTAATAACTACTATTTTATTATTGCAAAACGTACAACTTTATTTATAAATTTATTTTTTACTTGTTATTTTATCTTGTGGACCATGAATAATTTCATATAATTGAAAAAAAAAATAGTTAGACCTGGTGTTTTTTTATTCATTTGACGTCACTTTATGCTGGTACGGCTAATCGGACGAGGCTACATCGGGAGTTGCCAATTCTGGTAGTGTTAGAATAGGGAAGTTTAACGAGTATCTGACAACCTATGGACCGCCATTTAACGCCCCCTTCGAAGGTCGGCACTACCAAGAATATTTTGCTCTTTTCAAAGTTAGTGGTTTTATATAATTGCAAATAACATATTAAACTTTAAATATTCTCAGGTACCGGGAATAATACTTCTTTGGAAACTCTTAATCTACCATTATTTAAGCCATAATTTTATGAAGGTACAACGGAATCATCTACAGTATACGATAGAATAACAAAGTAAAGTGGATGGTTAGAATAACAAAACAAAAAAGTTCATAGAATATTAAAAAATTATATTCTTTTGCCTATCTAGGTTTAATTAGAATAGGGATTTTTAACGAGTATCTGACACCACATATGCTCAGGAAGGCCATTTTACGTCCCTTCCGAAGGACGACAAAACCAAGGATTGTTTACTCCTTATTAAAAAAATCCTATGGCCATCTGCCGTGCAGGGAACCAGATTTTGGGCGTTGTAGGTTGTTATGATAATCACTAACCCACAGGTGACCCCAAATGTTTTTAGTTTAATTGAATCCTAATTAGATTTATCAAAATTTATGAACATGATGGTGTGATGCAAAGCTTAACTAAACTAAACTGTCACAATTGATTAGTCATAAATTATGTATTAAATCTGTAACTGTGGAATGGATGATACGGGAATCGACTCTGAATTTCCATTGAAATCGATTATTAATGCTTGGATATGGGGCATTGTATATGGATGTATCGCTCTCGTTCTCCCTTCGGTTTTATACGTCCACCGTTCTCTCACATTTTTTCGCAGAACACCCTCTCCTATCATTTTTTTTAGTTTATTTGTAAATTAATTTCTTTTATTCATTGCCATTCTTTACTAATTAGGATCTCTGAATGTCCTTTGAAATATTCATCGACTGATTCGGTGTCGAGTTCTCTCTTCCTATTGACACTTAGGCATATTCATTATTGATGTTCAGCTTTTTTTTTTTGGTTTATTTATATTTGATGGTGATTAAAATATAAAAATAAAAATATTTAAATATTATTTTTTTAGTTGTTAGTTCATTTAACGTCACTTTATACTGTTTTGGCTAATTGGTTGATGCTACAACGGAATTCCTAAATTTCCCTTGTTACTAGGCAATATTAGGGGATCTTAAATGAATCCTGACACCACGGTACAGGCTCAAGACCCCCGTTTTACGTCCCTTCCAAAGGAAGGCATAACCAAGGATTTTTTACTCCCTTTAAAAAATCCTAAGGCAACCTGCTAGGCTGCCAACCCGCGACCTTATTTGATTGTTATGCTAATCAAGACCACAGGTGACGCTTATTTTTTTAGTTTATGAATGAATCATTAGCGTCTATTTAAAGAAGTGTCCGACAGCTAAAATTTCAAATTAATGAATAACTATAGTATTTAAAGGTAAAATGGTTTTAAACGTTACTGTTTAGCTTTTTTAAAAAAATATTTGTTTAAACTGTAGGTCCTTTTTTAAATCATAGATATCATCAAGAGCTATCAAGATTTTATTTTAATTCTCTCTTTTACTTTTAATCTGGCAACGTCGTGCCAAATAACCACTTTCTCTGAAGAATCCATTTTTAGATCAATTAGAAGACTATTTTCGATATTTAGATTTAAACAGTAACCAAATCAATTTCGACATGTTTTGTTGGCAGGTACGCCTTTCATTGTGTTTATATCTCGCTCAACTAAAAACGCTTAGTCGTATGAAGTTTTAATTTTGTGAATGGTACGACTATATCACGTCATGCTGGGTGGGTACTTTTCTTTTTGTTCACTGTAATTGGAAGGTGAAGGTCATAAACGATTTTCATAATCTATAGATAAAACATCTCGATTTTGGTATATAATACAAAATATATATATATAATTTAGCCAACTAGAATGCAAATTTTTAATGCAGTATCGATGATAATCAATCATTTTATGAGGAAAATGTTTGGAGATGGTATTTTAGATATCGTCAACATTTTTTAATTTTTTGCTTCTTTTACAATGTTTTAGAAAATCTGATGGTGCAATATTGGGCGAGCATGGTGGGTGGAGACTTTCGCATTATCGTGTTGAAGAATAACCCCATTTCTTTTAACAACTGATGTCTATTTTTCAATTAAAGATTGATTCACTCGACACAATTTTTCACAGAAAAGGTCTTCATTCATAGTTTCTTCAGGTTTCAAAATGAACCATCCCGCGAAAACTCCACAAAAAACCCTTAAGTTCTGTTAGATAATTTAACTCTGCTTTTTTGGACGTTTTGGCCTCTCATAGTGGATCCATTTTTTACTACAGTGATCAAGCGATCAAAAATTTCGTCTGGATGTGTGCTGAATCAGTATGTTGCATGTTAGATTTGTTTTCTTCATACAGAATATGCGGGGCACGAACACCTGCTCCGCATACGTTCCCAATCTGCTTGTTTCTTGGATTGTCCAATGTTCTTGGATTGTCGACCTTCTATAGGTTGGTTAAAAGTGTCATTTGCCCCAACATGTCATTGTCTAAGGTTTATTGGTCTTCCTGATCGACACGAATCGGAAGTATTTATATCTTATGCTTTAAATGCTGTTAAAAGTTGGTATTTAACCATAATTGCAATATTATTTTAATTTAATTATTTACGAGTAAACAAGCCACTGAAACCTTAAAATATCTTAGGAGCAACTTTGAATTACATTATGAGCTGATCAATGACCGATGAATATCCAAACAACATTACTTTTCTGTCCTATTATCATAAGGTGGGATACAATAAAAATGGACGTAAAGAGGATTCCTCTTCCTTTAAGTATAATAATCCTTAAAGGATTATTATACATACATACTTTTGAAGAAAAGTCCTTAACCAAAGTCGGACTTGACCACCTACTTACCGGTGCTATAGATATTTATGTTGATATCTGAAATCGAAAAATTTCGCGATTACAATTCATTCTTTGCTGTGTACTTGGAAGTAATTAAAATTCTTCACCTGCCTTCTGCTGTACGTTACTCAAATAACTAAAAAGAGAGAGAGAGAAATGCTTTATTTTCAGCAATGCTGTTCAACTATATTGGATTGCCGTAATACATAGATCTAGAACATACGGGACGGATCTCGAAGTTTCGCGAAAAGGCCTCTTTCATCTCTGCCAACAAGGGGGCTTTGTTCTCTTCCAGGAATCGCCAATTTCCGCGCCCGTAACAATAGCATACTGATCAATCCATATCGGACATTCTGTACATTACAATTTGCTTGTTTTAAATGCATACTTAAAAACTACAGTACAATTCTTAATTTGTCTACTCTCTTTTCTTTTTTTATATACAAGAAAATAAAGAAAATAAGAACCAGATTAACTACGCACATATATGCAATTTATGAATATAAATAATTTTTTTTTTTTAAATTTATTTATTGATATTTACAACTGTATTACAATTATACAACAAGTAAATAGAATGCGTGTTACATAATGACAAATCAAATCAAAGTTCAATAAGAAGGTCACGTGGCCATCTTCTTTTCAGACGCCTCGGAGGATTATCGGGAATTGATGAGGAAGCTAGGTTTGAAACTAGAGGGTTTGAGTGGGAATGAAGTTTGCTATGAAAGGATAGATAAATAAATTAAAAAAAAAATGTATATATTAAATATATTAGCGTGTGGGGTATCAACTACTACATGCATGATGGTGAATTATCCCCAGAGAGTCAAGAATAATATTCTCGGCGAACACAGCCACATCCCTGCTATTGATACCCAGGTCATCGAGGAAGCTCCTGTTCTTTTCGGAATCGTTCCGCGAGACCCAAACCAGAGGCCTCTCACGGTGAACTCTCTCTCTCCGAAGGTCTCCCGGAATTTCTCCTTTAGGAAAGGGATGCATTTGTCATATATTTCCTTCTTTTCCCTTTCCACTCCACCCGCCTGGTCAAGTTCATTATTTTCAAATCCCACCGTCGGATCCAACAACCATGCTATTTTTCCGGTCTTCTTAAATGCGACAATATCAGCATATCTTGTGGATCCCTCAGTGTCGATACAATAGACCTCGCCAAAGCAGGCGAAGTCTTTTTCCTATAGGAGCCTCATTAATTCGTGTTTGACCCTATGGTGTCGGCGTGCTATGAGGAGGGAGTTGTTGGGGCATTTTCCCAGCACATGGGCTGGTGTTTCTGACTCTCTGCCGCATTTGCGACAGAGGGACCCAACTTTTCTCGCCTGTCCGCCGGCTCCTGGGACTCCACGCAGAGGCGCAAACTTGATGTTCAGAAAAAACCTGTGAAGGTTCTAGGGTTCAGTTAGAGACTGTACTGATTCTTGGACAACGATTGTGTAGGGAGGTGATTTGTCCTACATAACGAGCAATCGCCTGCTTTAACCTCCTTATTTTGGGTACCCTATTTATAGCGGCTGGATGAGCCCCAGGAGGATCCTAGATCCCACAGGGTCCATCTCCGGCCGCTAACAGATTAAATAAAAGTCTGTCAGCGAGGGGGATTTGAAGCCAGTACCTTCGGCATTGCAATTCAGCGCTCTACCACTGAGTCACTCCGCTCCCATAATAACTAAATAAGGAAAGTTTTAGATTTATTGTTTTCAATCATGAACCTTTGCTATGAAAAAAGAAAAGGAGATTACTCAAGTAGTGGTTTAGAACTTTTTAATGAGCCGTAGTTAGGTTCAAAACCCAATACACCTGTTCTTGAAAAGAAATCTAAAACCTCTAATTGAGCAATAGCAGTATTGTTGAAGGGTCGGCTGCTCGTATTTGAGTTGGATTACTAATAACTGGATCTCTGTTCAACTTTTTTTTAATATCCTTCTCCATCACTACCTTTATCTGCTTTATCGGTCAAGTTAAATCAAACCTTGCTTTTTTTTTATTGCCTTCTCTCTTTTTTCCTCCCTTGGCGTTTTAGTGTACCTGTAAATGTAAAGTCTTTTCAATATTCAATATAAAGTATTTTCAAAATTTCGGTAGCGGGGTTATAGGTTCAGGGTTCGAGGCCGACTGTGGAATGATAAATTATTTATTTTGTTATCTGGAGTGGGTCGTCCATGCATTAGCTGAAGACTCTCCTGGCGTTCACACAATCTCTATAAAATGAGTACATTTTAAAAAGTGAACAATCTCTTGCATTTAAATGTGATATCGGCCAAATCACCTTACTGTAGATCTGTTAGCTTAGAAATAGTGTAGTCTGCAGTATGTACTGGACTAACCACTCATTCATGGTTTATACTGGTACAATTTATTTTTTATTTATAGCTTCTATGAATTCGAAAATTTCTAAATTTTCACGTTTCTTCTGCTTACTGTTATGTATTAATAATGTCTTTTACTTTTTCAAATAATGTTTGATATGAAATTCTCTTGGGGCTCTCAATAAATATTCTATGTATTGAAGCAGTTATTTTATATAATGATATAAATAAATATAGGCCTCTCGCAACCTCTATAGAATAGATACCTTTTATGGGGTTTCAACCTCTGGCAGCTCCATGCACAACCGTTAGTTTAGAAACAATTAAATCTTCAATATATATTTTAAAAGTTATTTTAATAACTATAACTTATAAGTTAATTTATGCTTTCTTTGAATTTGATAATTATTATATTTTTTGTTTCTTCCGTCTATTCTTTAATCTCTTCTTATTAACCCCAAGTTATCATCTTCTTTTTTTTCCGATCAAACAATACTTGATAGTGTTACGGGCGCCGGCAGGAAGACGGAAGCAAGAGGATTAGCGGCTTAAATCCGTCGGCGGGAGAAGTTAAAATAGGATTAGGACGGTTCTAGATCGTCTCCTTTTGTCGGCAAAGGATTAAGAATATTCCAGAATTATCTGGCCCCTTCGAGTTCTAGAATGTTCGGCCTTGCCTATAAAAAGAATTCCCTCACCTCGAGTCAGTCAGTCTTAGCCTGAGAGTAGACCAGTGAAGATCAGTGATAAGTGTAATAAGTGAGTGTCAGTGTGATAAACTAGTCAGTGTCGAGCCGGCCAGTGTAATAAGTGTATCAGTGAACTGTAACAGTCTCGCGAGTGCAATAAACTGTTTCTGTTTGTTACTGTGTGTCAGTTTGTGATACTTGAAGAATCTTACGGTCGGTGGACTAGTGAACTGTAAGTTTTAATTATTAGTTATAAATTGTAGTGTAATATATTCATAGAAACTATTGTAACTAGTTAAGCTATCTATAATTAGTAATATCTAATATTATTGTAATAATTAAATAGGAATTAGGCCTAAATAATAAATATTTAGAATATTGTTATTATAAATTTATATTAGTTCAATAATTTAATTGTTAATAGTCTAGTTGTATCCTTTTTATCATTTTGTTAATAAATAATAGTATCTTTAATTAAAGAATTGTTTAATTCATTTTAATACCCAGTAGCCCGTAACAAATTGGTGTCAGAAGTGGGATTATTGTGTAATTGCTATTATTTTGCATTTTGTAATTATTGGGCTACTGCATGAAGAATGGCTTCTAAAAGTGTTAAGTTAATTGATTTAAAAGTTGCGGATTTGAAACGTGAATTGGAGGAACGTGATCTTGATTGTTCCGGAACTAAAAGTGTGTTGCAACAGCGCTTGCGTCAATTTTTTGTAGATTTAGGGGAAAATCCAGATGACGTTCTGTTTGAAACTGATTTAAGCAAGTTGTTTGCAACTTTTAAAAATGAGTTAAGAAATGTAGAAAATAATCTGGGTAATGAATTAGGTACTGTTAAAAATGAGTTAAGCAATGTTAAAAATGAGCTAGGTAATGAATTAGATACTGTGAAAAGTGATTTATTGGATACATTAGAGTCTAAGTTAGGCATATTAGAGACTAAGTTAATGGAAAATGTTGAGAATAAGTTAGCTAATGTAGATAATAAGTTAGCCGATGTAAATAATGAAGTAGCTAATTTTGGTAATAAGTTAGCCGATGTAAATAATGAAGTAGCTAATTTTGGTAATAAGTTAGCCGATGTAAATAATAAAGTGGCTAATGTAGAATCTAGGTTAGGGGAAGAACTGAACGCAATTAAAGACGAACTTAGGCTAAGAGTCGAGGCTCTCGAGGGACGTATGAGCAACCCACCGAAGAACGACACCGACCTTTCCTCCGAGGGCAGCCTTCATAAAACCATTATGCCCGCCAATTCAGGGACGCCACCAACTCACAACACCATTCCAGTGTTTGACGGAAAGACGCCGTGGGAGGACTACATGACTCTCTTCGAGACTCCGGCTTCGATCCACCGGTGGTCGAAAGAGACCCAAGCTTCAGCTTTGTGCCTGGCCTTGCGGGGAGACGCCTTGGGAGTACTGCAGGGGATGCCACTGTCGGAGCGGTCTAACTACGGGGAGCTGGTTAGAAGACTGGAGATGCGTTTCGGCCACCGCCACATGGACCAGCTATATCGCTCACAGCTGAGAAGCAGGATCCAGAAGACCAACGAGACTCTACAGGAATTTGAAGCAGACATAGCACGGCTGGTGAGGAATGCTTACCCATCGGTCACCGATGATGTCTACGAGAGCCTGGCTGTCGACAAATTCCTGGATGGACTTCGGGACCCCGAGACGCAACAAGCAGTTAAGCTCGCCCGGCCAAAAACGCTAGGAGACGCATTATCTCAGGCCATGGAGTTCGAGGCTGTCAGACAGTCAGTACGGGGCCATGCACGAGTTCGAGCAGCAGAAGCGGAGCCTAATAAGGTCCCTAGCGTCGAAGATATTCTGACAAAGGTCTTGGAGGCTCTAAGGACCCGTAAGAAGGAGATACGCTGTTGGAGCTGCGGCCAACTTGGACACCCTAGAAGCAAGTGTCCATCCAAGAAGCAAGAAAAGCCACAGGAACGAAGTAGGGTTGATGGGGAGGAACAACTATCAGCCCGCTACGTCAGAGGCCCGAGGAAGACCAGTAGAGTTGCGTCTTTAGGGAGCAGAACGAACAGCTTCTACGTTGATGGGAAGGTGAACGGGCAGCTGCGAAGTCTGCTACTGGATACCGGCGCAACCAAGACAATCTTGAGCTCAAAGACAGTTCCTGCTGAGAAGATGTTGCCAACGATTTGGACATTACGGACTGCCACAGGTGAGCTAGCCAAGGTCTACGGGGAGACAGTTGCCTACTTCATCATCGGGGGTCAACATCTGAAGCACCGCGCTCTCGTGGCAGATATTGATGAAGATGTCATATTGGGCACGGACTTGATGATCACATGCGGGATCAAGCTGGATATGGCAAGAGGTGTGATGACGCTGGGAGACGAAGAAGTCATCCTCCGGCAGGGAAAGGATATCTACGCACGAGTGCGCTTACTAGAAGACACCACTTTACCTTCTCGGAGCCAAATCATAACACAGGGGACGGTCGAAGGACATCTACCTGAGGGTCAATGTGTGCTTCTTGAACCTGGAAAACAAGAAGAACAGGATATCGGACGCGGCGTACTGGTGGCTAGGTCTCTCATCAAGGTCGGACGTACAACTCCGATTCGGCTAATGAACCTGAACAGCTTCCCAGTAACGCTGAACAAAGGAACACCGGTAGGTGAATGTACAACCGCTACCTCAGTGGTTCGTCAGCTGCAACGTCATCCCACCGAGCTGCGAGGACTGCCGGAAGAACTAACAGGATTTGTGGACGAATCCTGCCAGGAACTCTCGCCTGAACAGAGCGAAGAAGTGAAGAAGATGATTATCCGATGGCAGGACGTCTTCGAGATCAGCCCAGGGCCACGGGGTAGAACGGATATCGTCCAGCACAGAATTGACACCGGGGATGCTAAGCCCATCCGACAGGTCCCGCGGAGGCTGCCGTTAGCCAAACGGGAGGACGCCGAGAAGATCATCAAGGAGATGGCGACTGATGGTGTCATTGAGCCTTCGAGTAGCCCCTGGATGTCTCCTGTTGTACTGGTGAAAAAGAAGGACGGCACAACGAGATTCTGCGTAGACTACCGCCTTCTGAACAACGTCACCAAGAAAGACAGTTATCCGCTCCCCAGGATTGATGATACGCTGGACACCCTGGAGGGGTGTGAACTTTTCTCTACCTTGGATCTCCGCAGTGGATATTGGCAGGTTGGATTGAAACCTGAAGATAAAGAGAAGACAGCGTTCTCGATTGGGACTGGACTCTGGCAATTTACGGTAATGCCATTCGGGCTTTGCAATGCTCCTGCGACATTTGAGAGGCTGATGGAAAGCGTTTTAAGAGGTCTCTCTTGGGAAATTTGCCTGGTATACTTAGATGACATCATTGTGCTGGGAAAGTCCTTCGCTCACCATCTGAAGAATCTGGAGAAGGTCTTCGAACGACTGCGTGCAGCGAATCTTAAACTGAACCCGAAGAAGTGTCATCTCTTCCGAAGGCAAGTCAACTATCTGGGTCATGTTGTGTCGGACAACGGAGTTGCCGTTGACCCAGAGAAGATTGCAGCGATCACCGACTGGCCAGTACCTCGAGATAAGCACCAAGTAAGAAGTTTTCTCGGCCTCTGCACCTACTACAGGAGATACGTGAAAGGATTTGCAAACATTGCAAAACCTCTTACCAGGCTCACCGAGGAAAAACGGACTTTCCTTTGGGATCACGAGTGTCAGGCATCCTTTGAGGAGTTGAAGAAGAAATTGAGTAGTGCTCCTATTCTGAGCTATCCCCGTCCCGAGGGCAAGTTCATACTTGATACAGACGCCAGCAACACCGCTATTGGGAGCGTCCTCTCTCAGCTCCAAGATGGAGAAGAAACGGTCATTGGATATTTCAGTAAAGCGCTCTCAGCTCCGGAACGCAACTACTGTGTCACAAGGAAGGAGCTTCTGGCAGTGGTGAAATCTATAGAGCATTTTCACAAATACCTATACGGCAGAAGATTCCTCCTGAGAACGGACCACGCGGCTCTAATGTGGCTGCTAAGATTCAAGTCACCAGAAGGACAAGTGGCGAGGTGGATAGAGCGCCTTCAAGAATATGACTTTGAATCTGCTCATCGTGCTGGAACGAGTCACAGAAATGCGGATGCGCTCTCAATGGCGAAGACTGCGGGCATTGTTCTCGACAAGAAGAGAAGCAGGCATCAGTGTTGAGGACAACGGTGGTCATGGATCGTTGGCAGGATGCAGAGGTGTCAAAAGAACAGGACGAGGACCCGGACTTGAAGCAAATAAAACAATGGAAACTATCGGGGCAAGGAAGACCAACCTGGCAGGATGTTGCTCCAATGTCGAAGAATGTAAAGACTTACTGGGCCCAATGGGACTCCATTCTAGTGGACAACGGGCTACTGAAACGGGCATTGGAGAACACGGAAGGAGATCAGCGCAGACTTCAGCTCATCGTTCCAAAGAGTAAAGTGCCCGAAGTACTCAGGGAACTTCATGACGGAGTATCTGGCGGCCACCTTGGAGTTCACCGTACATTGGAAAAGGTACGTGAACGCTTTTACTGGGCGAACCTCAAGGACGATGTGTTGGACTGGTGCAGGCGTTGTGCGACTTGTGCGGCTTCTAACGGACCCATAAGAAGAAAGAAGGCCCCAATGAGGAAGTACAACGTGGGAGCACCGTTTGAGAGAATAGCAATTGACATCGCTGGCCCTTTCCCTGTGACGGATGAAGGTAACCGGTATATTCTCGTGGCCATGGACTACTTTTCCAAGTGGGTGGAAGCTTACGCCCTTCCGAATCAGGAGGCAGTCACGGTTGCGGACGTACTGGTGAAGCAGCTCGTCAGTAGGTTTGGAGTACCCATGGAACTTCACTCTGACCAGGGACGAAACTTCGAGTCTGCAGTCTTCTCCGGGATGTGCGAAGCACTGGGAATACGGAAGACCAGGACGACACCTCTTCACCCTCAATCCGATGGCATGGTGGAGCGCATGAACAGGACTATGGGTCGATATTTGTCCAAAGTGGTCTCCGACCATCAGCGAGACTGGGACCAGTATCTTCACCTATTCCTGCTGGCCTACCGCAGTTCAGTCAGTGAGGCAACGGGGCAGACTCCCGCAAATGTGGTATTCGGCAGAAAACTTCGGTTGCCTTGTGATCTGAAATTCGGTTTCAAGCCTGACGAGGAAATTGCCGGAGAGGAGTACGTCACGGATCTACGGAAGCGAATGGATAATATCCACGAGAAGGTTCGCACAAACATCCAGGGGGCAAGTGACAGAATGAAGGAGCGCTACGACATCAGGGCTGAGAAAGGTGGCTACCAACCTGGAGACTTGGTCTGGCTACATGATCCTCGAAGAAGGCGAGGCTACTCACCTAAACTGCAGAACTCCTGGGACGGCCCGTTTGAGATCGTCAAGAGGATCAACGACGTCGTATATAGGATCAGGAAGCAGCCTCAAGGAAAACCCAAGGTAGTCCATTTCAATAGACTGGCGCCGTACAAAGGAGGCCATGGCCCGGCAGAAGACCAGCAGGTTAGGTACCTAAACAATGTGGAGACAAATAATGACCCAGTTGCAAATACTAAGGTCCCGGGGTTTCGTGGAGTAACTCAGGTAATCTACAGGGATATCTTCTCGTTACCAGTGGAGTATTCTCTGGCCCATTGCGTTGCCGAAGATCTGAGGACTTCTCGAGGGATTGCAACGGTCTTCAGGAAGAAGTTCGGCGGAACTGAGGAGCTGGAACGCCAAGAACCAAGTGTCGGGAAGGCAATTCACCTGCCGCACGAGGGACGACACCTGTTTTACTTGGTTACCAAGCGGGCCACTGATCAGAAGCCAACATATGACGCACTGCGGCGAAGCCTCGACGACCTTCGGAGTAAGCTTCTGAGACTGCGTGTCACTAAGCTCGCTATTCCGAAGTTGGGCTGTGGATACGACGGCTTGGAGTGGAAGATTGTCAGGGACATGATCGAACAGACATTCTCCACCTCTGGAGTTGCCATATTGGTGTGCACGTTCAACCCCTGGAAAGAAAGTGCGTCTCCATCAGTAGAAGCTCATAAATGCCCGATTTCTCCGGACTTGCTCTGGGGCAGAGCACTTTTAAGGAGGGGGCAGTGTTACGGGCGCCGGCAGGAAGACGGAAGCAAGAGGATTAGCGGCTTAAATCCGTCGGCGGGAGAAGTTAAAATAGGATTAGGACGGTTCTAGATCGTCTCCTTTTGTCGGCAAAGGATTAAGAATATTCCAGAATTATCTGGCCCCTTCGAGTTCTAGAATGTTCGGCCTTGCCTATAAAAAGAATTCCCTCACCTCGAGTCAGTCAGTCTTAGCCTGAGAGTAGACCAGTGAAGATCAGTGATAAGTGTAATAAGTGAGTGTCAGTGTGATAAACTAGTCAGTGTCGAACCGGCCAGTGTAATAAGTGTATCAGTGAACTGTAACAGTCTCGCGAGTGCAATAAACTGTTTCTGTTTGTTACTGTGTGTCAGTTTGTGATACTTGAAGAATCTTACGGTCGGTGGACTTGTGAACTGTAAGTTTTAATTATTAGTTATAAATTGTAGTGTAATATATTCATAGAAACTATTGTAACTAGTTAAGCTATCTATAATTAGTAATATCTAATATTATTGTAATAATTAAATAGGAATTAGGCCTAAATAATAAATATTTAGAATATTGTTATTATAAATTTATATTAGTTCAATAATTTAATTGTTAATAGTCTAGTTGTATCCTTTTTATCATTTTGTTAATAAATAATAGTATCTTTAATTAAAGAATTGTTTAATTCATTTTAATACCCAGTAGCCCGTAACAATATTATTGCAATCCTTGCTGTGTGCCTGTTCTCAATAAATATTGCATTTACAGTTATTTTATACGATAATATCTAATATTTATTGAAGCTCCCACCTGAGAAAATGCTGGAGCTTGGTCTAGTGATGTAAGGTACTCGTAATGGAGGGGGCTGCAGAATAACTTTTAGGAGTATAAGTGGTTTTATTTAGAATTTTTGTGCCCTAATGGGAGTTTTAAATTTGTTTTTAAAAGTCATGTTCTTTTCCTCCCCCTCATAAAGGGCAAATATAAAGTTTTTATAAATTACTTTCGTGATTGTCCATTTACCATAAAATAATAATAATTATAAAAAAAAAAAGGTTGTCACCGTCGTTTAGAATTAAAATGATTTTAATTTCCGAGAATTTTTCATGAAATTTAAAACAGAGGGCAAGACACCAATCCTTAATTTGGTATAGCGCTCAACAAAATAATTGCTAAACGGCACTTCAAGCTTTCTTGGTACCAGACCTCCCTTACCGATCATACAAGCCCGATATTTTGTTAATCTTAAAGGAAGAAAAAATTTGCGAGTATAGTTGAAATAGGTGTACCGGCAGATGAAAATATCCATAATGTGGTCGTTGAAAAAATTATAAACTTTCAGGACCTGGCAGAGGAATTGAAGCAATTATATAGGATTCATAAAGCAAACGTTTTATCGTTGGTCATATCCACGAATGGGCCTGTTCTAGAAGTAACATCGAACATTTTAAAAGAATTATACCTTAATTATAATTTTCTAGATCAAAAGCAGAAAGCTGTATTACTCGGAACTGCGAGTATCGTAAGAAAAGTAATGAATATAGCAAATTATTTTTTCAAGCCTCGCCCTTGACTTATGCAGGCGTAGGCGCTTTCTCCGCTAGAAGCCGAGAAAAATAATAGTAAAAAGAAATAATAAAAAAGTTTGTCACCATCGTTTCGAATTAGATTGATCATTAGATTTGTTGGAATATATTTTTAAAAATGAGCCCAATTGGCCCTCGTTGACCTATTGATAATTACCCCAAATAAAATAGCTATTTTAGTCGGCCCAAAAAAAAATCCGTATTAATAATTAATTATATGCCAGAGAAATCTACGTTGTTGTTACTATTATTGAATTGAACAATGCAATTCATGAATGAATAATGTAGAATTAGAATAGGACCGGAGGGAGCTAAATAAAGAGTAATGCATCATTGAATACATAAATGATTCATTAACCTTTCCTTTACCTTATCTTTCGTTCAATTTGGAAATTTATTCAAATACATTGCTGGTCGTGCCCGTGAGAAATATCCTACGTCATAATGGTAAATGATAAATTAATTAGTAATGGTAATGAATGGTAAACGTGGAATTAGGCTTCATCATGGAATTTATTTAATGTTTGAACCGTAAACCTAAATTATGTTTTAGCTCTGTAATAGCAACTAATGAAGAAATTACCTAATGGTATAACTGGTTGAAATATTTCATTGGCTTGGAACGAATACTTTATTCTAGAAGTTATGAAGTCGTCATACGATATTTTGCGTGCCCGGGGTTTAAAGTAGCTTGTCATTTCTCATGCTCTCATATGGTAAACTTGCGTAAGTCACGTCAATTTCAAGGTTTTATGCTTTGAAGTCAACCTACCTTCTCAATATATCTCTCGTGTTTATGAAATGAGGTCAAGAAATTTAAATTTTATGATATACAAAAATATTATTACATTCCTATGGGCCCTTTACTTTACTTTTTCTATATAACTTATTTTATGTTTTTCCTATTTTATTTTATTTTATTGTAGTCATATTTTTACAACTGCGTAATATCATAACATGGCGATTTTCTCCACATCTCCTTTTTTTCGGGATCAGCGTGCTTATTATTTTTTGTAATCCAAATTTTAATAACATTAAAATTTGGATTACAAAAAATTCAATTGTTTCCACTGCTATTTCAAAAGCTTAATACGAAAAAGCACCTTTATAGTACCGCTTAGTTTTACAAAACATTAGTTATGGCGTCCTTTGGAGGGCACGTGAAATTGTGGTCCCCACCCTGTGTGGGGTGTTTGGTGCTAATCCTAATTATACCCGGATAGGGAAAATTTCGGACTCCCTCTGTGGCATCGTCTGATCAACAAAAAGTGACTTAAAATAATTAAACAACAAACTTTTTTGGAGGAATCATCATTATGATTTTTCTCGGTGCAGTAGGTGGAGGAAGCTTTGATTCCTGACGGAATTGAAAATATTGTCTTAAGAATACAGAATTCCTATACGCGCTTCAGGTTTGAATCCCGGCCAGGACGAATCTTTTCTCTTCAAAACAAAAATATTTAAATGATGATTTCCGTCATCATTTTTTTTTATTTTTAGAGTACACAATTGTACCCCCACCCTTTTTAATATTAAAATATAATATTTAGGTATAAGATGATGATTATAGCTCAATATGTTGACCTATTTTTTAAGTACTTATATAATCGTTATTTTGTACTTAAAAAAAATCACGCCATGGTGAATTCGCATTTAATCTTCAAAGGAAATCAGGCTATTGGCTAAATTGTATATACTGGTACACCTGCTACCCTTGGACACGTTCAATGGCCTCCTTTGCATCCAATAACGAAAGTTCAGCCGCTAAGTAGGATTTTTTTCTAGAACACCTGGAATCTCTACTGTATAAATGAGATGGTATTGTGTGAATGTAGACAAGCATCAAACGCGTCCTCTCTCCATGCTGAGTTATAGTGTTAATAATTTTTTATGTTAATTGAATTTATTATATTACATCTCCTTTTAGCAATATTTTTATTATTGTTCCTCCTTCGCCAATTAGATATTTTTAATGTTATATTTACTCGGAGGTACTCCCTGTTCCCCAAGTCGCGGGCCAATCCACGTGGTTCCAAAGAAACAGCTGGTGAAAGAAGTGAATGTAGAAGAAAATTTCTTACAAAAGAGATTAGTAGCAAACTTCTGAACAATAGGGGGAAAAAAGAAAGCGAAAGAGGATTCGAATGGAAAAATTAATAGAGACTCGGATAGAAAAGAAAAATAAGCGTGGCATAAGGCAGAAAGAAAAAGTTCGAAAAGATGCAAATTAATGTTAGTTTTTTAGCGTTTTTGAGGCCGGGCAAAATTTGAATATTAGATAACGATAATTTAAAAAAATAAATGTAAATTCTGCATTGATTTGAATTACACAGACGATTTTTTTCTTTTAAAATGATATATTGAATTTGACAACTGTATCGAACAGTAAGTATACTCCGGGACAAATAAAAGATGCACGATGGTCAATCCTTTTTATAGCAGTTTTTCTCCCTTTTGTGTTTATTTACATCAAAGAAAATACATTGAAAAAAAACTTAAATAAATGGGAAAAAATAAATGTTAAGATCGAAAAATAACACTATCCAACAAAAAAATATTTTTGTAATGTTTCCTTCACTTCATGAGTCAAATCTTACTAATTTTGGGTTGAAAAAAAACGAAAATGACAATGAAAAAATTTTATTAGCTCTAGTTTCTGTGATACACCATGGGTCAAAATATATAACGTTAACAAATTGAGGCAAATCAGTAAATTTTAAACCATAAGTTTATCAACATTATAAATTAATTTGGAGTTGAAAATTAATGGCAGAATACTTGGCAGGTTGGATATTATTACCTTCATGTGGATTTCATTTTTCTTTTGGCCTGTCTTTTGTAGGTGAGTTCTGGAGCATCCCTACACACGCACCAACAGTAATCTGCAAGCATTGATTCATTCCAACGGCCCTTATATCTTTGTTCCATTACAGAAATATCCTGATGGAATCTCTCACCGTGTTCATCACTGACAGCACCATAGCTAGGAGGGAAAAAGTCTAGATGAGAGTGGAGGAAATGAATTTTGAGAGACATGTTGCATCCAAGTTTATGATATTTTTGTAGAAGTATCCTCACCAACTGAACATAGTCATCTTCTCTTTTGTTCCCCAAAAAACCCTCAACTCCCTTGAACGCATTCCAAGCTTCCTTTTCTTTCCCCTCCAAAACTCTGTCAAACGCAGGATCCTTCAGAAGCTCCCGAATTTGTGGCCCAACAAAAACACCTTCCTTAACTTTTGCATCACTTAAGAAAGCAAATTTTTCCCTCAAATATCTAAAGGCCTCTCCTTCTTTGTTCATGCCTTTGACAAAGTTTTTCATCAAACCGAGTTTTATATGTAGTGGTGGAAGAAATATATCTTTCGGGTCGACGAGAGGCAGGGCAACATTTTTTTCACTAGGGCCAAGATTTCTTGCAGGCCAGTCTGTTTGAATGTAATGTGATTTCCTATCCCTACTGTCCCACATACATAAAAAGTAGCAGTATTTAGTATACCCCAGTTGCATTCCTAAAAGTATAGCGATGACCTTTATATCACCACAGATTTTCCACTTGTGTTCAGCATATTTGATTGAGTGGAGGAGGGCTTTCATGTTTTCATAAGTCTCTTTCATGTGAACTGCATGTCCAACAGGAATAGAAGGAAGACGGTTACCGTTGTGAAGTAATACAGCTTTCAAACTAAGCTTCGACGCAGGCGTACCAACATCCAAAAACTAAATTTCTCGACAAAGTGAAAGCTGAGCATTAAAAAATGACATGTTACTGTACCTTGAAAACAAGAGCTAATTGGTCATTTTCGAGGTGATTTTTGAACTCAGGGGTTGAAAATACATAATAACTGGGTATTTTTAAGCCCGAAACAAATTCATTGTTGTTCAGTGTAATTGCCGTTGCCGATTATATTCATTTATAAGTATTGAGGCCTGCTGCTTATGCCTTATTTATCAATTTATTTTTTCCGATATTCCTCTTGTAAGACGATTCCGATGCTTGCGTGAGATGTCACCCTTGCCTGCGCAACATCCTAATGCTGTGGGAAAACCATAACGTTTCTCTCCATTACTAACATGAAGCACCAAGAATTTTTAGATTACATTAATATTAGACGTGCACTACAAAATATATGTATATATTCATCAACTTGTCAGGTATTCATTGTGGCTCTTACTTCAAGGCTCTATAATTTAAAATATATATATATAATGGGAGGTATTTTAATTGTATAAATGATATATGATCTTTGTTCTTTTAATGAAATAATAACTTTGTTAACCCGACCGTAATCGCCCCCAAAGGCTATTGTGGTGTTTTGTGCAAACCCTATTTCGTATAATTTACTACTCAAGAACGGGTAATACTGTAAAACGTTTGCTATTCCTACGGTACTATTGCAATATTGATACCATTGGTTATTACTTTATTAATCTGGTGGAGGTTAGTCAATCTTGAGTGCACAATCCTTAGGCATTCAGAGATCTCTCTTCAATTCTAAGAAGGTGCCGATTAAAAGAGTTCTAAGGATTTAATTCGCTCTTTAAAATTTGATGTTTTCTTGGAGGACTCATGTCTCGCGTACTCAGTCTTTTCTTGTTAATATTTTGAATCGTTTGGGTGTGACATTTCTTATCCTGTTAATAGTGTCATACCACGATCAGGAATATTCAATCAAACTGATGCATCGTTAGACCTTCCCTGGTTACCATGATGATGCCTATTTGCTCGCCAACCCTTGCAGTTTCTTCACCGTACTCCCTCCCGTCAGATGACGGATGGTCAATTTTCCCTGGCCCCCGTGTTAAGAAGAAGCATTTCCCTTTTTTTTTTTGCATGGATTCGTTGCTCTCATTTGTTTTCCTAAGTGGCCGGCTGAGCTGTAGAGGGATAATGTTTCTTACTAAAAAATGCAAAGCTATTAATCTTGCCAACTCTTTCCCTGGCTTAAGCTTCCCGTAACATTTTATCCTTTGCATCATCGCTTATATTTTCTTCCTTTCTTATTTTTTTTTTAATGGTTGTGACATATTTTATATTTTATTTGTTTTTAGGTAGTTGGTACATTAATATGTATTATTATTAAAATATAGTTTTGTCATATTTATCTTATCTTATCTTGGTGCTACCTTCACTATTGACGCTTGATATACTTATCAGTCCTTCAAGTAGTACAGATTTGTTATTGTAGTGAGCAGATTGAAAATTGGTCAAATTCACTGCGCCACTTTAATGTTTTTTCATATTGTTGAAGTGGAAAAAAATGAGGCAAAGTTGAATATTTTTATTACACTTTGTGATTTAATCAATAACTTATATAGCGAGTTCCTGTCTTGATAAAACTTATTTCCTGTATATGCAATAATTGACCCAAATCTCAAATTTTAAACTTGTTTGAGAAAATACTCGTCGATTTAGTTTAATTGATGGAGTCATTTATTAGAGGGAATGGCTTCAAGATTGAATTTAACTTCGAGTAATAGGGTGAGGTTTATCTGTTTTTAGGTAAACAACAATTTTATTTTAAATGTTTTTAAAAAATAAAATGGTCTTCTCTTCTCAAGGCAGTATATAAGTGCTCGAAGAGGACATCGCATCTCAAAACATTCTTCTTTCACAGATGTAATTGAGAATGTTGAAATTACATCTTATCCAGATATCCAATTCTAAGGCCAACATATATATATATATTATAATGAATATGAAAACGTTCATTTCCCTGATCATTCAACTTTAGATTGAAGATTCATGCCTCGTTCTAGTAAAACAACTAATAAATGAACTTTTAAAAGTGGATTAAGCACGTTTGAATCTAAATATATAATAAAGTTTTTGACGCAGATTTAATTTGATTGCTGTGGACCAATATCCGATTGTCCGAGCAAAACCTGTTTTAATTAAAATTTCAGGATTTAAATTTATTACAATAAAAAAATTTAATCGTTTAATAGTTTTATGGTTTTAATGATTATTATTTTTAAACATCACTCTTTGCTGAGCTGAATGATAAAAGCATTTGTCCCATAGCCCATATTTTTAAAGTAATTCAAATAATAATTTGTAATAACAATAATTGAAATATTATTTTATTATATAATAATTAAAAGCCTGACGCTAGTTCTACCAACCCATAAGTTTTTGACGCAGATTTAATTTGATTGCTGTGGACCAATATCCGATTGTCCGAGCAAAACCTGTTTTAATTAAAATTTCAGGATTTAAATTTATTACAATCAAAAAAGTAAAATGTATACCTTTTAAACTCTATAACAGCTTAAAATCCAGTTTCGAACCACACCATTGCATAATGATAAGAAATGGACACTGTTTTGCAAATTGGAACCGGCTCCCATTTCACATTCTTTGAATAAAATCGATTTAAAATTAAAGGACCTTTAATTTAGATGTCTTTTGTTTATTTATTTTTGTCACAACAATATTTTTATTCCAAAATATGACCATATTACAATTTATGCCAATGAAAACACAAATTATGTAGTTAGATGAAGTGAAAATGTTGCGTTCAGTTATGTTAACATATGTTATGCATTGGAAAAACCTTAACTAAGTGATAACTTTTTTTTAATTTGTAATCGTAAAGAATAATCCTATTAAAACTATCTCTGGCACAGTTCTGCATTTTTTCTGGATTGGTACCCTTCAGTCAAATGGCTCAATATCTGCGAAAGGTTCTCCAGTTATTACAAAAGACTATTATGGACGTATAGGAATATTACATTAACATTTGTATACTTTATATTTTCGTACCAAGAGTAGTATAAAGAGTTGGGTAGTTTTTTTTTTTTAGCCGAAGAAAGACTATATGCATTGGCAACCCTCCTGATGCTTATTCAGCCTCTGTAAAATAGCCACCTTTAATTGTTGGAAAACCTAACAGTTAAGCTTGATCACAGCCCGATCACAGAATACCTGTCGTGTACGTACGGTATGAGTATAGTTTTTTTTTTATTGTATAATTTATATTAATGTTTTTTGTATATAGTCGTTTATATGGACCATGAGTAAACAATAACCATCGTCATAAACAATGACGTGAGTTTTAATAGACGTCTGTATAACTGGTTAGAGCGCCGGGAGCTGCCTGTTTGTGTGTCAATAAAGGTTTCCTCCCGGGACTCGATCCTTTGCCTGTGGGAGGGAGGACTTTTCGAGATGGATGGGATAAAAACTTTTAGCCGAGGGAGAGGAAATCCCGGGGGCAAAACGTGGCCGATATCCAGGCAGCCGCTCTTTGGAGAGCGCTGGAATCAGATCTGTGGCCGCTCAAAGGGATCTTGGTCTGGTATGTGCTACGGTTTATTGAGTCAGGTCTTATATTCCTTTCGCTGAGCTTGTAATTTCTTTTGAAGTTAGGAATAGTGTTCTAGCAGGTAGGAATGTGTATAGGGGAATTTCATAAAGGAAATGAAAAGTTAAAACTCTGATATTGAAGTTTGTTTTTGTTTATTTACATTTCTGTCCTTTATATGAATATTTTCTTTTATCCCTAATGTTTTCTTAATAAAAAATATTGAATATTTTCAGAAATGTTTTAATACACGGTAACTTTTCATAAAAAATTCTACCGATCCATCGCATGCCAGAAAAAATCATTAGTGCTATTCCAGCCCATAAAGGGATTTCTAGTATTCAAACGTTTAATTCGGAACCTTCCTCTGACCACCCAAATGAATGTTAAATATTTCCGTATCGGTCAATAAACTATTTGGTAGGTCCATCAACTAAAATCGCTACTCGGAATATAAATTTAAACTAAATACATTATGTTTCGTTTACATCGGCAAACAAATTTCCAATAAGCGATATAATGTATTCGGATGATAATATATAAGGTTTACTTTAATGAATGAAAAAAATAAAAACGAAGCTGTTTTAATAATAAAAAAAAAATCTGATAATAGAAACAGAATCCATTCTCTTTTCTTTACTTTGTCGGCTGCATTTTCCTTTTAGATTTACAATATTATGCTTCATTGAGAAAAATAATAAGAGAAGGTGGGTTATGTTAATAAATGGGGGGTAAATTGTCGGTTAGTAAAAAATGTTAAAAATATAAACTGTTAATAAATTAACTCCTAATAATTATTAGGAGTTAATTTATTAACAGTTTATATTTTTAACATTTTTTACTAACCGACAATTTACCCCCCATTTATTAACATATATTGATTATAATCTTTAAATAAGTTTATATTCTTCTGTTCATACCATTCTAGAATTGTTTTATGTTTTCACTTGCCAGTTCTTTCTAGTTAACAGTGAAAAAAAAGAAGTATTTTAATCGCTAAAATTGTTAATTTTATATTCATTATTTCATTATTATTTTATATTCCTATATTCGCACGTTGAGATTTTGGAATCGTGGAAGAATTGTAAGCATTCGGAACTTAACAGTAAATGTTAAATGATCAAAACAATATCTACTTGCACTTGAGTTATTCGTGGACAAGGTTATTTTATTAGATTTTTAAGAGTCACCTGTTGTGTAGTGGTTAGGACAATCTACAATGCTCAATATAGTGGAGGACCTTATGATTTTAATCTATACAAATTTAATAGCAGTAAAAAATCCTTAGTTATAGTGTTCATTGGAGGGGACGTAAAATTATTCTTAGATTCCATTTCAAGTACTCGTTAAAGATTTCTTTCCTAAATATGCCTGGATAGGAAAAAATTAGGACTCTTACTGTAGCAGTCTACTTAGCCACAGCAGCATTAAGTGACGCTAAGTGAAAGAAAGGAAGAATAATTTTTGAAGCAATAGACAATCGGGTACGCTCTTTACGCCTAAAGCATTATCCTGGACTGCTTTTGCTTGTTTCTCGAGATGGCTTTTAATTATTTATATCTCGTTTTTCATTTATTTATTCCATCCATCTTTCAGGTTTTCGGTTGTTTGCCAACTGAGTTAGGATTCATCTTAAAGTAGAAAGGCCGTGATGGACTGCTTGGAAATACTTTGCCAGGCCACTCTTACTCTCGAAATGTATTCCTACCGCGTAATACTTCGTGTTTCCCTAAGAGTTTTCTCATTTCTCCCCAACATATTTTTAAGTGCAAGAGAACGATTCTTTCAGAATTTTTTTTTGTTATTTAATTAAATCACTAAGTTAAACATGGTTAAATAAATAAGTCCATTTTTCTTGCATCAAGATATTTATGGAATTATTATAATCAGCCTTTTTTTTTTTTTTTTTTTTTTTTTTGTTCCCCCCATGGTAACCCCATGGAGGGACCGTTTTATAAATATTAGGACATGCTCCATACTTAAGTAAGCATTTACATGTGATTTTAATAATTACAGATCAGTTAAGTATTATAATTGCAGAATACATTTTAGTATAATTTAACAATGCAACAAATTAAAAATTTACAGTTTGACTAAATTGATAATTTACGCGTGAGAATAAAATTAAAATTAAATTTGTAATGATAAATTGTGTAATGAAAATAATAAATAAAAAAATAAATTTTACAAATATACAAATAAACAAAAATGAAAGGTTTTATAATATAAATCATGTAACTAAAAAACATCAATTCATAAGTTATACATCCATTACGATTAGTGACAGTATTTAATAAAAATGTATACACATATATTTATACACATAAAAGTTACAATTATAATATACAAATATTATAAAGTTACAATTTGCCACTTGTGGCAACAAATAAACAAAAATAAAATAAATAAATGTAATAAAAATATATACATGCGGTATAAAAACAAAACAAAATAAATGCCTAAGTGTAATAACAATGAAGTCTAAAAATAAAATAATCTTATATTCATACCATAATTACACTATTTACATTTTGCCTGGGGTCCCCAGACTACATAAGCTTCTTCCCCAGGAATGAGGGCAAAGCAGGAGCCTGAGAAGCCCCTGCCCCCTTCCCAGCCGCGTCAATACGTCATTAAACGCCAATACGCATTTGAATTAATTAAAAAATATTGACAAACCATATGTTCCTACTTATATCACTTAGCAAAGAGTGATGTTTTTAACACTAGACATCTTTTCAATTTTATTTATTATAAAATAATGATTATTATAAAATCTTAATATAATAATAAATAATAAAGAGTTTTATTACAATGAATTTAACAATTTATAATTTTGTAACATATTACTTAATACATGTTATTGAATAAAACAATTTACTCTGAAAGTTGGATTAACATAATAAATAAAAAGCAGTATACATTTGTAACAGTAGGAAAAAGGAAAGAAAAAACTACACAAAATAGAAAAAATAAAATAAAAGTAAAATAAATAAATTAAAATAAGTATAATTTTTGGTAGTAAAATAAACGAGTTTAGTACAATAATTTTTTTACAGTTGGATTAGGAATAAAATATTTTAAACTTGTCCATTAATCAAATAATGATAATAAACCTTCTATTATTATTAGTGTTAGAGAAGAATTGGTCGACTGTATCTTCTAATGTAAGGAAGAAATAGTTGGGGGTGCAGTCAATCAAAACACCTAAATAAGTGTAATTTATTTATTATGTGCCGACGTTTCAGCCTGCAATGTAGGCCATCTTCAGGGCTAAGAGAGAGAAACAAACAGAAATATATAAAAACGTTGCAGTAACAAGAATATATAAAGTGGTACAAGAGTGGAAATTAAAATAGTGACTAGATATGATGAAATAGTGAATAGATATATGATAAATAAAGAATGAATATAAGAGTGGTTACAGAATATAATAAACTTAAAATAGTGATAGATAAAAATAAAATTGTAGATGATGAACAGAAATTCTAATAGTGACAGATATAATAATAAAAGAATACGAAGATAAAATAGAAAAAATACATGTCAAGAAAGGATAAAATGTAAACAATAATATAAAGAGAAAGAAAAATGAGGAGGTAAACGGAAAGATACAAAATGAGAAGATTAAAATATAGAAAAAGGGGGGTTGAGTATGAAGGATATAGAAAAAACTAGTTTAATTATAGATATGGATATGATACCAGACATGAGGGGTTACATAGGTAAAAGGTAATAATACAAGCATATATAGAAAGAAAAGATGGATAAATTTCAAAAATTAAACATTGAAAATAGTGTTATTTATAACTATGAAGTATGAAAAGAAAGTAGAAAATATAAGTAAGGGAAGTTAATATATAGCTGTAAATAGTTAGAAAGAAGTGGCATTAATGCAAAATAAGATGTGAATATAACATAAACATATAGAAAATAGGTAAAGAAATACAGTAGATGAAAAATATGAGGCTAAATAATAATGAACTCTATGCTATTAACATATGATGGATGCCAAAAGTAGGTGTGAGAACAGGTGCGAAGAAAGGTGAATGTGAAAAGGATGGAGATAAGATAAATACTAAGATATGTACTAACCGAATAAAACACGCGGCAGCTAGGCGAGCTCAGACCCAAGTGAAAAATACGTTAGGCCGGGCGGAAGCAATAAACGCGATCTCTGACGGCCAAAAAAATAATGACAAAGAAGGGAGAAGGGGAAATGCAGATGCAGTGGATATAAGTGACACGTAAATAATGTAAATTGCGTGAAAAATTAAAAGTCTATGGTCAAAATGTAATTAATTAAAGAATGGCATAATAAATTAAGAATGTAAGGTTATTTTAGTAAATTAAAAATTTGGGAGTAGGTTAGGGATAGGTGATGGAAGTCGGTCTTGGCATTAACGGTAGAGGAATCTAAATTGATATGAATGGTTTCTGAGAGGATGCGTTTATTATAATTTTATTTCTATTATTATTATAATTTTATCTTCTATTATTATCAATATTTTTGGCATAATATCGTCAGCGTTTTTCACTTCTGACATAATACTTTTAAATTTAGTTAAAATTTTATTATAATTGAATGTGCTAAACATATTCTTAATTCCTTTAAAGCAATCCATTGTAGAAGGTTCATTATTTGACTTTATTGGTTGTTCTTGGCTTACAAACGTTTTCTCAAACCATTTCGAATTGGATTTGGGTAAAACTGGAAAGTCTGTAGGTTTAGCTTTAGAATAAAATCTTGAATAATATTAGTTGACCTAGTATACGATGCCTTAGTTCACAAATGTGTTAAGTGAAAGTTTTTCAAAAATGGGTTTTGTCATATAAATAATATTGTAAAGTTGTGAACAGGAAGTCATAGATCATATGTTGATATAAAATTAATAGAGAAGCTGTGAAGATTACAAAAATATATTGTGTGCTTAACCTTGAACTGTATATCTTGTGTTAAATTATTATCAAAGTTGACTCCGGTAAAATCTTGTTTTCGGCACTTAACACATATGTGAACTCGCATAAGGCATCGATATATATCGATCGAAATAGAAAATGGTCCGGGTGGAGGTCAGAAAAATGAACTGAAACAAGGAAAATTAATGAATAAATAATTTTTCTTATTTACAAGATTTTTTCTAATCTCCACCCAAACCACTATCTTCCACAAATTACATATAATTTTTAAAAGAATAAACAATTTTTTTTTTTAGACCCGAATGGACTTATTCGCAAATATCAGCTCATATAATACGTCCAATTACAAATAAAATAAATGGTATGACTATTTTTACTTCGATTCCTATGTCTACTTCATCGTGTTGTTTGTCTGGAGTAAAAAAAACAGTTTAGGTTTTCAAGGTTTTTACATTGACATAAAATTGTTGTTTATTTAATATAAAATAGATAGTCCTAGAGGTTTTTCAATTCAGGGTTTCTACTTTATTAAGACTGAGCTTAGGAGGGTCAGCAGTTTCCACAGGATCAATCTATAGTTGTTAACAGGTTAAATAGTTTAATAACAGCCGACAGAAATTTCAGGTCAGCAACTCTACGCTATAAACTGGAGGTTCCTGTTACTGGGCGTATCCTTTGTGTTCTATTGTGTTTCAAATTGACTGTCAACTGCTAAGTACAGCTTATCCTCTTCCCTATTCTGAATCAACACATGCGGAATATGTACCGTGTCAGGGATAACATTAGCGAAACTAGAGTAAATGCTAAATCCGTTGGTGGCTAAGCTGTGGATCGCTATGCGGCGGGCGACGAATCGTAAAGGCTTATTGAAATCTCTCTCATCTCTGTTTGTCTTTAATCAACCAGTCTTGTTTTACTTCTACCTCTTGTTTGTTTATCACTTCTCTCTCACTCCACAATAATTATTGTTCTTCCTAGCTCTGGTTCTTTTACTAACGAATCAGTCGTTTCAATGTCTGCATGATGTAAAGTACCAATGGAAGTAGTACCTAGTACCTCTGATGAAGAGAAAAACCGTAATTCAAGAAGAAATAAGGGCATAGTTAAATATACAAATAGGATATGAATTTTTTTTGTCTTGACATTACCGCACTAGAAAGTTGATAGCACCTTATGCCCAGAAAATTAAAATGTCTGTATTTTTAAAACTGTTATCTTTCAAAGTAGTTCTGTATAGTTGTGGCTGTTAACTTTTATAAAGGAACAGTTACTTATAATCTTCGAGAATTATACTGCGTTGAATATTTTGTCAAGTTTAATTCCACTATAGGAGATTATAGGAGGCTAAGTAGAACTGAGGAGATTAAAACCTTTTTGGGGTGGTCCAATAAAGTTGCCTGTTTTTTGAAAATAATATCTTAAAGTATGTGTTTGAAATTTGGTTGCTAATTTTGAAGAAGAAACGACGCCTCAAGGTATTCTGAAATAAGGTAATGCATAGAATATTCGGTCCGAAGAAGGACGAATTCACTGGAGACTATGGGAAGTAAATTAGCATAAAATTGAATAGCTTTTACATATTATTAGGTTAGTACAATAAAGATGCTAAAAATATTAGATCGTATAATAGGCATTGTTTCCTACTGTTGTAGATGAATTTGAAACGTGAATGTTTCCTTTGAAGAAGGAACAACATCTCAAGGTATTCAAAATTAAGGTTGAGCAGAATTTTGAAAACTGCTCAACACGGTTATATAATTGAAGTGCCATTTAGAAAATTGGTGGGCTTAGAAACGAATGAAATCCTAAAAATTAAATAAATAATCATTGTGTGAAATGGTGAATCTCCGATGGGTAGATCATTAGTACAAGGCGTAGATGGGATGAAGGAGCTAAGGGAGATCTTACAGATTTGGTTTTGAGCAAAAATCGATGGACAGAAGATTGAAGAACAGCGATTTTTGGTATCGATATCGTCTCTTCTGGTTCGCTATGTTAATCCTACTATCCTGCTAATATTATAAATGTCTCTCACGCAAAAACTACTGAACGGATTTGGATGATACTTTACAGTAATATAGCTTATACACCAGAATAACCCATATGCTACACAGTGGGGGGGGGCACGGGGGCACGTTTTTAGGTACTGTGGAGAATTCATTATAGTACATAATTAAAGGCAAATCAGGTACTTATCATCTTGAAACTTGCAGATAGGTTCTTTGTATAATACAAGAAAGAAATTTGGATTATTCCACCTCCAAGGGTTTCCCCCTTAATATAATAGGGGTTCAAAGATTATATGGAATACGTCAGTTTTGAAGTTAGACATCTGAAATTTTGGATGAACGAGTAACTTATAGTTAAAAAAAAATAAATTATTTATTTAAAATGATCTGTCAAGAAACTTTATGTGGCAGACCAAATTCCGCGCGAGCGAAGCCGCGTTAAATAAATGTTTAAACGATAATTTTATTTATGCTTATGAGGCATTATAGTTGATTATTCTGACCTAATATTTTTTATCTAATGTTATACGACATTTAGTTGTTAATCAATTTACATTTTCTATTGATAGTTCTCTTGTTCTGTATCCATGTTAGTTAGGTAATACTTTTGTAACATTTGTCGGGATTCTTAAATAGGATTGTCTATTGAATTGTAGTTAACAGGACCTCAATGTAGTCAAAAACATTCTAAAGACCTCTATTTGTTTTATTTGATTTTTTAATTATCGCATCTTTTCTTGGTATGGCAACGAAAACAGTGTTCGCCGGGTGTTTGAATAGCCAGAGATACTATATACAGAGATGTTACAACGGCCGAACATATGTAGCATAGGACGTACGAGTATGGTTGGGTATGTATTGTAGCTATTAAGGTTGGAGGACCGGATGTGGTAGATAACCGCGTGTGTGCCGGCAGGTTTGGCTAGTTGATGAATTATGTATGACTTCCGGTTGGGTTTAAGCCGTAAAGTTTAGACCATCCATGCTCTTCTGAAATGGCTGATTTAACTTTCATAAGGTCTATTTGGGATAGTGATGCTTCCCCGTCTTCCCCGGAGATGTCTGATAGCTTATTAACTAAAATCACTACTAGATTATTAATACGATTGTCAGATGCTCTGTTCTGCTAATGTTATTAATTGATTCAATACTCTGCTAACATTAATATTAACTAAAATCACTAATTCATTATTAATACAACTGTCTGATGGTCTGCTAAGTGAATATTGTCAATTAAATATTATACTAACATTAATATTAACTAAAATCGTTATTTCTGGGGCGGGGTAGTTGAGTGTGTAGAGCACAGAGTTATCCTGCTGAAGTTACTGTGCTCAAATCCGGATATGGTAGATAAATGATTTATTGCTTATTCATTTAACGTCACGTTATGCTGATATTTACTCGGACGATGCTGCAGTGGAGCTCTGAATTTTGCCTATCCAGATTTATTTATGATAGGAACTTTTATACAGGCTCGGGTCCTCCGTTATCCCGCCGAACTACGAACCCGGATAGATTATTCAATCTGTTAACAATCATAGGTAGACCTTGAGGCATCTGCAAACTCTCCTTGGTCTCACACTTCCTCTATAACGTAGTATTACGGTCACAGAAAGAAAGACGAGGTGGAGGGATTAAGAAGAGCTGAAGGAATTAAAATGTATTAGAAAGATCTAGAAGATCCAAGAACGGCCTCCCCCACTCCCGCGCGTCTAGAACTTTCGACCTTCATATAAATACCGCTCGCTACCGCCTAGGAGTCATTCAGTAATATGTCAGGCAGCGTGATGAACTAGTAAGTAATAAGTGAGTCAGTGTAATAAACTAGTGGGTAGTAAATTTGTGTGTCAGTTAACTGGGACAGTCCGCGAGTGTAATAAACTGTTTCTGTTTATTACTGTGTGTCATTTTGTCACATTTGGAGAGTCTTACGGTCGGTGAACTTTAAGTGTTAATTAGAAGTTGTAAACTGTAGTGTAATTTTATTGTGTTTGTACAAATTTATGTAAATAGTTAAACTATTTAGTATCAGTTATATCTTATATTATTTTAGTAATTAAATAGGATTTAGGCCTAGGTTATAATCTTTAGAATATTGTTATTGTAATTTTATATTAGTTTAATGATTTCATTGTGTTCTTTTTGTCACTTCGTTAATAAATATTAGTATCTCCAGTTTAGGAGTAGTTTAATTAATTTTACACCCAGTATCCCGTAACAGTATATTCCCAAAATTGAGTGAAAAACCTGGCAGTTAAGGGTAATTTAGGACAAATCACCCCCGAGCTTTCCAAGTGTATCTAAAATTTACTGAACCCAAGTCATCGCGATGAAGATCCTCCGACAGTTGTAATTATGTAACTATAGCCCCGGTGAATAAGTGGTTAGGTAGAATTTTCTCCAAAATGTGTTTCTAGTACTTAAGAAGGCGGGATAGTGTTATTTTCGTGGTGAACAATTGGCTAAGCAAGCCATTGGCTTGCAAAGGAGATCTTGATTTTGTTACAAATCCATTTCAAGCACAACACTATAAGAATGACATGATTCCTCTTCCTTTATTTTCAGTTATCTTCCTGGGTAGAATTCGGGCTAACCACTTGTTCACCGGGGCTGCAGATATAATATTACTACTGTCGGAGGATCTGAATTGGGACGATATTCAATATAAAGGGTTTCACAGTTGATTTTTAATAAATTCTGTAAATCTTCCCGTTTACAACTTTTACGCTTGTGCTTGGTATATCTGTAAACTCTCTTTTAAGAAAATATTTGCTTTATCAATCTCTGTGATTGTCGACATTGGATCCAAAATCGATATCATTCGATTACTACCTCAGATATCTTAACGGCTGTCTTTTTAAGTTCTCGGGTTTGTTCTACCTCTGTATTGTATAGATCGCGTTATTGTTTCAATCGATGTTCTGAGCAATCATCACGTTTTCGTTCTTTCATCTCATTGCTTAATTATTCTTTGCCGCCTACACGCGTCATTGATTCCTAATTCAATTGTTTTCATCTTAAACACACACACATCCACTATTTTTACCCAGGGTATATTTCTAAGCGTGCGTTTCTGTTGAAAATTGAAATTAGAAATTTTTCAGGATTGCTGAATTCCTAAAACTTCTATAACCACAGCTCTGCTGGTCTGCTAAAACAACTGATGTTGGTGTCATTATTTTAGAGAAAAAATGTGTATTTCCTTTGAATAAACAAGCGCAAGAATAAACTAAGTGTTAAAATTTTAAAAACTTTCTCTTTTTTCATTTTCATATTTTACTATTTATTTATAGCAATAGCAACATATATAAAAAAATAACAAAATAAATAAACAGAAATAAATTAATATATTAAAAAAATAACTTCGGCAACAGAATTTTTGGTTATTTTAAATTGATCTAAATCTAATCAGCTTTAAGGGCGCGAATTAGGGCATCTTTGTTAATTAAACTTATGTTATTAATGGAAAATTAAATTGTTGCGCTTAATATCAAAGTGTCAGTATACTTCGCTAGATATTTAAGCGGTTTAGCTCAGTTTAGGCCTTCTATTTGAATATTTTGATAATGCGATTGCCATTGTTGTTTAGTTAGTATTCATAGATCACTAATACTTATTGTCCTTAACTGTGGTAGATTGTATTTATTGCAATATTGTATAATATTAATACAATATTATTAAAATATTGTATTAAACTTAAAAAAAAAAATTGTCATATATTTGGGTTGGCAAAAAATGTTTACAAATAATAATGTTCTGACAAATATGTCTTGTAAATCAATCCTATAGTCCTAGCTACTTTACAATGGTTACAGATTGGTCTAGTTTTTAAGGATGAAATGTGTGTGTCCGATTCTGAGTCATTTCAGTACGACTTCTGGTCGTCTGCTAATTTGAATTGACGTTTTTCGGGGCAATGATATATGTTATGCCTTTCTGAGTTCGTTGTCTATTGATCCAGTATGCTTGCCATTCATTCATTATTTTAGGTTTGATAATTCAATATAATAGGACATTGTGAGTGTTATAGAGTCAGATGATGGAATCAAAGAAGCAGCTTTTTTCCGTTCATCAGCTTTGCTGTCATAAAATTGTGTCCTGGATCCAGACTATAAGGGTATACTCCTTCGATTTCTCTGACTTGGAATTGGAACCTAATGAGGATATGCTATTTGAAGTCATGTCAGTACGACTCTAGTCGCGTACTATTTTGAATCAATGTTTTCTAATGATTTACTCTACGTTTAAAAAAAATCTGTACTACTACAATCCATGAGGAGTCTTGGGTTTAGTATCTGCTAGTGATGTACTGCTTCTTGGATAACGGGTGTGCAGTGAGGCGATTTGTCCTAGATCATCCCCTATTTCGTATAACCACTTTATGGAGGCTGGGTGAGCCCCTGGATAGTCTCAGTTCCTAAATGACCGGGAATGAAAAATCTGTTAACAGATTGAATAAAATCTGCCACCGAAGCTGGATTTGCACCGGAAACTTTTGGCACGCCGACTCATTGCTTTACCAATGAGCCATTCCGCTCCGTGCTTGTTTAATTACCTAATGTTATTATTTAATGTAAATTGATGCTTCCTTTGAAACCAAATTGAGCTTTTACAATTTAATTTAAATAATGAGGGAATGCGTAGTGCTGACAAAAGTGGATGCTTCGCACCAGTTTTGTTAGCAACTACGATAAAGTTATTTAATATTGATTGGTCCCAACCCTTTAAGGCTTAGGGCGTTGAGGTAGAGCCAATACAGTGCGGAAGGGTTTAATTGTTCCCTGAGGGCCGTGTAGCTGGGGCGGTAACAAGTCTCAGCTGGGTAGGGTTGGGTCGTTGGCCAGTCCTCCGTAGCATTCAAGTTATTGGGACCAAGTTAAGTCAAGCACTATTTAGTAGACTACAGTAGGTTTAAACCTCTACTGTAGACTCCCACGGGACGGCCGTTCATTGGGTCTCGACTTCCGATTTCTTTTTACCATCTTGGGACCCATTAATTGAAATGGGGTCGAGGTCTGTGGTATTCTCCATCCAAATAACTAATAACGAAGCTGTACGTCTTTTTTTTTTAATTTTCATAAAATAGAAAAAAAAAAGAAATTATGAAAATTATTTTATTAAAAATTGTTTACATGATGCTTATTACAATTTATTCATCTGTTTTGCTTAGCAATAATAGTCTAGGACAATCTATTCCAAACTAAATGAAGATAAAAATGACAGGATACTATTCAGAAATAAAAGATATGCCATTGGATATATATTTTTCTCTTTTATAAACACTAAAAGAACAGGCTTATACTTTAAAAAAGTTGTATTTTTTTAGGATATTGAGATTACACAGCCAGTAATATAATCAAATAAATCAGAATCATAACTATATAGATTTATCCGGTTTGATTTAATCAAACCTCTTAGTAATTTAATATCCATTATGCTTTTACAAACTTAAATTGGGAAGCTTACGTACTTTACATACCTATATCTGAACTGGTAGTGTATAGGTATTGTTGGTGATATATGTAACCGTTGTCGAGTATAAATACATTAATGGAGAATGGAAATAGTTGGGGGATGCAGCAAAAAAACAACACTAAATAAGTACAAGACTTATATTTAATATGTGCCTACAAGGTAGGTCGAAACGTCGGCACACACTAAATATAAATCTTGTACTTATTTGGTGTTGTTTTTTTGACTGCACCCCCAACTATCTCCATTCTCCATTGTATCATCCAGTCAACTATTTTCCTCTCATAAATAAATTAAAATCAATACTACTCATTTTTTTAATAATGTGGCTCACTGATTTATACTGATTATCTTTGGCCGTATCGTTGTAATAAAATGGCGTTGCTGACTTGGAACTCTAAGACCAATCTGTTTACAGTAAAATTTAGCTACAAATGCTAACACATAAGTCGGATATGCACGTATTGGTGTACCCGCTAAGCTACCTGTAGAGTCCGCCTCAAGAGGTGTTGCCACTAGCAATGAAACTCCACAGGCGGATAGTTCTCTGGAGTCAAACCTGGCGGAATTGAGCACTATATTTTCTACCTCAGAGATGATCAGACTCCGCGCGTATTATCACACCTGTCGCAGACAGGCAAGCACAGAAAGAGGTTGCTTTTTGCGTTCTGTGTTCTCTTGTGTAATTTACTCCTAATTTACGGTTTTTATTTGATTTTTTTTGTAGTTGCGGTGTTTTGCTTCTTCTTTCAAATCTCTTAATAAATTGAATTGAGTGATCCAATTTCTTTTTTATAAATCAAAATGTGTGAGCTCCAAACTTAGCGAGGTAAATCTTTGTTTTTCGACCCTGGAGTAAACCTCTGCGGTACAAATCAATGTGCATTATACACAAATGTCTACTATTTGATGTTGGTATCGGCAAGAAATTGTTCACTTGTGCTTATGAAGCGTAGAAATTCGGCATGGTCGAGTATACCACCTGTGCCGTGGATTGCATATTTATATAAATACAAAAACTTGTTAACATGAAATTTATGATTTAAAGAAATAATAAAAATACCTTAGAATATATTGTTGTAACGCCTCAACACAAACTCTGAAGCCTATTAAATTATCCGATTTCGCAACGAAATCGCTTCTCCTAAAAGAGATATCTCCCGGCAATTAGTTAGCTCATATCGACAGCTTCGGGCCAGAGAGAGATATCTGCGGCTGGTTCCCACTACCGAATTAGTATCGCTTCGCCGGCAGGGCTTCTCTCTTAATGGTGGAAAATATATTGCAACACTCACACACACACACACACACACACACACACACACACACATATATATATATATATATATATATATATATATATATATATATATATATATATATATATATGTTACACACACTTGCGGAAATGTTGTCCTGTTCAAACATTTAAATCCGAAAATTAAATTTTTTTTTTATATTGTAATTATTAAGACCGTTTTGATGAAAATAGATTTTTAAAAAATAATTAAAATATTATGGCGTCAGCTATTACAACTTCACCTATTAATTGGATATAAGTATATCTGTTGCTTAAATGTGTTAAGTATAAAGTTAAAACTGTTTTAATTTATAGTAAGAAAGAATTAACTCAAGTCGTAGCACTTTTTTGCAATAAATACACAACGAATTAATTTTGGTAACTTTTTAAATATGAACATAACAGGAGTGTGGACGAATTTCCACCAATATAACTGAAAGTATTGTCTCATAACTGTGTGATAGGCTAATTAAAATATATCGATACCGCTATCGCTGCGCTGCCAGCCGGATCCAATGTAAATCCCAAAGGTATTTAAATAAAGAACTTTTAAAATAACTTTAGGTTGCCTTTAAAGGGTTCTCCAAGTATCATACATATTGTATTATGTCAGGTATCCAATAATAAAATTAAAATATTTTAAACATTTTAGAGAAGGCAAGATTATATTCAAGGCATGCTTGCGGTTTACGGAACATGATCCGCAACTAAGCCGGTTTATTAATTTGTTCCATTAGTTACTTCCATCATCTCTTTTAATTCTTTAATATTCTTCTCTGGCGGAAGTTTTTTTTTTCTTTAGATCTTCCTTTTTTTTCTTTTTTGGTCTTTGTGAGGAGTTCTGACAGGCTGAAGCTGAAGGGCATCTTTTATTAAAAAAAAAACACAACTTTCACAAGAGTCTGCCCATTGGCCTGTGCTTACTTGTTAATTTCTTGGAGTGAGTCTTAAGAGTGAAAACCCCTCACATTTTAGGGATGTAATCTACATTTGAATTAATTTTTTTTAATTTTAGGTTTTCCTAAAATTCGTTAAGAACAGCTCTATTCTGCCTCAACTAAACATTTTTCTTCTAAATACATTCATTTATCTGACCCAAGCATATCTTAAAAATACTTTTGAAACATTTTTTGATATTAGAAACCGAGGAATTCGATTGTTCTATATCTTCATCTGGAATATCTTGACCACTTCATCTGAACGAGTAACCTGTTTTCAAATATCAGGTTATACCAATGAGCACAATACTTATTCAGTTTTAATTAGTTAGATATTATATATTTTTCCTAGCTGTGCCGAATCTGGCTATGGCAGATAAAATATGTAATCTGTTGTTAACAGCTGTGGGTTGATTATGTGGGATCTGAGGTCCCTCTTGGGACTCACCCAGCCTCTATAATGAGGAGGCCTTAATCGGGGGGAAATCTTCTTGGACAGATCACCTCCCTGCACATCTGTTGTCTTAGAAACAGTACAGTCTCTACCATGTACTGATCCCAAGATCCTCCAAGAACTGTATATGTAATGATAATGAAAATATTCCTCTTAAACAGAATGGCAGAGTCTTGTGTGCCATTCATCCTAGTTCCCATGTTGATGGACACAACAGATATTTAGAAGTTAAACATAACCTCCAGACCGACGGTGCCTCCCTTTATTTTGATATAAATATGTATATGTATTCATTACATTTTTTTAAATTACAATTATATACAGTATTATGTAACAAGTATTGTTGCTATGGCCTTTCTCTAAATCTGGGTAAAATCTACCTTAAGCACTTACGTCATATATCCTTGTCCCGAGTTCGAATGAGAAAGGATTCTTGTTTCATAATGAACTATGCATCGATAATAATTTTAAACAATTATACTTATTATGAATTGTAAATTTGAATACTTAGCGATCATTTACCACATATTCCGCTGGGCAGAATTAATGTGGTGCTTGAGCTGATAACGCGACAATATTGTGGAGTAGCTGGCGTGTTGGAAATTGTGAGAGATGCAAAGAGAACATTAGTGAAGAGACAGATACAAGTATCGACCCGCGGTGGAGGACGGGGTGTTGAATATTAACTGGCAAAGTGCAGCGATATCCGAGCCTCGTCGTCCGGCCAAACTTTTATAGCTGCTAACTCACACCATGCCAGAAGTTGCTCCTCCTAGGAGGGGTGAGACGTGAGAGGCCTCCCTGAGTGGCGAGAGTGAGATGCAGGGAGTTGAGCGTCAATAGGTTACTCAATCACCCTCCCATAACTCAGTTAAATAGTCCCCTGATTCACACGATATCCTCTGTAGCAGCCATCGCTAGGGCAGATATTATGACAGGGAAATCCGACACTCCTAGGAAAGATTTCGTTTAATATATAGTACGCTTAGGGTATATGACAATAAAAACCACGCCCTTCCTTTTTTTGTTAATCCTAATTATATGATTATGCTACACATCGCACCTTCAAATACATTATGATGTACAATAGACATAAAATCTGCTTATTCATTTTTTTTTTTAGAGCTGGGAAACTCAGTACGTAGGATGGTGAGCTACCGATCTTATGTTTCTGAGTTAGAAACCGGCTTTGGTACATGCATTTTTTTATTTTTTTAACAGTAACCGAAATTCTAGAGCTCACCCAGACTCTATAAAGTGGGATGTCATTAATTGAGTGGAAGTCTTGCGGTCCACCAAATCACCTCCTTTCACCGTCATTGGCTCGGAAACGGTACATCCCATTGGAGATCCGGGTTCGAGTCCTGGTCCTGGTCATATCTTTTCTTTTCAAATAAAATATTTAAAAAAGGTATAATACCCCGCCATGGGCTTGTGAAATACCAAGCCTATCAAAAAAACAATATCTGCAATCCCATATCTCAAACCTTCAAGAATGGTGTCAAAATTGGAGAATTAAAATAAATCCTAACAAATCCCACCAAATTACCTTCACTCTTCGTCGTAAACCTACGAATTCCTGCCCTACTGTATCCTTTAACAACACTCCACTGATCCCTGTCGAACAGATACGTTACCTAGGACTCCATCTGGACAAACGTCTCACTTGGAATCCTCATACAAGACTGAAAAGACAAGAAACTGCTCGACGATTTCGCCTACTTCAACATTTACTGGACAAACGTTCAAAGCTACCAATTAATTACAAAAGACTCATTTACATGACAGTTATCAGACCTATTTGGACATACGGAGTTGAGCTTTGGGGCTCTACTAAACCATCCAATTCATCTCGCATCCAATCCTTACAATCCAAAATCCTACGTAAAATCCTCAATGCTCCTTATTATGTCACAAACAAACTCATCCATCATGATCTTAATATCCCATATGTTGCTGATTTGGCCTAAACTAGATACCTATCCTTCCATGAAAAGCCCCATACACACTTAAATCCGCTAGTCTCTCGACTTGCTTCCCATACTATTCCTGATAACCCTCCGAGGCGTCTGAAAAGAAGATGGCCTCGAGACCTTCTACTATAAAACTTCATTGGAGTGCTATCAATGGATAGTTTCTCCACAAGTGATTTTTTTTGTTCATGTCCTTTGTTCATACAGCCAATTTACTTGATGTAATGTTATTACAGTTGTAAATATCAATAAAATAAAATAAAAAAAAAAAAAAAAAAGGTATATCCCATACTATGTTCTGTACCCGATAACCTTCCAGCAAGTTGTTGTGATACAAGTTTTTCTTTTTATTATCTCAAAACGACTCGTACGATTAAAATGAAACACCTACTTTTTCTCCTTATCAAAAATAAATGGAAGAATAAGAGTTACGGCGGAAGGAATAGTTTTTATGTAAATTCAAATGAATATATACATGGTAATCAATAAATATTATAGAAGATACATTTAGGGAAAGCCTTAATTTTAGGAGCCATGTAGCTCAGTGATAGAGCAATGAGTTGCCATGCTGAAGATTCAAATCTCGCTCGGTGGCAGACTTTATCTAATGTGAAGCAGCCGGAGATGGATCATATGGGGTCTAGAATTATCCTGAGGATCACTCAGCCTCTCTAAAGAGGGCACCCAAAATAAAGGGGGGGGGATCGTGACACATCATCCTACGACGTACTGAACTCCAGATCCTTCACGGGTGGTGGTGGTACAAGAATTTATTTCTCTTAATGTAAGGCGTTATGTCTCTGGTTCACTTGTAATGAACCGTATGTGCAAAGGAAATCTGTCATTCTAAGTACTTATTTTCTTCATACATATCAACAGTCTGCATAGACTGTATAATTATACTAGTTATAGTAATATCCATTCCTGGCATATTAATCTGAGATGATATCTCACTATCTCTACATGAGCGTTGTGTTGTGCTTGATTAACGGCTAGCAGTAATTCAGTCGGTAGCGTGGAAGCTCTTAATAATTCGCGTTCAATTAGTAAAATGAAAGGACAATCCCCAGTGGTTGAAAGTTGTTTAAAGATGGTTTGGACCAATCCCTTCTTGGCTAACAATTTGAAATCGGCCACACCTTCCGGCCGTCCGATGACCTTTTACCTCACTAAGGTCGTGCTATATTATACAGTCGGATCGCCTTGAAATAACTGCTTCTAAAATTCTTTTCATTTCCTGTTCTTATAGGCGTGGAGGAATTTGAAATAGTCGAACGAAATAAAAAGTGCCTAGGCATCAATATTATTTTGATCGTTTCTTTGTGTATTATGAAATTTTATACTGTAATCTGTTATGTCATGTAATTCTATGAATCCCAAGTGGAAACTCTACACTCGACCTTGGCCCTTTATGTTGGATTAATACTGGTTTGCAGTAGTTCAATCAATTGGAAATACATATTAATAAAGGAATAATGTAGAAACAATAACTAAATAAATAGATAACAATAAAGATCTATAATTCTACACCCTATAAAGACACTTGGGTTTAGTCCACGGGAGATTTTTTGTTATAGTTTAACGGGATGAGAACCATGTGTGGATTTAATTATTTTTTCTGGAATTATAATATTTTTTTAACATACTCGTACACATATGTCGCTCCTTCGAAATAACAACGTCATGACTCGAAAAAACTAATAGAGCTATTTGAAAGTTCTATGTTGGATAAAAAATTGAGTATAGGTAAAAAAAAAACATTCGTATTGTAATGATGCTATTGAAATTCTTTTTTCAAAGTTACTTGACGTTCGCGGTAGGGGTTGTATTGTTTTTTGGCACCTGTGGTGTTGGAGGGTGATTTAATCTAGATCACGAACAAGCATTAGGTTTTCCCTCCCAATTAAGGGTACCCACTACTTTTTAGGGACTGTTTGAGCTTCGAGAAGTGTAAGAGCTGCAGTTCACACAGGGTCGACCCAAGATACAGAATACAGAATAAATAACTTTTTCCCTCTGTTGGCTTTGAAGTAGGAACTTACAGGTCAATAGTTGTGAATCCCTACACTTAAAGCTATCCCGCTCCCATTAATAAAAAAAAATAGGTATATTTAAAACATGTTCTATAATTGGGTATTATAATTAAGATAATAAAATTCAGATAAATTGGAAGTGTGGAATAAATGTTAAAATAAAACGTGTTAAAAATGTGAAATTAAAACTAATGTATGTGGTAAAACGATAGTGTCTGATTTTTCGGAAAGAGATTTAGCTGAGAGAGTTCAAAGAATAGATCAAGGCAAAACCATGTACTTATTGTATGGCCATATTATTTAGTTTGATTCCACCGTGTGAAACCATGTTTTCACATGTTTCCACTTTTTTACTATATTATATTTATAATAACTACTGTTATTATTATAATAAGTTAATATCATACCTATTATTATATTTATAATAAGTTAATATCATTAACTATACGTTATCTATACTCTATTTTCTTTTGAAGAATTACCGAAAATACATTATATTATCCCCTTTTATTAATATCGTTTATCTCTAATTCAACTGCAGCCTTGTCTGTGGCTGACATGTATGGGCTGAAACATCGGCATTATGGATATTATAAATTTAATCCACTTATAGATCTCAGGCGACCAACAAACATAAATTTATAATTGGAAATTAGTTATTAAAATAATAATAATAATAATGAATATTTATTTGTGAAATTATACAAATAGCAATTGGCACTTATTGTATCTGAGATCTTCTTTTGAAAACCTCCCCTATGAGATGCACGTGGAAATGTGGTGATGCACATGGTTGGAGATAACTCCTTATGAAGGCACACTTATAAAAGCGTGTTTCATCTCTCGGTTGTAGATCCCTATTCCGGAGACGCTTCAGTCAATAAATTTATTAAAAGAATATTATTATTTTTATATTAACAAAATAATTTAATGCATGTGGGTGATTCTGTTCTATTACTTTTTTTATTATATATTTTTTAAAAATTCTATAATCAAAAACTTTTAGATTATAGATTTATTGATGTTAATTACTCTACTTTATTGTATAAAAGAAAGCCCCCGAGGAATTCGCTACAACTTCAAAATATCAGTGAATGATATTCAAATTTCCCGTGCCACGGAACTGATCATTGATCCACATTACTGACATAAAATAAATTTAGTAGAAAATCTTCAGAATAATTATTAAATTTAGGAATTGAACATTAAGATTTATAGATTAATTAGTTTTGATCATTTGTTGCATTAAACAACGCAATGAATGGGTATATTATAGAAATGGACATGACCCGGTACTGATATTTTAGTGATAAACTGTTATTGTTCTCTGGTAAACTTTAATACGAAAGATGAGATGAAATATGTTAATTAGGATCATATTGATACATTATTTAATTTATATTTTTAAAGAGAAAATATAGGCCCTCGACCGGGATTTGAACTCGGATCCTCTATCTTTCCGGGACCACCAAGCCACCAAGCCCGCCTGCCGGCAGAGAACAATTCTTTTCTCTTATCCGATCCCATGTCCTCGTGTTCTCGCAATTTTTGCGATGAATACACTACAACGAATGTTCTGTGAACATTAATTTAATTTTAGGATCTTATTGACTTACGCCATATTACTATTTATAATTTTTTATTAAAAAAAAAACTAATAATTATAAAAATTATTTAATTTATATTTATTTTAATTTTTTTTAAATTGTCTGTTAATGGATGACCAATGAGAGGAAACAGTACAGGGCTTAAATAAAAACAGAATGGAATCAGCCATATACCTACATCAAAAACTTCTATACAAAGGAATATTTCACTGTCAGTTTTTACCCCTTGGTGTAAATATATTTAGAAAAGACAGAATGTCGTGGCACGTATGAATAAGGTGAAAAGTGTAGCAAGTTTTCGGGAAAACAGCCCTAAATCAGACAAAGTTCCCTAGCAAGTCCCTGGCAGGCAGGAGACGGACAACACATTTATCTGAGAGTGCTCTATTTGTGTCGAACTGCTGCGACCGGCAGTAAAGGTCAGGGGTTCACGGAACAGCCCAGCTGTGTCTGAGAGCTCTGTCGGCCTTCCCAACCGGTTTGCTTTTAAATAACCGATTACCTAATTAATAGCTAAATAGCTAGCTAACAATCGACGGAACACGTTTCAAGAAAAAAAAAACTGTTTTACATAACTCCTTTGCGATCACCCTTGCGTCAGATATACTTGCCTCATCCTTCTCACTCATATAGGAAGCGAAGGCGATATTAAGAAAATGTGGTATTACAATTATTACAAAAGCCCTTGATGAAGCAACGTGACTTAAAATGACTGCACTGAAATGACAGTTTATTAAATATGTAATTATTTCACTCAAATCGAAAATATTTGTTCAGTTAAATAATCCAGCATGAACAACCATTTTCTGTTATTGTTATTCATAGTAAATAGTAATTTTATACTTAATAAAAAAACAAAAATTGTTTTATTATGTTTAACCAGGTTTACCCTGTGGCGTATGTGCCAGGACAACGATATGCAAGCGTGATGCCATTGAACCTTTGCGTCCCTATATCCTGCATCATCTTGTTAACAGTATTTTTTTAAACTTATGTTTAAAGTCAATTCGTTTCCTTAAAAAATTAATCGACCACTTCATATTTATAACAAGTTTAGATAATTTCAATCTTCTTGCTACGTATACCAGCATTTTGAATTAGAATTAATTATTCGTTGTATCCTGTAATTATGGATTTGATTAAATTTTAGCTTTTATTTTATTAATTTATCAGCTGCCTATGCAAAAGAATAAAATCTTGCAAACAAACATTTTTGGCACAGATAACTATAAAAAAGCCTACGTGATAAAGAAGATTTTCATAATGTGGAAGTAATTGTGTTTTGTTGCTGAATAGTAAGTTATGTGTGCATTTTTTTTTAGCTGGTATGGATTTCTTTTAGACGTGAGAAATCCATGTCTCCTCCGTTAAAGATGGTTTCCAAAAAGTCTATAAATGCTTTGAAATACATGCGTGGATGTTACTAAATTATTATTATTTGGATTTTATTATGTTTTTATGGATTAAATGGGAAAATATCAGTATATGTAGGTTGGAAGATAATCAAATTGTCAAAATTTATTTATAACATAATGGAAGTATTGTCCTTTATGGTATATTTGTTTTTGTGATATGATCGTCTTTAACGTTTACGTTTTATGCTTTATATTGAAAAAAATATATATTTGATGCTGTTACATTGACGGGTAACCTTAATGATAGTACAATGCACTGTCATTGTACGAATTTTAAAAGAGAAATTGGAGCAAACTCGAGAAGGGTGAATTTATTGAGTCGGTTTCAATCGCGATCGTTATATTTGATGAAGGGTCCCGCTAGCGCTTTAAGTTCCACTCCACACCTTCCCTTTCTCCCTCAAAGGTTTCCATTCCGTTCACTCCGGCGTCTTAAAGCCGGCTGTCGAAGTTGCATAACAATAGCGGATGGATTGCGATCAGAGCAGATATTCCAGGGGGTATTTCCGGAATGTTCAAAGTATTTAGGGCTCTGACTATCAACGTCTTCAATTAAATCAGTCTAAGACTTATTACAAATGCCTTGTCACTGACCAGTTTATACCCCTTGAATGCACATTCGTATTTATTGGCCTTAATAATCTTTAAACATGTTCACAAAGCCACGAAAATTACTCATTATTTGAAAAACTTTTGAAAGAACTTGTGGCCCTTGAAAAAAATCTATGAAATAAGAAAATTGATACTGTTGTTAGACCGTTTCCTCTTCATATGTGCAAATGTTTATAAATCCTCCTGTAAAAATATACGTAAAACAGGATCAACAATTTTGATCGCTCGTAAAAGACCCGTTCTCGAAAAAAAATAATAATCACCATTTAGTGCCATAAATCTCTGCTTCCTTAATGATGAATCTGAAATAAACAACGGGAATTTAATTGTCTTTGAAATCCATATATCAGTATAATTTTACCGATTGGGTGTAATCTTTGAGCAGACCTAGGTCGGGGGATAGATGGGTTGTTCCATAATTTTTGTTCTATCACCTATCCTATTTTCCCCTGGAAACTTTCATTATTAGTTGATAAACGGTTTTTTGTTGCTCTGGTAAAATAACTTGTTCATGACGTACTACATTTTCCAAGTAAAAACCTCTATTATTAGACTCCGGGTATATTCATCGGACAAATAAAGGAGGAGATAAAGAAATCGAATATCATAGTGGAGGGCTGAATGTATGATGATGTACGAGGATTACAAAAAGAAAATATCCAAAGTGCAATTCCTAAATTCTTCTGAGGGAGAGGGGGAAGGGAAGAATCCCTTTGGAAGAGGACTGACGAGAAAAAGGCGAAGAAATAAAAACAAAGGAGAGGAGGAGGAAGTGGGAAGGCACATGATGTTTTGATCGCTCGCAAAAGATCCGTTCTAGAAAAAAAATAATCACCATTAAGTGCCCATAAATCTCTGCTTCCTTAATGATGAATCTGAAATAAACCATGGGAATTTAATTGTCTTTGAAATCCATATATCAGTATAATTTTACCAATTGGGTGTAATCATAGATAGATGGGTTATTCCATAATTTTAAATAGAAAGATCAAAACCGATAGTTAGGAACTCTGCATACTGACTTAAAAATACCAACGGTTGACGAACATACTACAAACACTTACAAGGAAAACTACACGGACATCTAAACTCATTAATAGAACAAATAGCCACGACTCTTATACTTGCGAACACTAGGAGGAGATTAAAAAGAACATGAAAGGGATCTCTTACCGTAGGTATTTATATCAAGCCAGGGGAGAGGTACCGCTGAATTATGTTCTTCTTCATGCCTCTCGTTTCATTATGTTTCATTTTACTGTCAGCCAATCTGCTGATTGTCAATTTTTGGTATTTGACAAGTGTGGATACAAATATAAACAAAAAAACCGGCATTGTACATTTAAGATAATTTTGTTGGAGCTCCATCGACTATGTACCTAGAAACTTCAGGTTCGCTAAGTGGCCTAGTATCACAAAATAAAGGAGCTGTAACTAATTAAAAATGATTTTATTTCGTTTCTTTTGGAGTGATAAAAGACTTGTAAATCATCCTTAGCAGAAGGGCTATGTTTTTTCAAACATTGGATTAGATCCTTTGGTTGTTTGGATATACCACCAGTGTGAGGATGTGGTGTTTTTTTTTTATACCACCCGTGTCTCCTCTCCACTCCTTGCCGGCGATGGATCGGGCCCCCCCCCCCCCCTATCGTTCCCCGAGTGCGAGTTGTCAGGAAATGAGGCTTTCCCTCCCTTATTCCCATCCCCGGCTGAGAGATCCTATCCTTCATCTCCTTTGTTTTTCTATCCCTTCCATCCTGCAGAACATTTCTTCTCCCGGATCCTCTTTTTATCCTCCTCCGCCCCATCCTTTTTCCTGTTTACTTCATCTTTTCTTCAGTTGGTATGTCAAAGCGGTTGCTTCGGCGGTGAATCGTTTCTGCTGTAAAAGCCTCTGAGCAGATGAGATCTCTTATCTCTGTGTTAAGAATACCTTCCGTAAATTCTTTTTCTTTCTTTAGCCGCGTTTAGCGACTTTTAGGCAAACTTGTGAGTTCGGGTCGTCAGTAACAAGCTCGAGACTAGCGCCACATAGTGGCTTGTGCATGAGTTATATAATTTCTTTCAATCAAATTCTGTATATAGATATAAGAATTATTATACTTATCTAAAAAGACGTTCTTAGTAATTCGGTTGATGCTAATAAAAAAAATTAAAATAAAAAAAAACCTTGGACAACGGTTGCAGGCAGGTGATTTGTCCTAGATCATTCTCAACAGCCAGATTCCCCCGCTCCCCTTATTTTGGGTATCCACTTTATGAAGGCAGGTTATGATACATTTTTTTAATACACATAATGATGGAACGATATGATTGTTGTTTACGGGGCATTTAAGTTTATTCTCATTTTAAGTTTAATTTGTATGCATAGTATACTTATCTAATATTTTATCAGATACGAGTATTTTTTTTTTCCCTTACATTACTATATTTCCTCCAGATTGCTTAAACAACTTGTCATGCGTTGGCTCACAACCACCGATATTTTGATTGAAACCTCATCACTTATATTTAAGCCTAATAAGAATTTAAACACAGTGAATTTTTCTGTCTTTTGATACCATATTATAACAACATACTCCATTGCTTCTAAGAGTCGGAATTGGGACCAATAAAATCGTATTATTGTATAGCAGTGATTGTTATTACTTAAATTTATGTATAAACTCTTTAGAAATCACAAAGCTGTATATTAATCATTAGATTTTTTTTGTCTTTGTGACATGGTGACCCAATTGTATTTTTTAATCATGCACTTAGAAGCTGCTTTATGTGCTTCGATTATCTCTCACGGGGTCCGATGATGACCGGTTATTGCGCTCAAATTGTATTTAATCGACCTGGTACTATTGAGCATTCAGCCGCATCATGGTTAGGCTGAGATTGTTTCCACCCTAATGGTCTACATTTTCATTGTTCCTCATGACGATATAAAAGCCTAATTAAGAGATCCTCCTTTGAGATTCTGGATGGGAGAAGGTTCAAGTAAGGTACAAAGTTTTGCTGTAATTTTTATATTTGTATTTAACGATACAAAAGTGATATGAATTTGAGTGTTTTTATCTTGTATTATATTGTATTTGAATTTCTTTGTCGATTATAAAAATTAAATGTCAGTTATGACCATGAACATCTCTGTAGAAAACATAATGACGTATTAAGGGTTGAGTGGAACGTTTTGTATTTTAGAGAAGTCAGTCAACATTTAACGTGGGTGAAACCTCAGGATAGCTAAATTTTAATAAAAATAACAGATAACAAAAAATGTTTCTCTCTAAATTCTAGAAAGTCAGTGTCAAAATTGATTTCCTCAATTTCATTCAGAATTGACCTCGCACAGGCCAACCATTCGTTGAAAAAACCCGATGAATTACTAAAAAAAAATGAAGAGGGAAACCGATCTGGTTGCGGAATGGATCTTCGACGTAAACACAATTTTGAACCATTTACATAAAACTGAATTCAGTAGAAGCTGGATACTTTGTTTACACATGAATTAACCGTGAACAAAATTATGGACCTAGTTTATTTTTGTGAATGGCTGTTGAAACGAAACGATATTGAGATATTTTTCAAATGAATGATTACTGGCAATGAAAAGTGAATCACGTACGACAATAATTAGCGAAAGATGTCGTCGAGTCCAGAGAAACTTTACAAACGGACACAAAGGGACGTAATGCTGGTTGCTGGGTGTTTGTTGGAATTCTAAAAGAATTTTTATCATGAGCTATTCGAACCTTGCCAAACCATTAATGCGATTTAAAACCAGCAGTAGGAATTGATCGATAGGAACGACATTGGTTTATATTTTTACCAAGACAGCACTGTATACATATATTTTTAAAATTTATATCTATACATATCTATTAGGACATGTGTCTGTCCATGTGACCGCTTATTTTAATACGTTTTTATTATTAATTGAAATTGATCTTAACCATAAATACCTTTTAGTACATTATTAGTTGTTAAGCTAATACAACGATAATTCTGAAAATATCCTTACTTCTTGGCGACGCGTCAGGTTTCTTCTGAGAAATATAGAGTCACAGTTCCCTCAGGGTAGAACTTTGTGTATGCCGGTGTGTTAGGTTTACTCAAGGAATTCTGGGAGTGCCTTAAATATTTTCATTAGCGGGGAGTGGTTTTACGCTGAGGTATTTCTTTAAATAAGTTGCCATGTGTCCTTTAGCTGCCAAATTAGGATGGAGGGCCGTTCTTGGAATCACCAAGAATTTTATATTTATATAATATATATATATATATATATATATATATATATATATATACATATATAAATTATAATGTATTTAAATGCGGTTAATAATATGGTCTCAAAATATATATCGATAAAACAAAGTATTTATTAGGTTAATTGTTCTGAAGATGATACTTTCAGAGATGTATTTATAGTAGAACTAGCTTAGGCCCGCGGCTTCGCACGCGTGGAATTCGGTCTGCCACTTAAAGTTTCGTAAAAGATCATTTTAAATAAATAATTTAATTATTTTTTTAAAATATAAGTTACTCGAACATCCGAAATTTTAGATGTCTAACTTCAAAACTGACGGATTCTATACAACCTTTGAACCCCTATTATATTAAAGGGGAAACCCTTAGAGTGGAGTTATCCGAATTTCTTTCTTAAAATATACACAGAACCTAACTACAAATTTCAAGATGCTAAGTTCCTGATTTACCTTTAATTATGTACTATAACGGGGGTGGGCACATGCCCCCGTGTCCCCACATAGATCATCATGTGATTTCATAACAAAACATACAAACATTCACATTTATAATATTAGTAAGATTAGTAGGATATCAAAACAAATAGTTTCACTCATGTTCTTTCTGTTATTTTAACAGCAATTATCATGTGATTTGCCTTTATTTATGTACAATAATGGATTCTCCACAGTACCTAAAATACTGGTGGGGGGGCACGTGCCCCCTTGCACCGTCCCATAAATCCGCGCTTGCTATTTCCTATGTGTTATTCTGATGTATAACCTATATTACTGTAAAGTATCATCCAAATCCGTCCAGTAGTTTTTGCGTGAAAGAGAAACAAACGTACAAACTTTCACATTTATGATATTAGTAAGGTTAATAGGATATCAAAACAAATAGTTTCACTCCTGTTCTTTCTGTTATTTTAACAACTATTATCATGTGATTTGCCTTTATTTATGTTCAATAATGGATTCTCCACAGTACCTAAAATACTGTCGGGGGGCGGGGGCACGTGCCCCCTTGCACCCTCCCATAAATCCGCGCTTGCTAAAGCCTATGTGTTATTCTGATGTATAACCTATATTACTGTAAAGTTTCATCCAAATCCGTCCAGTAGTTTTTGCGTGAAAGAGAGACAAACATACAAACATTCACATTTATAATATTAGTAAGATGACATTTAAATAGCTCGGCTGTGCAATGAATTATATTTACTAATGCAGAGCACAGGGGAAAAAACTAGGTAACTCAACATTTCCCCCAAATATTGGTAACAGTGGTTTCTAGAAGAGTTTTTTTATGGTTGGCACGATGGTGCGATCAAAAAGGGATAAAATGAGATGAAACGGCTGGAAAAAGTATGTTCTCACAAGGGAAATAAGAGTTGATATGAACGGTACTGAGGAAGAACGAGTAATTGTTTATTATCCGAGTTGGGCTTCGAGCATCTCGAATTAAACATAAATAATGATGATAATGATACTGAAAGATTTTAAGGTCAATTTTGCTCTCCTGAACATTTCGGAAAAACGTGAGTTGCATCCTTTTTTCCTCTGTAGTCATCATATTAAATTAAGACTGTAAAAAATAGACAATGATGATTTGGAGCATTAGCGATATGCTAAAGTCACGGCATTTAAAAACAAAAATTTCTTCTATTTTTTAATGGTCAGAAACATAGTAACGGAATTTATGACATAACGGTTAAGGTTTTTGATAATGATATGGTGAATAAAACATTTGTAGTTTAAAAGTATGAGTTCCTCAAGGTAGCATTCTTGGCCCAATCCTTTATACATCCTGACATCCTAACTCATCCTAATACTATCCTTACCACGTATGCTGATGATACATGTGTATTATCAGTCAACACCAATCCAGTTATTACATCCCAAAACCTCCAATTCCATATCACTGATCTCGATGAATTGTGTTAAAACTGGAGAATTAAAATCAATTCTCAAAAATCGCATCAAATCACTTTTATCTTACGTCGTAAACCAATGACTTTCTGCCCTTCACTATCCTTTAATAACATCCCACTAGTCCCAATAGAACAGATCCGATACTTAGGGTTGCATCTCGACAGACGATTAACCTGTAATCCTCATACAAGACTGAAAAGACAAGAAACCGCTTGACGTTTCATGCTACTTCAACACTTACTAGACAAACGCTCTAAGCTCCTAATAAATTACAAAAGACTCATCTACATGACCATCATACGACCTATTTGGACTTACGGAGTGGAGCTTTGGGGCTCCACTAAGCCATCGAATTCCTTTCGTATCCAATCCCTACAATCCAAAATCCTTCGTAAAATCCTCAATACTCCTTATTTTGTTAAGCATGAAGTCATCCACAACGACCTTAATGTCCCCTTGTTGCTGATTTGGTCCGAACCCGGTATTTATCCTTTCACAACAAACTTTATTCCCACTCAAAACCCTGTAGTTTCAAACCTAGCTTCCTCTTCAATTCCTGATAATCCTCCGAGGCGTCTGAAAAGAAGATGGCCACGTGATCTTCTTAGTTGAACTTGTGATTTGAGTACCACCAGCGGGTAGCTTTTCCAATTGTCATTTCCAGGTCATTATGTGTCATTTAGCCTATTTGCGTGTTGTATTATTGTAATACAGTTGTAAATATCAAAAAATAAATAAAAAAAAAAGAAGTATGAGTCACGTGGGTAATTTAGATTCGGCTGCATAACGCCGAAAATCGGTGAAAGAACAAAATAAATGATTATTGTGAAGGAAATGGGAGTGAAGAAAAGGAAATATTTCGCGTATCCCATTCTAGCACATATGCACTCATTGAGCTATTATACTTGTCGGCTATAATAGCTACATTGTATATTTTTATAGCTCGTCTAGCTTTTGCCCGCGGCTTCGCTCGCATAGAATTTGGACTACCGCATAAAGTTTCTTGACAGTGCTTTTTAACAATAATTTAAAATAATAAATAATTTAATTTTTTTAACTAAAGGTAACTCGTACAAAATTTCAGATGTCTAACTTCAAAACGGACGGATTCCAAACAACCTTTGAACCCTTATTATAATAAGGGTGGAATTATCCAAACTTCTTTCTTAAATCATACAAAGGACCTATCTGAAAATTTCAAGATGCTAAATTCCTGATTTGCCTTTAATTATGTACTATAATGGATTCTCCACAGAACCTCTAAAACTGTCGGGAATGGGGAGGGGCACGTGCCCCCGTGCGCCCCCTTAAATCCGCGCTTGCTATGGGCCATGTGTTATTCTGATGTATAACCTATATTACTGTAAAGTTTCATCCAAATCCGTTCAGTAGTTTTTGCGTGAAAGAGAGACAAACAAACTTTCACATTTATAATATTGGTAGTAAGATGTTATGTGTGATACATTGGTCTTAATTTATGTAAATAGTTATAATTTTCATCATGTATATTTAATTATGTCAAATGGTTTAATTTTCAAATTGTTATTTACAAATAAATAAATTATTATTATTTGGCACTGCATACATTTTGGAGAGATTTGGCCTTCTTCAACGCTCTTTCGGCAGTTATTCCTATCCAGTTCAGTAACTCTTTTATTTTTCACACCGACTTGAGTTCGGGCGAGTTCTGTCACTCCATCGAGCCAGTTCATCTAGTGCCTCGCGTACTAGTTTCCTTGAGATGTTACTTACATCCATTCTTGCAACGTAACCTACCCATCACAATTACCGAGCTTAATTACATAAGCCATGTAATAACCTTAATCTATATACTTCTTGGTTGATGAGCTTCCTTTCAAATACGCGTTGCATCTCTTCATTATCCTTATATATTAAGATGGGTCCATGTTTCGGAGCTGTAGATGGCCACTGGCCTTGGTGTTAAGAATTACCTTGGTGTTGAGACTAAGCGTCGCTATAATAAAACCTTTCCATTTTATTAATCTACGTGAGATTTGCTGTATTTGATTTTTAAAGATTTGAATTTTGTATTTATCTTCTGGTGATGCCCAATTTGGGGAAACATTGACTCCTTAGTTATTTTCTAAAATTTTAGAGACTAGAGGCTTCGCATTTCCTAGTTTTCCAATTGCATTTTTGTGATTATTTGAACTCTTTCCTAGTTTTTGATGGTTATATTGATATATCAGCTACGTTTATTATTTATTACCTTTTTCACCATAACCAGTAAAGGAGATAAATCTATAGCCCCGGTTAATAATAGTTGTTTTAGTGGAATTTTGTCTACAAAGAGTTAACTGAAGGGAGTGGGATCGTGTCATTATCTTAGTATCTGGGTTGAATTGGATTTTTACTGTAAGCAATAATTCCATTTCAAGCCAAAGCCTGACTTGGTCATTTATTCACTAAGAAAATAAAATGATTTCGTTTCCTCGAGTACAAGAAACTCGTTTTTAAGAAAATTCGACTTAACCACATATTCACTAGGGACTACAGGCATATGAACAATTTCACTATTTCATGAGTTTTCCAATTTATAATAAGCAGGTGAATTGAGTATTTCTTGTTTAGTTGATATTTTAGTGTTAAAAGTATCAGGGAGGACTGGCGCAAGCGTATCGAGGAAGTCAAGAAAGAAGAAGAACTCCATAAAGGATTTTATGTAAATAAATTGTGATACAGCGACAGGTTGTTCAGTGAAACAAGGTTAGAATGTATAACACTGAGGTAGAATTTTTCTAAAAAAGAATTAGTTACAATACGTTTTGAGTGATAAGGAGTTGGGCTAGATAATTTAGAATAAGTATGTTATAAATAATTGGGATATAAGTGATGTTGAAGTGAGATATGTGGGAGAGTGATTACCGCTAGGACTTGACAGTTATGATAAATTGTCCCTTTGAGAGAAACGGGAGCGCAGACTGTAATCCTTGGCCAAGCGGCGCCTCTCCAGTTAAAGTCGAATTAAGTTGCTCAAAGTTCCTTTCCATCCCGCGTTTAATACAATTACAGCGAGAACTTATCCGAGCTTACTCAACCGTCAGTGGAACAGCCGCCCCGAGGAGTGTTAGACGGTGTTTATTTATTTCTTCTTCTTTTGTTGTTTTGCCGATATTAAATCTGAAGTGGAAACTAAACTTATTTATAGTTGATTGGTCAAAAAGAGAAAAAAGGTTCTTATCCGAGAAGTATCAAGAGGAATAGTAGATGTAGGTATTTTGGGGGAAAAATAATATACAGCCCCAATTCAAGTATTGAAAACCGAGAGAGAAAAAAATCTGTGAAGCCGGCAGGTTTGATAAAAAACAACACACTTTTGCGATTTCAAGTAAATTTGCTGCCTACGGTAACTGTATAATGTTTATCTTCAGTACGGATAGGATTATACTTCGATATTTTGATGTATTTTTAAAATATAACCACAATTGTAACCAATAGTTTTTATTCTGACACATTTTAATATCAAAGTTAAAGTTTAAGAGAACCTATATTTAAAAAAAAATGAGAGAGAACGTTGGATTCGGCAAAAAATAAATACAATAAAAAAACTCGTTCTTGTTCTGTCTATGGATGTTATTTTGTTGGACTTAAATGGATGTTTTTAACAATTGAGGAATTGTAGATTTTCAAAATATATCCATAATTTTGATCGAGAGTGTTAATACGATATGTGGTTACGAGAAATATCTCACCATAACAATAACTGTCCACACAGACTTAAAAAATTTCAGTTGTGAAAGCATAATAGGTTAGCCTCTAGTGAGTTTAACTGTTCTGAAATAAATATAGAAATGTTTAACTAGACTTGGCCGAGTAGGGTTGGACGTGAATGCTTGGTAAACTTTATATAGTTGTTCTCAAATTGATATATTTGTGTGTGCTTAATTAATTAATTAACTAACTAAGGATTTTAAACCATAAGATGGATAAGAAAACACACATTGCAATAAAGGTACATCAAGCTTAGGCCTGAAATAACCAATCATCCACTATGAGAACAATTATGCTTCTCCAAGTACAAGAAAGTTATTTTGGACAAAAATCGACTAAACCAATTAATCATCAGCGCTCCAGATATATTTGAGGGTATATAATATCTATATATATATATATATATATATATATATATATATATATATATATATATATATATATATATATATAATACCACAATAAGTAACAGACTTAGATAAAATTGATTTCAGTGATTAAAATCCTGTTCCGCATAGAAATCTGGAGTTGGTGACCAGTGACAGATTGGTTGAGATTTAGGGATCAAGGTAGGATCTGGACCTAAGTCGATACAGCCTTCGCCAGGCCCGGCTTCTATCTCCTCTTACCTCTCCAACTTTATTATCCGATTTTGAAACCGAACATCACAATATATATAACTACACAGACTCCCTAAATCCTTACAATTAATTTCACTAATTGTGATGTTCGGTTTCAAAATCGGTTATATCCATTTTAAAAAATATTTCAGGACTGATCAAAAAAGATTCAATTTTAAAAAATAACAAATTGTTTTTTATTATTTTGCTAATAATTCACTTCAAACAATAATTACTGATTGTTTTTTTTTTTTTTTTTTTATGATCTTCTCTTTTTTTAAATATATATATATATCTGGTTGTTGTTTGTTCATTTAACGTCACTTTATGCTGCTATGGCTAATCGGACGATGCTACAGCGGGAGCTCTAAATTTTGCCTGTCCAGGTTTAATTAGGATAGGGATTTTTAACGAGTACCTGACATCGCACGGGCTCGGGACCCCCGTTTAACGTCCCTTCCGAAGGTCGGCGTAACTAAGGATTTTTTACTCCCTTTAAAAATCCTAGGGCCACCTGCTGGGCTGCGAACCCGCGATCTTGGGTTTAGTAGTTTGTTACGCTAACCAGAGGACCGTGAAAATATCTGGTTAGATTATGGTTGATAAAAATTAAATAAAATAGACATTTTTAAAAGCAAGTCACTATATCATAACAAACTATAAACAAGTCAACAATATGTATACATCGTTTTGATTTTTCATACATCAAAAATGTAATGTATGTAATGGATTTAATGGATGTAACCACTTTAGATAGGAAATGGAATGTTTTGGAGGGTCTATGGTTTTGAAACAAACACATCTAATATATCATGTCTGGCATAAAAAAATCTTTATAGACAAAAAAATGGATGCACCCGATTTCATAACCAAACGCCTCAATTATTTATTTACCAGGCCAAGTTATAAATTTTATTTTGTTTTAAAAAACTTCTATGTAGTACTGGTAGAGGTCATATTTGACACAGGGATCTGAGTTTTCAAAATCTATGAAACCATTAAATTCTTTAAGATTTTATCAAATTTTGACTATCTCAAATTTTCGTTAACTACTACTCAATGGTACTTATAATAATAATTATAATATGCGATAAATACAATTTATTTATTTCTCTGTTGCCAATAGATTCTAGCCTTGCTCTCTATTCTGTAATGACTTCTGTTACTTTCTAATAAAAGTTGTCATTCCCTGAGTTTGCTTTCCAAACACGTCCCATTTATTTTAAGTGTTTATAAAACAGTTACAAATATCAATAAATATTTTGTTTTTATTCTAACATTGTTTTTTATTGTCTGTTGTTCTATCCGACATAAATTGCCCTCGTTCAGTATATCTTCATTCTAGGCATGTTCCATTCACTTTAAATGCTCACAAAACAGTCACTAACATCGCAAATTAAATTACTATAATAAAAAATCTTTAGGTTCATTCAATAGTTATACAATTTATTATTGGAAACGTTTCAAGAATTTACTATCACTTACTTACTCAGGGGAACTGCACTGAAGTAAGCATCATTCACAATTACGTTGAAGATTACTCTGATTTTAATACATAATATTTAATTCAAATTTCAAAGAAAAAAAAATTGATAAAATTTATTCATTTAATTTTAAAATTTTGTTACAGTATATAGTTTCTGGATCAATGATAATGTTCTTATATCATATATAACATATTTAATCAATTATAAATTTTCAAATTTACCGTCAATTTAAGCAGGTTTTGTTCTAATCACCATTAATTTTTTTGTTTCCAATTTCGAAATTTCGTGTATGTAACAGAAATGCATGAATGAAGCGTTGTTTAATACAGAATGCACCTAAATGAACGCACCTTGTTTTATTCGGGGTAGTATACACTTCTTTTAGAACGTACATTATGTGCCCAAATCTCCAGTTTTGTTGCCAGTATATGTTTTAAGGGTTTTCTAAGTAACATAAGGTCATCGATTTCGTATGCCAAGATCGGTAAGCAATGTATAAATTCATAAAATTTAATACTTAAATACTCCTCATATATATATCTATGTACTCATTCGCTCAGACTGACTTTGCTAATGCTTAGAATGCAGGCTATATAATGAGGTTAATTATATATTAGTGTTTCAACACGATACGCCCCAAATTACTGTTGTTGCACCATGCCGCTCTCTATTAGGTGGCTGTCTTGGTTTTACAAGGCCGTCTTGTAGATTACATTTTTCGGTTTCGCTGGAGGTTTTTCTTTCCCTTATGAAACGTATGGCCTTTTCTTCTGGGATTTTCTTTATGATTCACGTGTATTTTCTCTTTTCCTTTGTTCACTTTTAACGACCGTACTATATTCTCTCCACCTCTAAAGACTGCTATTTTCAGCATTACTTCCAGTAATAAATAACATGACTTATATGTGGGTGTTTCCGATCTACTTAGCAGAGCTCATAAAATAGTTTCTTTGTTATGTTTGTAATAAAAAGAATTACTCTAGATTTGAGCCTTAGGATTCGCTATTTTTGCTAAAACTGGTTGAATTGATAATATGTTTTATTAATTTTATTTTTTTAAATTTTGTTTGGGGGACAAATAAATTTTCGAATGTCACGCAGGACAATTATTTACTTAAGTTCCAAGATATGTTTTAGGATGTGTTTACTAAGTCACTCTCGTACAATGTACCCAATCTAAGATCTCAACAATCTGTTCTAAGATTGGCCGGATTTTGTATTTGTAATTTCTAAAGTAATGTCTCGTATATAAAGCATTACATCTTATTGAAAAATATACATCGGTGTCCACTACTGTGAATTATTAAGAATTAAAATAATAAAAACTAATTGTCAAAACATTATGAAAACTAATCGTTAAGTATTTTTTAGCATTCATATAATTTTAAATTACTTTTGTAATCAGGAAAGGTCAATTATAATTATCAGGCAATCTATAATATTGAGATTTTTTAATAGAATTTTTTGTCAATTTTTTTGATTTTTTAATATTTTTATTTTAAAGAGAAAAAATATGCAACGGGCCAAGCGCTTCCACGGAGAGGATCCGGGTACGAATCCCGGCCGGGGGCATATCTTTTCTCTTTAAACTAAAAGTATATAATATTGCTATTCTTTTTGTGTCAATACTTATTTCTACAGCGATGTTTTATTTCAGATAATTTTCATAAAATAGTTTTATACATTTACATCGAAATCCTACAGATATTCTGATGGACTATCAATGATTCCCCGGAAGTCTTGCCGATGCTTCCGTACAGAGTGCATAGTAATCTCCTCTAGCATCCGTTCTCGTTGGAATATGTTTTCGATGTTATAATAAAACATTTAATTAACGGAGTTTATTATTTATGTTTTGTCAGAAATATAGCAATTCTTCTCTATTGTTATATATGTCTCGAAGCATATAAATTATTTAATCTCTTAACAGTTGTGAATCGGCTGTGTATAATTTGCAGAGCCCCACAGCCCCTATAAAGCGGGTACCATTGCATAACTGTTGGATTTGAATTATTATACAAAGAAGGTCTCAGCCATTTGTTGAACTCATTACCCAAACACTGGCCACAAGTTATCTGGATCTACTCCGTTATTTACGACACGAAACCTTAATTTCTTCCAAAACTTTTGTCTTTATTTCCTTCTTTTCTTTAAAGTGTAATTTAAGAAAAAATAAATAAATTTATAAATATAGTGTTGAGAGGATTGCCAGCTAACGATGACTATCTTTTCTTGCGCTATTCTTAGATTCTTCTTTATTCTAGAATGATGATTTGAAAATAAAAAAAAATATTTTAAAAATGGCATGAAAATCAACAAATCCAAAGAATATCGTCTCGTATGATGAGTTTTTTTATAGTAGAATTAGTGTAGTTTTTAACCTTAATTGCTGGAGATACAACTTCAAGAATTAAGAGTGATAAGACCCCACAATCTCCAGTAGCCATGGTAGTCCTTTAAGCCCCTTAGCAACCTTGAAGCTCCCTCAGGACAATACTTTTTTAGTTGGACCTATCGAAATAATGTAAGGGCGTTAAACCCCTGAAAATAAAAAATAAAAACCAATCAAATTTAAGGAATAATAAAACGTCCCGGAGTTACGAGATTTTCAATTAGGCTGTATTAATATAATTTAGTGATGGATTCCCAAGACGGGATTTTACAGGCCCTTTTTAGTCCAGAAACCCACTTAAATAAAACAAAAATTGAATTATCCAATTTTATAATTTTGGATTTGGAATTCGAGCTCTGTATATACTTTTAGTTCAAAAGTTGTTCTCATTTAAATTTGTTTTTAAATTGAGAAGGAAAATGAATTCATCAACCTTGCTTTAATAAGTACTTTTATTAGTTTATGAATGAAGGCTTTTCAGTTTATTAATTTTGAAACTTTTCCATATAAAATTTAATTAATTACACAACTTTTCAGTTATATACCGTTTTATTTCTGAATTAAAGGTTTTATTTAAAATTAGAGAAAAAAGGTTTTATATATAGTTATTATTTCTTAATAAATGACTCGTGAAGCTTTTTATTAGGATCATTCCTAAAAACAAAACATTTTATAATAATTATACAACCTATATGTTTAGTCCTAATTATTGCAGGATTTTTTAATTGAAGAGGACTATTTTTTATATATTTTTTAATTTTATTATGAACACTACATAAAAGAGTAGCATCGTAATGTCTGGTTATAGTTCTCTTCAATAGACTACGTTTTTATCATCATGAGTATAAAAATTCACATAGAGTATAAAAATATTAATGAAGAGTGGGCAGAGCAGTTAAGTAGCTAGGATACAGAGTTACAGTTGTTTACGTCCAGGTTAAAAGACAAAGAAGATAAATTAATTACTTTGTTAACAGCTGCTAATCCATCCTCTAGGATCTTTACCCAGTTGGGTTCACTCAACCCCAGTACTGATAACGAAACACTTCATTAAAAACCTGTCAATCAAAAACCTGGGAGCCTGTTCTCTTCCGAATCACTTCGTTGCACAACCGTTGACATAAAAATCCCTACTCTGTACTGAATCTAATTCTTTTCAAGAGCTGTAGTGATCTAGGTGTTTTTTATAATACTTTTGTATACTTGCTTAATAATCGCATACAAGGAACTAATCTGTTCAGATCAGATGTTTCGAGAAAAATTAAAAAAAATAAGCTACTTTCCTATATTGTAGCTTGATCCTTTTAGATTTTTCCAAAGCCTTTGACACAGTAGACGACAATATCATCCTCGCCAAGCTACGAAACTTACCTCTATCCAACAGTGCTCTAGGATGATTAAGTCTTTCCTCTCAGATCGCTCCCAATATGTTCTGGTCCCCGGGTAACCTCCTTCCATAACTCTTCCGCTATCCTGTGGTGTCCCACTATCCCCCAACCTATTTGCCATTTACATAAACGACCTTCCACTTCTTATCCATCATTCCCAGTATCATGTCTAGCCACGGAAAAACTCCAAGATGAACTGAATCGAATAAGTCGATGGGCAATGGATAATAAGCTAAAGTTGAACGTGGACAAAACCAAGGCAATAGCAATAGGGTCAAACGACTTCCTTAAAACTATTCCCCATAATCCAATCCTCTTTCTAAACAATAATCCTATCAAATTCTACCCAACTGTCAAAAACCTTGGAATTATTTTTGACCAACCCCTTTCCTGGAAAAACCATATCTCTGAAATTTCTCGTCGTACCTTCTCCACCTTAAAGCGTCTCAATTACCTTCGTCTCCTGTTCCCTTTTGAAATCCTTACACACCTAGTTTCTTCCTTAATTTTCCCTCATTTTGACTATTGTTGTACAGTGTATGGGGATCCCGAAGCAAAATTAAAACGTTTGCTTGATGTCATCGTTCGATTCATCTTTGGGATCCCGAAAGATACTCCGGTGGACCCGATATTACGAAGAATTGAAATGACTCTACTCGTCCTGCTGCTGTAAGTACGTGCTAGTACTTTCCTTTACCAAGTTATCCAATCCCGCCGACCATCATACATTTTCGATCTCCTTCAATTCAAAAACACAGTCCTCTCTCGCAACACCCGTTCTCGGCTCTCAGATCCATATACAGCATCCCACCGAACAGCAGCTTTTGAGAGAGCTTTCCTTATCCGATCCTCCTCCCTTTGGAACTCTATACCTTCTTCCAGTCGTAGTTCCAATTATCTTCCAACCTTCAAATCCCGTATATCATTACCTATTATCCCTACAATTCCCAAAAAATCGAAAATATTAGGGGATCAGTTTTGACTTAATGTTCTCTTTATTCGATGAATGAATGATGTTTTTTTGATGTAGATTTGTGTGTGTTATTATGTATTCATATATATGAGTGTGAGGAATTTAAACCACGTACATATGTATTGTCATATAGATAGATATTAAAAAAGACAAAAAGGGTTGAAATGTAAATCTCTGATAATATTTTTTAATTTTCCCTAACTTTTTTTTCCTTGGCATAAATTGGATATATATGTGACCATAAATTGTTTCTCTTATATAATTATTGTTAATTTATTTTAATTTTTTTTCTTTCTTTTCTTATAATCTGTTCTTAAAATACTGTTATTGTAGGTAATTCACATTTTTGTTTTTGTTCATTTTTTTTATTCTTTCTCACTTATTAAATTACTAGTAATAATTAATTAAATGTAATTATTTTACACTCTAAGACATAATATCTTACTATGCCTTTATTGTTATTCTATAGGGACTTGTCCCAGAATAAATAAAGACATTATTATTATTATTGTCTTCACTGCTCAAGCTATGATATCGACGAAATTATAAAATAATTCAAATATTATTCAGATCAAAGGATAAGATGCCACCCTGTGATCGTTATACGTAATATATATATCCTCTCTTCTTTAAAGGTTGGCGTGGTTGACTGAACAGGAGTTGTTTATCAAATAAAGATCTTTTTTAATTTCGTGAAATAATATTATATTTATTTGTTGGCTATTTCTCGGTTTTTCTTCGATTTCCTCCAGTTCCTTGCATCTTGAGTTGACCGCTCCTCCCGAACAACTTCCGCTCTTATCTTAAGAGTCAAGGTAAAAAAGCCTAAGAGACATTACCTGTTGTATGTCCCTTACCCTATTTATTGAGATACTCCTCCAGATAGATTGCGTCACATATAGAACATTAAATGAATTTAAATGTCCAAAAAGTACTGTAGATTTTAAATAAGTTAGGCAATTCAAACATATATAAAGAAAAGCTGAATTACTCTATCTTTTCCTTTCCAATACTACTCATTACTCCTGCATAGCTGGTCGACTGACAGGGTATTTTGACTTCATTTTTTTATCGACCTCATCTCCTGACTAACTTTTTTAATTTAACTGTTTAATATGTGTGAAATGATTACGTGGAAATTTTATCTGAGAAATATATTCTTTTGCCCATTTTAATTGAAAATACTTGCAACAAATAGACTGATAAACATAAGTATTTTAAAAACGTATTATTTTTATAGGATGAATCAAATGTAACGCGTTTAGGACCTTGTTGAATTATTCACCGTAAAATACATTTTATAGTAGAATATATGAGGATTTCTTTAGTAATACTGTCACCAATATATCTACAGCCCCAGTGAATAAGTGGTTAAGTTTAACTTTCTACAAAATGATTTTCTTGTGCTTAAGTAAGCCTATTTGAGTTATTTTCGCAGTGAATAAGGAATTGGCTTGAAAAGGAGTTATTGCTAATATTACAACTCCATTTCAATCCAAATACTACGAGAATGATACGATTCCGGTTATCTGAAAGCAGTTAACTCTCATTTATTTAATTATTTGTAAGAAGGGAATGAAATGAGTATTAGACTGGTTGCCGCGTCGGTGAACTTCCCTTTGCAGCGAGAAGGGAATAATTCGGGTGATAGCTTTTTTATTCAATTCCTCTCCTCCTTTATTCAAAGCTAATATTATTATTATTATAAGTGGTTGTGGCGTTCCATAACTCTCTTGAGGGGAAGGAAAGAAAAAAACAGCTCTTTACTTGAGTTTTTCTCGTTAAATTAATGTTTTTATTTTCCTTTGGTAATCTTTTTGAATGTTATTGATTTATCTGACGTCTTTAATCGTCTTATTTTATTTCCTTTATTTATTATTTTTCAATTTCACTTATTCAAGTATAATGATTTTCATTCCGAATTCATAATTACTCCTAAATTTGAAAGAAGTCTGAGCAATGAAAATTCGCCTGTTTCCCGGAAGGTTTTACATAAATCCACATAAAAATGGAAGTAATTTCTGAGCCGAATAAAGGCATACTATGTAAAACTTTTTTGGTATTGATTAGAGAACTATTCTCTGAACTGTTAACAGTAAATATATTTTTTCGTTTTCTACACAAAATATTTAATTTGAACACAATACTTTCTTTTACACTTATTAAGCTAGACTTGTGTGGATCTTAAAGTGATTCTGAGTCAAGTTTCAATTAAGATGTGAAAGAAAAAATAAATGTACATGCAGTATAACCTGTCTTTTTTTTAAACATAAGTTAGGAACTTTGTAAAGACTGGGAGTCCCAGAATGGTCTCCAGACAAATAGTTCCACTTTTTTTTATTATTTGTTGTCCAACTACCCAGTTAAGGATTCAGAGCCTCCTCCAGGTGATTTCGACATTCCTCACTATCTTGTATATTCACATGTCCATACCACTATTCTCCAAGCACATTTCTAAAATCATTCGCGGGCCATCTCTCCAACACTGTTTAGGTCTTCCCTTTCTTCTTGCTCCATAAAGTTGATCCGTCATCGTCTTTTTAAGAACGCTGTGCTCAGTCATCCTGGCAATTTGTCCAGCCCATCTATGCCTCCCTTTCCGGATGACTCTCTTAATGATAGAGCTCCAAGGTGTTCTCCATTTATCCATTCCTAGCTTAAATTCACTGGACTATAGATTTTTTATAGAACTATAGATAGACTATAGATGGAATAGAATTTTTCTTTTTAACACAAGTAGTCTTTGCCGACCGAGATGGTCCGAGTCTTCTACCCAAGAAGACAAGAAAAGGAGGATATAATATAATATGCAATCTCAACTCGGTAAAACAAGAGGCTTCTGAAGAGGTGTCCATCTCTGCTGCGTTCACGTTTACCTCTGAGCCGAGATAGACAAATTCTTCGACCTTTTCAAAACTGCACGTTCCTTTCCATGGTGTTCCTTTCTCTATGGTTGATCCTCTGACCTGATATCACAAATTTGGTCCTTTATTCATTAATTTTCAGGCCCTGCTGGAGCCTCAGAGGACAAGACCTTGGTAGCTCTGTTGAAAAAAGTGCAACCTGAAGCCTGTAAACCGGTTTCACTTACCAGTTGTTCCAGTTCAATGTTAAAGAAAATGCCAAGGCATCACCCCTCTTCTTGGTACCATCGTTCCTCCCTGGTTACCACAATTGGGGGCAAGTGATGTGTCACGTATAGAGAGGGCGATAACTCACCTGATTAGAGGGGCATCTATCACTGGAATCTATTGTAACGTCGACTTCTAAAATAATCGATTGCTGGTGATCGCTCACGAGGGATCGAGATTTGTTGTTGTTACGAGGCGGTTGTTAGCGCCCTTAGGCTTAAAAAAAATAGACCATCAATTTTCATCAGGCAGCTCCGGCAACGACGTCATTTGTCAGGACGCTTCCCGTATATTTATCCCTTTCCTCTACCTCTTCCTTCTTTAATATTACTTATATAATAGGTTATTAAAGCTTCTGTAATTTTATTTATTATTTCAAATAAAATTTAAAAAACTCTTTATTTAGGTTTAATATGTTAACCGTATATAAATATAAAACGTCCTAAGGAAAAGATGAAAGGTAACCATGCATAATTATACTGTAATCTTACTAATATTATAAATGTGAAAGTTTGTATGTTTGTCTTTCACGCAAAAACTACTGAACGGATTTGAATGAAAATTTACAGTAATATAGTTTATACATCAGAATAAGACATAGGCTATAGCAAGCGCGGATTTATGGGGGGGCGCACGGGTGCACTCCCCCCCTGTAGTTTTTTAGGTACTGTGGAGAATCCATTATAGTACATAATTAAAGGCAAATCACATGATCATAGTTGTAAAAATAACAGAAAGAACATGAGTGAAACTATTTGTTTTGATATCCTATTAACCTTAGTAATATCATAAATGTGAAAGTTTGTACGTTTGTTTCTCTTTCACGCAAAAACTACTGGACGTATTTGGATGAAACTTTGCAGTAATATAGTTTATACATCAGAATAACACATAGGCTATAGCAAGCGCGCATATATGCGGGGGGGGGCGCACGGGTGCATGTGTCCACCCTACAGTTTTTTAGGTACTGTGGAGAATCCATTATAGTACGTAATTAAAGGCAAATCACATAACAAGAGTGTTTAAAATAACAGAAGGAACATAAGTGAAAGAAACTATTGTTTTAATATCCTACTAATATACTAATGCCAAATTTTTCACTTACATTTGTTTAACAATGTGTAACTTGCCACGTTTGTTGTGTTGTTGTCACCGCATTGATATATAAAAGTTTAAAAATATGGAGAAGAAGAAATACCATTAAAGTATATGTCTATAACATTAAAAGCAATTTATTTTTTATCTTTATAATGTTAAAAAGGAATATATAAAACATATTAGAGAATTACTCTTTTATAATTTTGGTTTTAATAAAAATGATTGCATATATTTAATATGTAATTATATAAATACATTTAAACTAAACTAATCTAAGGCGTTGATGACCGATCGGTTATGCGCCTCAAATTTATAATAACTAACTAAAGAAGAATATTAGAGATTTTCAAAGCAACATTTGTCTGACAAGAACTTTCCTACAAGTTTTCCTTTCTACCAGGGATCGAAGATTCCTTCCCAAAGAATCGTTCCTAATCGATCTCATTCAAATCATTCGGAGCAGGAGCAATATTTTATAAGGAAAATCGTTCCGATCTGGACTGGAACGATATCATTTTGTTATAAAACAACCGCTCCCGAACGGAACAGAATCCGCCAGGAGCGATATTTTTGGATTCCTTGAGGATTTGATCCTGCGGAGCAAAAAAATATCGATCCAACATGTTTCTTTCTGAACCTTGATTTACTCCTCATTTACCTATCTACACACGAAAATACCAAACCGGAATGAAAAAAATGTGCCTAGAGAGGCATAGTACTTTCTCATCCTTAAAAAAAAAAAAATTCTGAGAACTAAAATATATTTTTTTTTTACAACCTTAAACTTAACCGATCCTTATCGGGTCTTCTGTAAGATCAACTAAATCACAAACCAAACATTTAGGGAAAAACCTGGTTGAAATGCGATTTGTAGTTTCCGAGCATTGGTTGGAACAAACTTTTCCGGACGGACGGACCGACACCACTGAGATTTTATGTTTTTTGGATTCTACACCCTATGAATCGTCAAGAAACATTAAAATATCGAAGTCGAATTTTTTGGAGATTTCAATACTTTCTTCATCTGAAGGATGAGAAAGTAAAAACGAAGGATCGATATTTATTGTTCCGGCCCAGATCGAATCCTCAAAGGATGGAAAAATTTCGCTCCGGTCGGGATTGAATCAAACTTGGAGCAGAATAAAGGATCTTTTGCGGATAGGGTTCGAAATGGAGCATTTTCGGAGAGAAAGTTATTTTTTCTACCTTAAATAATGGTTTCATTCAGAGCAGCAAAAATATAAATATATCGGTTTCACCCCCTGCTTTCTACAAGCAGTTTTTTACTTCTTCGAAATTAATAATAATGTTGATAATGTGATTCACTATTCTTGCTAATTGCAGCTGACACAGCTCAAATATATATATATATATATATATATATATATATATATATAACTTGGTGTAAAAAAAGCAGACAGAGTGAACTCGTAGCCCGGTGACATTTCCATGACAGTTAGGATTCCCATGGCATATAATCGATAGAACCTCCGTCTGCAGGTCGCACCGAAATATTCCACCTTGGGTCAGCTGACATATTGAAACCTCTTTAGTATTAATGGTTCATTATGGCGCTTCTGTACTGTACTAGATGTGAAGGAATTGGTTTTCATAATTATTTCTGTCAATTTGATCTATCAACAGCTTCTGATTTTTATAAAAAAAACAACTAATTATATACCACAACCTCTGAAGCTTCTTGGGTACAGTTATGTCCCATTGTTCTGTAATTGCAGTCCTGAAATTACCACGATTGGCCGTCATGTTTTCTCCACGTTTACAGCTTCTATTTTAAAGTGGATGAGTGAACCCCAAAATGTACAGTTCTATCTCAATGCCAGAGGTTCTGAAAATATCATGATTCAACCACCTGATTTTCCTTACATTTATGATTAACGACCTTAAAGAGGTTGGGCAAGCTCGAAAAGGTAGTATTGCGGTTAGAGAGAGAAAGACGGGCTATATCCGAGAACGGCCTCACCCACTCCCGCACGTCTAGGACATTCGACCTTGCCTCTATATATATATATATATATATATATATATATATATATATATATATATATAAATATACATATATATATCCCTTAGTTGCGAGTAACCGGTTAGTAGTAGACCAGGCAGCGTGATGAACAAGTGAGTAATAAGTGAGTCAGTATGACAAACTAGTGAGTATTAAACTTGTGTGTCAGTGAACTGTGACAGTCAGCGAGTGTAATAAACTGTTTCTGTTTATTACTGTGTGTCAGTTTGTCATATTTGGGGAGTCTTACGGTCGGTGAACTTTAAGTGTTAATTAGTAGTTGTAAACTGTAGAGTAATTTTATTGTATTTATACAAATTTATGCAAATATTTAAGCTATTTAGTATTAGTAATATCTTATAATATTTTAGTAATTCAATAGGAGTTAGGGCTAGGTTATAATCTTTAGAATATTGTTATTGAAATTTATATTAGTTTAATAATTTTATTTCATTGCATTATTTTTGTCACTTTGTTAATAAATATTAGTATCTCAAAGTCAGGAGTAGTATAATTCATTTTCACACCCCGTAGCCCGTAACAGTACAGTTCTGTCTCAATTACAGAGTTTCTAAAAATATCACCGTTCAATATCCAGATTTTTCTCACAGTTAAGGCTAACCATTATAAAGCTAACTCCCTGAATTATAACTACCTCTTTAAAATGGCTGGCTAAGACCCAAAAGATATCGTTAAATGCTAAAGGTTCTGAAAATACCGCTGTTCAACCGCCTGGTTTCCCAAAAATTAGAGCTAACGACTTTATATCGGCTGGGTGAGCCTCAAAAGATGTATTCCCGTCTTAAATGCCAGATGCTCTTAAAAAATATCACCTAATTACATACATGTATTTTTTAATGTTTTATTATATGTTAATGTGTTAAGTGGTCATATATGTCATTATTTTTTTAACGGTTACTCATTTGCTTCTAAAACTCACTTTAGTAAAGAAAAAAATATATTCGATCAAGTAGTTATTACTTATTGGCAAAGCAATACTAAGGCTCATACAAAGAAAGACTTAGGGTGCACCTACATTGGATCCGATGCGATGCGATCAGAATTCGGAAGCAAACCAAATGACTGAAATATATCGAGAGTGCCTACATTGGTTCCGTCCGTTGTTATCAGACTAATCCGGCCGATTTAGTCGCTCGTGGAATCAAAATAGTTTATTTATATGGAAGCGCCTACATTGGTTCCGATGCGATACTGTACGATCAGGTGCGATTTTCACATTTCAAAATCATTAGTTTTCAATACGATAAGCCAGCCGTTACCATGTGTGGCAACAAACCTTTATTGTCTAAAATGTTTATTAAAAAATGTACATTGTAATTTAATAATCAACTATTATATAAATATCCGTCATAAATCAAAATTAAATATACTTAATTCTCGTTAAAATATTTTATTATCATTCTTCATGAACCATTAAATATAGTGGCGAAAGTTATTTTTCCGTTGAATAAAATTATATCTATCAGAAATGTACATAAAAAATATACCTACACAAAATTTTAATTCGTCAAATAAAATTGGAAACATTATCTTTTAATAAAATTATCATCGTAATGTTTAATTTATATGCTAAACAGTTGGCAACATTGGGAGCTAAGGGCTTTTCTGATTTTTGATACTCGTTTGCAAAGATGAACAACAAAATAGACAAAGAATTAGTTCGAAACAAACGAGCCTCGATTTTGTGATCAAACAAATATTATCACAATCGAGAAAATTAAATCATTATATATAACACGAATATATAACAAAGTAACAATAAATTCTATTTTTTAAAAAAAAACTAAATTATTTATTTATATTGAAACAGCATGACAAAAATATTCTAATATTGTAATATTACCTAACTTGCATAACATTTGGTTCTTTAAATTTATAAAACATTATTTTTAATATATTTATATTATAGTTTCACTATCGGTTTGAATAGAATAGAATCACACCAGCTCTGATCCAGAAATAAAATATATGTTTAAAAAAATGTTATTCAAACTGATCAAGTTTATCAAATACGTTACACCTTCATAATTATCAGAACAATTTTAGCTTTATTGGATGTATATTACAAATTCTGTTTGATTTACATGAGTAGGTCATTATCTGATCATCTATTAGTTCAATAAACAGTGATTTTTTTAATGAAAGTTCAGTACCATTTTAACTACATTGAGTATTCTCAAGATATCCAGTTTTTGAAAATTGTTTATTTATAAATTAACTTTGTGAGCATGGAAATATAGAAATATTTAAAAATATAGTTAATGGTGCAAATGAAAGTTTGATTATTTTCTAACCTAACATTGTTTGTTGTATTTCTACAATCCTTGATTGTTCTATTCAATCCTGTCATATATAGGTTATTGGTATTACTCACATAAGACTTTTATTATTGCCATTATTATCCAATTGATATAAATAAACATTTGTTTCGATTAATATTTTGAACTCATTTAAGTAAATATTGTAACAATTATCAATAAAAGTATACAGTTATTTTGGAGCTTTAGTATAGGTTCACAATAGCATTCTATTTTTTCCTTCTGTTCATAATGTCCAATGTTTTATCGATGCTCTAATTCAATACTACAAAATTAGGGTTTATTATATTTATATCACTTACACATTCAGAATTAAAGGTATGTTGAAGGTCTATTGATTGAGGGCCAAAATTAATTCTTGAATAGTAAGCAATTGATATATTTATTAACTTATCAATGTTTCGACCAACATTGCAGGTTTCATCAGGGCTGAATAGCCAATGTACAAACAAATAGTATAATGCTAAAAAATATACATATTAATTGCAGTAATAATGCAAATAATACTTTAAAAATATTAGGTGATATGATTAAAATAATAATCATCTTATGATTATGATTACATCAATCTTTTTATCTAAATACTTTTTTGAATAAAATTTCTATCATTTATGTTATTTATGAATATGCAATTATTTTGCATTTAATATTTTTATCTTGATAATTTAACCCTGATGAAGATCTGCAATATTGGTAGAAACATCCTGCAAAGATCATCGCATATTTAAATTGTGTTTTAATAAAGAAAAGAGGAAACCAGAATATTGTTTAGGAAGAAAATAAATCAGATATAGAAGAAAATAAATCATTTATTCAATAATATACAATAGTTTTCAATTCTTATAAAATTAAAAGAATAAAATTTAGGATAATCATTTTTTAACAACAATATTAGCATTAAATAGAAAAATAAATGAATAACATAATTAGGTATTTCAAAATACAATTCAAGAAGAATTAAACAGTACAAATTTTATAAATAATATTTAGCTTATATATATGATATATGTATATGTATACATATACATACATATATATGTATACATATACATATAACATATCATATATAATATATGATATAACAATACAAAGCAATAATATATACTACTTAATAATACAATTATATAATATTACATATAATAATTAAGGTGATTGAGGAAGATCCTCTGAAGATTTAGATTGTAGTGTTTTCAAATACATATTAGCTTAAATTGCCTTGAATATCCACTATTAATTATACAGTATTTATTCCCAAATTGTCATATCTTGCTTGATTATCATAGGCATCCATTAAGAAAAGTATACACATAATTTCTTCTGATACTTGATGTACACAACCCAAAAACCAATGTCATCTTCGCCATCTATGTTCACTTGTAGAAGTATATGCTAATTATTGAAAATGGAAATTTGAACAGGGCCACTTCCTCATTGGACAACATATTTCCTTTCTGTTTCTGGAAAAAAACAATGTTTTCAGATAGACATTAATATAATGATAAATAAAAATTAGTTTAAGTATTCCATAATAAATCTATTGGGTACCTAACAAAATGTTGATCTTTTCACTTTTGTAGCATTTTTCAAAAGAAGCTAAAAATTGATATTTATTATTTCTGTTCAGTCTAAACTTATTTATTTAATCTGAGGCAAATTTATTCTAAACGCTGTTGTGGAACTGTTCTTCGGTGAAATAAAGATTTAGATTAATACTATTTATAGTTCCATAATGGATTTTTTCAAATGTAGGTAATTCTATAATATAGGTGTTATTATTAGTAAACCTAATGTCCACCTGATTTTAATAGTTAATTTACTGGCTAATTTGTTCATGCATAATTATATGATATGGGGCCATCTTACAAACAATTATTCTGATTGTAAACCAAAATTTTAACAATTGAAATCACTTCAACTATTTTCATTTATTTTACATATTATTCTCTCAAAGAAAGCATGAGAAAGATTAATTAATGGTTGTTGCCAGTTCATACCAACAAATACATATTGAATCAACATATTTCATGACAATTATTAATGAAGAAAAGTTTAAAACGCAATAGCTTTTAGAATAAAGAAGCAACTACACACAAACAGTATTATAAAAGTAATTACACTTACCTTGTTCAATATTTTCACATTAAATCCTTTGAAAAAAGTTAGCACCCAGTAGATCAATTAAAGATCCATCATCGACCAAATACCGAAAAAAATACAGAAGTAAACACTTGTTGAGATTTGATATTATGGGGAGGTTTCAAGTATAACCATCCGACGGCAATCGCTCCTATTTATTAATTTAATTGCAATCGTTAATTTAATTACAAACTAAATAGATTTAAAAATATCACTACTATTCCATAAATAAATTAAATCATTATATAAAACATGAATATTTAAAAAAATATAAATTATATTTTATGAAATTGAAAAACAACCAAACTAATTGTTTTTTCATCAAACAGCAAGACAAAAATATTCTAATATAGTAATATTACCTCATTGTTATAACATTTGGTTCTTTAAATTTATAAAATTAAGATTATTTATTAATTATTTTTAATATATTTATATTTCACTATAATATATATAAAATATAAGAAATAAAAGAATAAAATTAATACTATTTTATTCGGAAGGCAGTGACTAGTTTCACTATCGGATTGAAAAGAATAGAATCGTGTCGGATCTGATCCACTGTAGGCACTCACTGCGTATTTCAGTTATTTGTTTTTTCAGCCCACCATCCTATGAGATAGAATAGGATCGCGTCGCATCGGATCCAATCTAAGTGCACCCTTAGAGTCAATAATAATATCCTACGTAGCTTATAATTTTATTAGTTTTTACAACTATAATTTTTTTAAATTATCTGATATTAGTCTAGAATGAATGCTCAGCCCAAAACGAGGGCTTACATGACAAAAGGGGAAAGACAAAATTGACTTCAGGTATTGTTCGGACTATTCCGAGATAAATTTTTAAGTCCCTGGATATGAGAGGGATAAAATAATGTTCTTTGCTTATTTTATAGCTTAAAACTTTTTATATAAAACTCGAGAACCTCAAATTTAGTAAAAGAATGTTCCTATAATAAACATAGTTGCTAAAATGGACGCTATTCTAACTAAAAAAAATTGCTATAAAAGAAAACAAAACAAAAAAATAGAAAAATTTTCAATAAGTTCAAAATAAGAATAGATTAAGAACAAAATAAAAATCATTTTATCTTAGAAAAACGTGCGTACTTAGTCTCGGAGACAAGACCTACCTATACTTCATTAAGCCGACATTATTCGCTCGTTATCCTTTCCAGCTAGAGGATATTTTCCGGCAGTTATCATAATGTAGGACATCGAGGCCCTGGGTAATACGAAGCCCGCCCTAATGATAGCGAGATAGGAGCCACAATCGTCAGTCTCTGGTGGCGGAGCGATATGTGAGCCGGATCATATCTAGGGGTTAGGGGGTGGTGGTTAGGGGTAGGTTTTTAAATTTCCATCCATCTCTTCTAGCGGTACCTGTACCTAGCCTCTCCCAGATCAGATAGCTTTGGTCTTATCTGTACCTCTCGGCTCTAATATCGTCTGGCATTAGTGCTCTCTGGATCTTAACACAAGGGTTTTTTTTTGTTTTAGGTCCGTTTTAATTATATAAAAAAAGAGTTAAATTTAAAAAAGGAATATATTATAATTAAAGAGCAGATGTAAACAGCAATTTCTTAAGAGTTTTATATTCCGTAAGTTTTTTTTTTAATATTTGTTTCCCCCCATAGTAACTCCATGAAGGGATCGTTTATTAATATTAGGACATGCTCCATACTTAAGTAAGCATATTACGTGCCATTACATGTGATTTTAATAATTACAGATCAGTTTAGTATAATTTAACAATACAAGAAATTAAAAATTTACAGTTTGACTAAATTGATAATTTACACGTGAGAATACAATTAAACTTAAATTTGTAATCCTAAATTGTATAATAAAAAAAATTAACAAATATACAAATAAACAAAAATGAAAGGTTTCATAATATAAATCATGTAACTAAAAAACATCAATTCATAACTTATACATTACGATTAGCGACAGTACTTAATAAAAATGTATACACATACATTTATAGAATAGAATAGAATAGAATAGAAAAGTAACTTTATTCTGGGACAAAGTCCCTTTAGAATAACAGATATGAACAGGAATAAAAACATAATATTTATCTGGCCAGAAGGCTAAATGTTACAAATCATAAAGCGTGAAAACATGACAGAAAACAATTTAAAAAGAAATATATAAACAAAAATAATAGTAAGTGAATAAATAGTACAGATCTTGACAGGATATTAAGCAATTACAGAGAATAGATAAATCCAAAGCTTTTGAAATTGAATGCATGAGCTAGCATTCAATAATTTGTTTACATGATGTACAGCTTTTCAAAGAGCAGAATTAAAAGAACTAGATAACACAGTTTGTTATTATATACATTGTATTCTAAGCAAATGACTAACCTACCTAGAGACTATCCTTCTGGGAAGCTAATAGATGTTGAAACAGCCAGGATTTGAATAATGATAGAGAGGGAGTATGACGGATATTAGGAGGGATTGAGTTCCACATTGTGGTGGAGCGGGCGAGAAAGGAACGTTCGAATGCTTTAGTTCTGTGTGAACGTATATAGAGATCAGAAAGGCGGGATCTTGTTTTATGGTGTTGCACTGATGATTTGAATTGGAGGAGACTGTAGATATATGAAGGGTGTTGAGAGTGAATGGATTGGTATAAGAATGAACAGAGGAAATATTGTCTTCGGAAGGGAGGGAAGAGCCACTTTAACCCATCATAGAGGTGGGAGACGCGCGATCGCTTCGGAGTACCAAGCACAAATCTTAGAGAGCAATTCATTATTCTCTTTAATCTGTCTTCAAGCATTTTAGAGAGGCCTCCATATACCACGCTACAATAGTCAAAGTGGGGGAAGATGAGAGAAGATACGAGAAGCTTACGGGAAGATTGTGTAAGGAGATGACGAGAACGATGGAACAACTTCAGGGAACTAATTGTCCGTCGGGATATTTGGGCGATGTGGGATTTCCAGGAAAGGTTTTGGTCGATGGTGATGCCTAGGTTTTTCACCGAGGAGGTAAACGTGATAGGATTATCGTTTAGGAGTAATGTTGGGAGGGTGTGGATGGATGTAAGGAGGGAATTGGAACCTAAAACAATGGCCTGAGTTTTCAATGCGTTCAATTCCAGTTTGTTCAGCTTTGCCCAGGCACAGATCCTATCCAGGTCTTCCTGAATACTAGCGAACGCAAAAAATAGCTCGGAAGGGGGAAAGGACAGATATATTTGGAAATCGTCAGCATATAGATGATGGGAACAGTGGTGAACAGATTTAGGGAGATCATTGATATAGCAGTTGAAAAGAAGAGGAGAGATACTTGAGCCCTGTGCCACGCCTGAGGAAAGAGTGAGGAAAGAGGAAAGGGGATGATTAGGTATAGAAACTGCTTGAGATCTATCAGAGAGGAAGGATTGGAACCATCGGATGGAACTGTTAGAAAAGGACATTGATTTGAGTTTGCTAAAAAGGATAGAATGGTCCAAGGAATCAAAAGCTTTAGTAAAATCAAGAAGGATAAGCACAGTTAGTTTTTTGTCGTCCATAGCGGTATGTATGTCATTGGTGATTTTGGTAAGTGCCGATTGTGTGGAGAAACCGGGACGGAAACCAGATTGAAGTGGGTCAAGGAGGTTGGACTGTTCGAGGAAATTTGACATTTGTGACTGGACTATTCTTTCTAGAGGCTTGGAAAGGTTTGAGAGGATTGAGATTGGGCGGTAGTCTTTGAGTGAGACAGGGTTAGAGGATTTATTAATAGGATGGACTATGGCTTTTTTCCAGGAGGCTGGGAATACTCCGTTTTGCAGTGAAAAATTGTATATAAAGAGTAGGACAGGTATAATATCGATAAGGCAGGATTTTAGCAGTTTGACAGGAATCCCATCGAAGCCTGTGGAGATGGAGTGGGATTTCAGAACAGAGGAAATAATGTCGTTGGGTGAAATGTCAGCGAAGTAAAAGTTGTCAGGGTTGAAAGATGGTGGTAGGGAAAATACGGGAGAGGATGATTTAGAAGTATTAACTGAGGTGGACAAAAAATATGAGTTAATTTCATTGGGAGAGGCTGGAAAGGGCCTAGAACAAGATGAATTAAGAAGAGAAAGCTTTCGAAGGAGATGCCATTTGGATTTAGAATCGGGAGCAGATGAAAGGGCTTCGTGGAAGTATTTGGTTTTTGCCTGCCTGATTGCCGACTGTGTCAGATTGCGGAGGGCCCTAAACGCTTGATGGTCGTCAGTTAACCTTGTCCGTCTAAAGCGTCTTCGGGCCGCATCACGCTTCCTTTGAAGATCTTTAATTTTTTGACACAACCAGGGAGCAGGCTGGTGACGGAAGGTTGAGGTTTTCAGTGGGGCATGGGTGTCAAGGATATATTTGAGATTGGAAGTAAGTATGTCAACCATCGAATCAATAGAGGCACAAGAATAAATCTCTCTCCAATCCAAGGCTTCAAGAGAGGGTGAGATGTTCTCTGGGGTGAGAGCATCTAAGTTGCGAAAGGTTACGGTTTTAGGTAGTATAACAGGAGTTTGGATATTGTATGAAATATGGATGAGATCATGAGAGGACAGAAATGGAACGGGTAATTGAGAGGAAGAAAGGAGGTTCTGCCGTGAATCAATGACAAACAGGTCTAACCATGTGTCGGATTGAAAGGTGTGATGGGTGGGAGAAAATGGGACAATGGAAAGGTGTAGAGAGTAAAAGAGATTTTCCAGGTATAGTTGATCGTAGGATTGGACTAGGAGATTGGCATTAAAATCACCGGAGATAATGATATGGTTGTAGAGAGGAATGTAGTCGTAAAGGGTAGATTCAAAAATTGAATCAAGAGGGGCCAAAGGAGGGCGATATACTACGACATAAAGGAGAGGGTTTGGGTTAAAAGAGATTTCAACCAGAAGGAATTCTGTGTGAGGATAACCAGTTGCGGGTGAGGAATCAAGGATACGTGATTTTAGGGAGTTGTGTACGTAAAGACCTACTCCTCCACCAGTCCGGTCTACCCGGTCGTGGCGAAGGAATGAATAGTCTGGTAAGGATATTGCAGAGGAGGGGATGTGGGGTTTTAGCCATGTTTCGGAAATTCCAATGGTATGATAAAAGTTTTGGGTAAAATATTGAAGGAATTCGTCATAATGGGCAGGTAAGGATTGGGTGTTGACGTGACAGGATGTCAGGATACTGGACATGATGGTGAGGTAGGAGAGAAGATCCCCGTAAAAGAGGAGAAGATGCTGTGTGCAATTAATTTTAGCAGGTAGATTAGGTAAAAAGCTATGAAATGTTCCAGATAGTTGAAGACATGCAAGATAAAACAAAAAACATATAAGAATATTAATAGTATAGAAATGATAATACTGTTAAAATATGTAAAAAGAGAAAATAATGAATTAATAATGAGAGAAGCAAAGTAATAGAATATATATAGCTGCTTGAACATGAACAAACTTAAAAATATAGAACAAAAGATCCTAAGAACTAAAAATATGGACCAAAAAAAAGAAATTAACTGTATAGAGAGGGCGTGGGCAAAATCCAAAATTCCGTGGTGAGCGCCATAGGTTGTCATAGAGCTAGCGGGGATATATACACATAAATATATACACATAAAAGTTATAGTTAAAAATGAAAAACTCTGTATCTGGTGAATTGCAGAAAGTCTTGCACTTTTACCTTTCTTCTTTGATTTTGTTCTTGATTTTTAGCTGGTAGTGGCGACTTAAACTTTAAAAAATCTGTGTTTAAAGATTCTCTATGCTTATAAACCGTCAGTGCAATATTTTCAGCTGGTTCTACACTTTTTATTGTATCATGTAGAGACTAAAATTCCTTAAAGGATCGTTTAAATGTAATGTTATCATACGAATTTATATCTGCGATCATTTCAAATTTATTTTTAGATTTAGAACTGTCCTCTAGCAAAAAAAGTGTATAGAACCTTTTTTATAGAGAATTTTATGTATATTAATATTTCTTGAAAACTCTGTTCGGTATCTTCAAACTGAAACGGTTGCACTCTTGAATACCCCACATGTAATCTCCTACCTTTACATCCTCCATCTCCTATAATCTTTTTCTGCTTACCTCATAGAAACAGGCTAGTTTAGTCTTCTTTTATTTTAAATAGGTAAAATTCCAGCTCGTCACATGAGCTTCATTCCTTGTAGTTTTATTTTCTTTATTTTTTGCTTGTTATTATTATTTTTTTTAATGTTGTTGTATAATTATTTCAAAACAGATAAGTGAAACCCAGTTAGTTTTAACTGAAGGAAGGTAAGGATGGAGGTGTTGGCCGGTAAGGTGGAGGAAGGGAATAGACCGCAGCTGTTTGGTCAATTAATGAACTTTGGGATTAGAAGTTGCTCCTGCCTTGGGGTAGCTTCCTCTTCGTCCGCGTTCATCCTTCTACCTTTTTCTGTTAACAATAATTGGAATCATCATAGTTTTTATATATTATAGACAATGTATATTATATAAATAATATACATACTCTGTAAATAAATTTAAATATAAGAGGAAGAAAATGGTCCGGATGGAGGTCAGGAAAATTCTCCTGAATAGGGAGAACTGTTTAATGGAAAGCCAACAGTTAAGTATTTCGACAGAGAGTTTACTTTTTTTAAAGATTTATTTCAAAAGAACACAACATTACATAAAACAGTACTTAAACGGGCATAGTAACAAACTGGAACTTGACTGAGAATTGATTGCTACTGGTGTATTTTGGAAGGCTTCATATACTCGCTAAAAGATAAATAAATTAATAAAAATAAGAACAGAGTACAATTCCTAATCCTCCTATGTCTCATCATAACTAACGTTTCGAACCACATTGCAGATCTTCTTCAGGGCTTATAATAGGGTAAAGGATTGAGGGCCAACTGAAATTTAAGTATAATAACATAATTTAAAGAGAAAATAAATTACTTTTTTATATTATAACCTAATTTAAAGTTTTTTTGTTTGTTTTATTATTAACCGTGGAATTATGTTTTTGACAAAGTTAATCTATTCTTATAGAAGAGGCTTAGCCTCTTATAAAAGAGGAGATTGGTCAAATTACTTTCTTATAAATGAAGCCCGAATTGAATTTTGCTACTTCATTGAAAACCTTTGAAGAATCTTCGAAGTCTCATTGTCGTTGATGGATGCTTCTGTTCTTTTAATTATTTTGTGTTTCATCGCTTTATCTATTTTTCTTTTAAATTATTCTTAAATTGCATTCTTTGAATTAATTCTTATTCCTTATTTCTTGATTGGCTGTCTTATAAATATCATTTTTAATTACTATATTTATGTAAATGTTATCTTCGAAAAAAACCAGCTTCCAGTCAATTTATTTTATTCTTTCATAAACAAGACGTTTCGTTTATGAAAGAATAAAATAAATTGACTGAAAGCTGGTTTTTTTCGAAGATAAAATTTACATAGAAATAGAGTCCAGTATATTAGATAAGAATTAAAAAAAAAAAAAAATTACTATATTTTTATTTCCTCTATCTGTTTTCCCACTGCTTTATTGCCCTGACGAAAAAATAGTTACCTTACAGAAATAGAGAACTTTTTGATTATTCAGTGTAATTAAGTAAGTAAGTTAGTTTTGTTTTACATCGCTAATAAAATGATTTTGTGTCATAAGATTTTCGGTTCTGTAAAACCGCTGATAACATTGTATTGTCATTTCGTAGCTAATAATATACTCTTTGTCCTTTTGATTATTGCTGGAGCAATTAGCGCAATTATAAATTGGAAATTATAATTGTTTTAATGGAAATAGTAGTTCAATAGAAGTCTATGTCGAGATTCTCGGAATAATAAATACTTTCAAGCATTGGTTTGATCTTTTTATAAAGTTTTTGTTGCGAATTTGTACCCACGCGTTTGAAGGTATCAATAGAAAATATAAGAATACAATTTGTATTTTTTTTATTTGTTAATTAATTCATGATTTTTATTATTGCTGTAATTTTCGGGGTTGGTTTAATCATTTGAGTGGATAGCAATGTCGTTGTATATAATATTTTGACATTGGTATGTTATAATCTCTGATTATTATGAGTTTTGCTAAGAATTGTGGTGTGATTCTTGTTACGGTATTTAGATTCAATTCTTATAATTGTTGTTTTTAAATTTGTAGTTCCTATATATATATATATATATAAAACCAAATAGTAAATGTTTTATGGTTTTAATGCACCAGTGTATTTATTTATTTAACTCAAGAAATGAATGACATGAATATGTAAGTGAAATGTCGTACGATTGGTGCCTTTCCTGGGTATTTAATGCATTTTTAAAAATTTAATTATTAACAATTATTGATTATTGTTTTGGCTTCTATTGATTTTTCTTTTTTTTTTTCAGGACGTCCTTCATACGATTTGTACACCGAACGGACAGGTTCTGCGGATAGTCATTTTCAAGAAAAATGGCGTCCAAGCTATGGTTGAATATCCTTTTTTTTACTACATAATTAATTTATTGATATATTTCATGTTCTCTTAATAAGGTAAGATTTTAATTTATTATTTGATGAATATTTTTTATCATGTACTTTAGTACCACGAACTGCAATTTGAAATTTCTTATTGCTCTTCTGCAAAATTTGAAACATACTTGGCCTCTCATGTACAGAACTAAGTCATATGTAAGTTCACAAAAAAAAAAGAAGATTTTTAACTATTAATTTCTCCATTTTCACATTTATAAAACTTTTTCAAAAAACTTGCATAATAATTAATGTATTAACATCAATCTTCAACACAAAAAGAAAGCAAAACATGTTTCTTAAGATCTAATGCAATATAATATAGTTTTTTTTCTATTTTTAAGTGATAATAGAAGTCCTCAACTAAACATTTTAAATAGAGGTTATATATCTTGATATACTTGTAGGGCGTTTTTATAAGTTTTTTTTTCTAGAATTCATTTGAGCTAATAGCGTAATTACCTCAAATAAAACTGCCAGATATACAAAAAATATATTTTGATACATATTTCCCAGATTTATGGTGGAAATTAAATTAAAACTATCATGAGATTTTCTCTAAATGATAATGTAGGGAGCATATCGTCGCTGTCAATACAATTTTACAGGAGAGAGAAAAAAATCGTATCTTATGTTATATTATCTTATCTATATCGGTTATCTATCAATTGCTAATTACAGCACACTTCCTTGCGTTCAACCTAGAAAACTTTATTTAATAGTGTGCAATGCAACCTGTAGAATGCTTTATCGTTACCAACTTATTTTCACCAAAAGTTTTAGTATGTAAAACTAGTATTCGTATGTAAAACTAGTATTCGTATGTAAAACTAGTATTCGTAGTCTTTTATTATGAAGGTTTGTATTGTATCTGTGTATCGAAACAATAATTATTTCCGTCATGAAATTCTCGTAAACAAAGTTTATAATGAAAGGCTTTACAAAACTTATTTCATGAAGGTTCATAAATGAACGTTTTGATGAAATATTATTCGCAAACTTGCTGGTTTAACACTTTGAATAAATGTTTTAAGAATGAAGCATAAAATGAAACATATTTTGATAACATATTATATTTTCAATATGTTTTCTATGAACACAGCGTTATGACAACAAAAACTTTCGAAAAATAAGAATTTTTCGAATATATAAACTAATTATGATGGAAATTTATTTGGAAAATCTTAAACGAGATTTCCGCTAAATCGTTAAATAGAGAACTTTTAGTCTGTTAAAATAGTATGTAATTTTTTTTCTATACGAACAGTTCTTGACTTTTATTACGATGGTATAGGCGATAAAGTTGTCCAAAAAAATTCTATAAATAAATTTTATTTAAATTAAATAAATATAAAATTGCTTGCAATAACTAGTAAACAATAGATCTCGTATCCTGCGTACTGTTGGTATACTCTGCAGATTGTGTACATTGTTTCTAAACTGCCAAGGACTACTTGACCAATAGTATATACGTTATGTTGAATATTAGCGATATGTTAACATTGTTAACAAGCCAGGATGATTAGCTTCAGCCAGCTTGGCCCCTACTGGCGGGATTTAGCGGACACTTAGGCGGTGGGATGCCCGTCATGAAGGACAGTGCAAACAGTAGCGGTGGGCCTAATGCGATTAGATCCCTACCATCGCAAATCACATTATTAACACATGTCGGGTTTCAATCTCTCTTTGTCAAACAATGATAAATATTAATTACCACATTTTTTAAGTAAAGAACATCTTAAAAAGGTTCCGAGTCGGAAACCCGATGCGGCAGAGCATATATTTTTTCTATCAACAAAGTGAATCACCTCTGTGTGCTTCGAAGGTCCTCCTGGGGCTCATTCAGTCTCAATATAGTGGTTTCCCCAAATTAAAAGGAGGGAGCCTAGATGTTGAATGTGAATTCCATCAAATCTCACCTTGCACAGCTGTTAGTTTAGTAACAACTTCGTGGACTGTCGGAAGTTTTTTTTTATGCTCTTCAAAACCAATTCTTTTTATTAACTTTACTTGTTATTTCGATGAACGTCCATCAAAACTATTGTAGATGCGAGTCATCGGAACATTCTTATAAGGAATTTAATGCTCTTGGGTTTTTTAAACAAAAAGTTACGAACAACCGCTTTCGAAAGAAGGATGAAAGACAATATTACCTTCATAACCTCATAATTTTATCCTTGTAATTTGATCTATGGAATTCCATTTAGCCCAAAGACCTTAAATGAATTCCCATAAATTATTATCTATACATACATGTTGAAAAAAAATTGACTTGATAGATTTAAGATAACTTGAAATGCCAGCAGCAGTTGGGGGTCATCTCGACCAAATCACTTATTTGTACAACCGTTAGCTTAGAAACAGTAGAACCCTTATCATGTACCAACATACCATACCAATATATTATATTGTTTGTAGTGATATAGGTATTTTTAACGGCTTAAATAAAAATATGCTTGCTGTTAGTCTTAAATTATTTTTTAGGTCTACAGCCTTTTTACATTTAAAGTCCGTACTTCCCCAGGTCCTTTGTAGGACTTTTTTATTTTCATTCGTTGAATCGAGATTGAAGCCTAAATTCTTTATATACTCCCCCGGGTCGCATCGATCGCGGTCTATGTGACAAAAAGTATTGTACAACAAGAAGAGGCAATGACAAACGATTCCCGATTCGACTGTATTTCAGTTCCCTGTGTGTTGATTTATCCTTCAGTTGGCCGAGCTCTGTGATTTACAACGGTCGTACCCCTACCCCTGGGGTAGCGGATAATTCTATATTCCAGTCATCCCAGTGCTAATTCCTTTGTTCTGCGGTTCATTTCTCTTCCGACTATCTATCGATCTATCATTCGGCGCTACGACCCTTGTTGTCGAGTCTTGGCCTGCTCCAGCATTGACCGCCAGTTTTCTCCAATTACGACACCCAATGCGGTCCGGGCGTCCGAAGCTACGCAGTCCTCCCACCGAAGTCATGGTCGGCCTACTCTTCTCATACCATAGATTCGCTCCCTGAGGACTTTAGTTGGGATTTCATCCTGCCCCATCCTAATCACATGTCCGGCATCCTATAACAAATTCTCTACCGAAATTGTGGAGGCAATCATCGCAACTAAAGTATATGGTGTGTTGTCCTTTCTTGAAGCTTCCATTACCGGTCCATCTGATTGGATGGCAGCAATGTCTATTGAATAGTCGGTTAGGGTGGTCAGAAGTGTTTGAAGTGCTCCGGATCTATGTAGTGATAAAACATTTCATGTACCCAAAGTCTAGTCCAATTGATGGTTCCTGTGTCGTTTTCCAGTGGTCGGTCCGACGTTTCTGTTTAGAGCCTTGTTGATTTAAGATTGTTTAGGGGAAGCAGGGTATCAGCCTGGTATCCCCGATTCAGGTGGAGGGGCTTCCTCCTTGGAGTTCTCTGACTAGCTCCCCCATCCGGGTGCGGCTTCCTAGAGAGGTGACCCTTGGGAATGCACTGTTGATGACCTTAGTCTGTAGTGTGCGGTGGTTAGTATACTGTGTGTGTCAGTGTACACCTTAACTCAAAACACCTGATTTGAGTATTGGTGAAGATATGCATTCCTAATTGAAAACATTTTTTAATTTCAACTTATGTCATTATTCCCACAATGCTTCAAGTTCAAACTTGATAAAATATGATTATTAACAAGTGTGTTGCGTGGGGACACACACATGTGGTCTAGTGGCTAGCGTAGCTACCTACTATGCCCAAGATCGTGGGTTCGCAGCCCGGCTGGTGCCCCTGATATTTTTTTAAGGGAGTAAAAAAACCATTAGTTGTGCCGTCCTTTAGAAGGGACGTGACATGAAAGTCTCGAGCCTAAAGGATTTCATGTACTCGCTAGAGATTTCTTTCCTAAATATACCTTGCCTAATTATAGACAAAATTTAGAATCCCCACTGTAGTATCGTGTGACAACATGACTGTAGAGATTTTTCGTTCTTCATTTATATTGTATCTTTGTATGATTTTCTATTAACTATATTACTATGCTCTTATTCTGTAACAGCGTTACGATACAATGTATTGATATTTTCCAGGAAATATATCTTCTTTCAATTGTAATAATAACGTTGTTTTCTTTGATTTTGTTTCTTAATATTATGTATCAACTTCAAAGCTATTATTGATTCGGTGTTGCCAGCTCCCTTGCTAGAAAAAATTAAGAAAAATCTGTTGGTAAAGAGAGACGACGGCATAAGGAGAGTTGAGATGCTGGCGACTCCCCTCTTCCTTACCCTCTAGTTCCTGATGAAATTTTCATTCCTTCATCACTTCATCTACCTTTCTCATTTCCGTCTTCTTTTATTATCCTCCATCGTTTCCTTCTGCAGGCTACAAAACAGTTGTTTCAGTCTCCTTATTGCCTCTGGACCGTAAAAAAAAAAAAAAATCTTAGGAGTTTGTTGTTTCAAATTATAAAACAAGCTTCTTTTTCTTTGACTTTTCTTTTGTTTTATTGTTGAATAAAAAGTATTCAGTGTAAAGGAGATAGTTGGGGGGTGCAGTCAATAAGAACACCGAATAAGTGAAGTACTTATATTATGTGCCGACGTTTCGACCTACAGTGTAGGTCATCTTCAGGGCTAACAGAGAAACAAACAGAACAAAAATATAAAAACATCAAAGTTGTACAGTAACAATAATAGTGACAAATAATGTAGAAAAATACAAAGTGGCAGATATGAAAATAGAAGATAAAGAATATTAAAAAGGAGTCAGATTATAATAAAATAAAGATATAGACAGATTTAAAAATTAATGATAATGAAAAGGCATTAAACTAGTGGCAGATATAATAAAATTAAGATAAAGACAAATATAACAAAATTATTGAAATAGTGACAGATATAATTATAGAAAATGTGATAGAATATAATAAAATTAAGATAAAGACAGATATAACAAAGATATTGATAATGAAAAGAAAATGAAAATAATGGCAGATATAATAAAGTAAGACAGATTTAATAAAATTAAAGAAAATGAGCAGAAATGATAAATAATAAATAACGCATATAAAATAAAAAATAGAAAATAAATGTACAGAATGGATAGTACAGTACAAAAAAATAATATAAAGGAAAATCAAAAGGAGGAGTTAAACAAAAGAAACAAAAATGAGGATATTTACATATAAAGAAAGGTTGGAATATGAAGAATACAGAAAAACTAGTAAAATAAAGGTGTAAAATGTATGATAACGGACTTAATGATGTTACCAAGTTACAGAAAAGTATGGAACTATATGTACAATAACAAATGTGAATAATAGAAAAAATATTGTACAATGACTGTTTTGAAAATATAGTTGATAGGAATAGAATATGAAAAGTTAAAATAGGTGAGAACGCTAGTACAGTAACAATAGTTTACAATGTATGTATGAAAAAAAAAAAAAATAGATGGGATTAATGAATTAGAAAAATAAAATAGGTGTTTAAAAATATGAACACATGATTACCAACATATGATGGATGCCAAAATGATAAGGGGGAAAAAATAGGAAAATTAAAATTGGAGAAAGGATAAAGAGAAAAGTTTAAAATAAATAAAATATAAAGAAGAGGAGACATATCGAATGTTGGGAAGCGTGGCCGTTACATATAGCGGCTGGAGCGAACTGAGCCACTATGACCGTTAAGAACGGGGGAAGAGATAGGAGCGGAATCTAGTGGCCGAAAAGTTAACTATAGGAGGTAACTATACTGGAGTATAGGAAAAAAGGATAAAAAAATATAAATAAAATTAAAACAATGAAAGAAATGTCGATAGAGTGATAAAAAAGAAAACATCAATGTCGGAGTAACGGGAATTTATCGGATTCCAGCAAAAGAACGTTAAGACTGGGGGAAGAGATAGGGGCGAAATCTAGTGGCCAAAAGTTAACTATAGAAGGTAACCATGCTGGAGAATAGGAAAAGATGGGGAAAGGGAGTAGATGGATAAAATTAATATAAATAAAATAAATAAAAAATTGAAACAAAGAAAGAGATGTAAACCGAGTGATAACAAAAGAAACATAAATGACGAAGTAACGGAATTTAAGGTCTTTTGAGTAAATTAAAAATTTGGAAGTAGGTAGAGGAAAGGTGATGAGAGTCAGACTTAAGATTGATAGAGGAGGAATCTAAATTTATGTGGATAGTTTCAGAGAGGATGCGTTTGTCATGGTTATGCGCTGTAGCTAGGATAGACGTTTTTTCAAAATCAAAGGTGTGGTTTAAAGAAATGGCATGTTCGGAAAGTTTAGAGGAGGTAAGGTTATGGGAGGAAATGGCATATTTGTGTTGAGAAATACGGTCTTTAAGGAAGTTTTTAAAGGCCACGCTCTCCAAAATCGGTATGTCTCCTCTTCTTTATAACTTCTTTATATTTTATTTATTTTAAACTTTTCTCTTTATCCTTTCTCCAATTTTAATTTTCCTATTATTTCCCCCTTATCATTTTGGCATCCATCATATGTTGGTAATCAAGAGTTCATATTTTTAAGCACCAATTTTAACTTTTCAAATTCATTAATCCTATCTATTTTTTTTCAAACAGACATTGTACACTATTGTTACTGTACAAGAGTTTTCACTTATTTTAACTTTTCAAATTCATTAATCCTTTCAACTATTTTTTCAAAACAGTCATTGTACACTGTTGTTACTGTACAATAGTATTTCTATTATTCACATTTGTTATTGTACATATAGTTCCATACTTTTCTGTAACATGTAACATCATCAAGTCCGTTATCATACATTTTATACCTTTATTTTACTAGTTTTTCTGTATTCTTCATATTCCAACCTTTCTATATATGTAAATATCCTCATTTTTGTTTCTTTTGTTTAACTCCTCCTTTTGATTTTCCTTTATATTATTATTTTGTACTGTACTATCCATTCTGTACATTTATTTTCTATTTTTTATTTTATATGCGTTATTTATTATTTATCATTTCTGCTCATTTTCTTTAATTTTATTAAATCTGTCTTACTTTATTATATCTGCCATTATTTTCATTTTCTTTTCATTTTCTTTTCATTATCAATATCTTTGTTATATCTGTCTTTATCTTAATTTTATTATATTCTATCACATTTTCTATAATTATATCTGTCACTATTTCAATAATTTTGTTATATTTGTCTTTATCTTAATTTTATTATATCTGCCACTAGTTTAATGCCTTTTCATTATCATTAATTTTTAAATCTGTCTATATCTTTATTTTATTATAATCTGACTCCTTTTTAATATTCTTTATCTTCTATTTTCATATCTGCCACTTTGTATTTTTCTACATTATTTGTCACTATTATTGTTACTGTACAACTTTGATGTTTTTATATTTTTGTTCAGTTTGTTTCTCTGTTAGCCCTGAAGATGACCTACACTGTAGGTCGAAACGTCGGCACATAATATAAGTACTTCACTTATTCGGTGTTCTTATTGACTGCACCCCCCAACTATCTCCTTTACATAAGATCATCCAGTCAACCATTTTCATTTCATAAAAAGTATTCAGGTTTTATTTTCTGAGACTTAGTTGAGTTATTTCTTTGGTTTATTGCTTATATTTTTATTGGTTCGTTATCTCTTATTATTATTACTACTACTCTACGTTCGCTACCCAGTCATGTGGGCTACCCGTATGCTTAGATGGCATTTTCTTCACGACGTTGAAAAAAATATATACTTTTTATATAAAATTTAGTCTCCTACACTTGATACAGAGAGGGGTCGAAGATTCGTTCCCAAAGAATCGTTCCTAATCGATCTCATTCAAATCTTTCGGAGCAGGAACAATATTTTATAAGGAAAATCGTTCCGATGTGGACTGGAACGATATCATTTTGTTATAAAACAGCCGCTCCCGAACGGAACAGAATCCGCCAGGAGCAATATTTTTGGATCCCTTTAGGAATTGATCCTGCGGAGCAAAAAAATATCGATCCCACATGTATTGGTCTCCTCAGTGGTATATCTACACACGAAAATACCAAACTGGAATGAAAAAATTGTGTCTAGAGAGGCATAGTACTTTCTCATCATTAAAAAAAAAAAATGATGAGAACTAAAATATTTTTTTTTTACTACCTTAAACTTAACCGATCCTTATCGGGTCTTCTTTAGTATCAACTAGATCATAAACCAAACATTTAGGAAAAAACCTGGTTGAAATCCGATTTGTAGTTTCCGAGCATTGGTTGGAACAAACTTTTCCGGACGGACGGACTGACACCACTGAGATTTTATGTTTTTTGGATTCTACACCCTATGAAACCTCAAGAAACATTAAAATATCCAAGTCGAATTTTTCGGCGATTTCAATACTTTCTTCATCTGAAGGAAGAGTAAGTAAAAACGAAGGATCGATATATATTGTTCCGGCCCAGATCGAATCCTCAAAGGATGGAAAAATTTCGCTCCGGTCGGGATTGAATCAAACTTGGAGCAGAATAAAGGATCTTTTGCGGATAGGATTCGAAATAGAGCATTTTCGGAAAGAGCGTTTTTTTTTCTACCTTAAATAATGATTTCATGCAGAGCAGCAAAAATATAAATATATCGGTTTTATCCCCTGATGGTCGATGAGAATGGATTATTTTCATTTTTGCGTCGCTGAATAATTTAGAACGTAATTTTCTTGAAAAAAAATTACACAATAAATAAAATGAAATCACTTAAATTTTTGTTTTATATTTAGATTAATTTATTAATATTTACAACGATAATAATATTACATCAAGTAGATTTTGCTAATATGAACAAATGACATAAAAAAAAATCACTTGTGGAGAAACTATCCATCGTTAGCACTCGAATAAAGTTCTATTGTAGGAATAGTCTGGGAAGCAAGTTGAGTGACAAGCGGATTCAAGTGTGTATGGAGAGCTTGTCATGGAAGGATAGGTATCTAGATTCGGGCAAATCAGCAACATATGGGATATTAAGATCATGATGGATGAGTTTGTTTGTGACATAATAAGGAGCATTGAGGATTTTACGAAGGATTTCGGATTGCAAGGATTGGATACGAGATGAATTGTATGGTTTAGTAGAGCCCAAAGCTCCAAATAGGTCTGATAACTCATGTAAATGAGTCTTTTGTAATTAATTGGGAGCTTAGAGCGTTTGTCCAGTAAATGTTGAAATAGGCGAAAACATCGAGCAGTTTCTTGTCTTTTCAGTCTTGTAAAATCATTTAATTAAATTTTTTTTTGTTCAATTTAAGGAGCTCCTCAACACATGAGGAGTATCGTAACTTATTAATATCTAATATGTCGCTTAAAAATAACGTCGAATGAAAAATGTAAACTGTTCTGGAATATATACTATAAGACCATTTCAACATTTTATTTTTTAGGAATTCATTTGAATTATTATTACTAAGTTTATATTAAATAAATGAAATATACTTTCAAATTGTATTTTGTATTTGTTACAAACCTGGATTTTTATTATATGATGGTTATCTTTTAGCTAACAGGTTAGACCCTATTCCGTAGTTTATTTCCTTGAGTTCTTCAAAATTTCAGATATTTCGTAAAATTAACGTCTTTTGTTGTTTTTTAAAGTTAACTTTAACATTTTTCGAGGTGCTTCGTGTTACGAAAAGTTGTCTCTTGCTTTTTTTTCTCTCTGCTGTCTTTAAATTCCTTGCCTCTCTTTATAGAAGGTTTATAAAAAGGATAAGACATTAAACAAGCGGAAGAATAGAGGACGAGAGAACCTGGTTTAGACTTGGCTAACGGCTACTGACGGAGGAAATTTGGGAAGTAGTGGGATGAAGAAGAGCAGGGTTGTAGCGCCCTCTTGTTGACTTAATTAAAAACTTTTAATGAACCTTGTCCCAGCCCAAATCAACCGCCTTGAAAATTACAAAAAGCAAATAAGATTATACCAATGTCCATTTTGAGTTTATTTAAAATTAAAAACTTTAGCTAAACGTTTCTTATTATATCATTTTTAAAAAACAACAACACTAAAAGCCTAGAAGGGTGTTGGCTTCATTACATAGTAAGGAATGTACAATATCCTAGCTAACGGTCGTGCAGGGTGATGATTTGGCCGAGATCAAGCACAATTGACCAATTTCGTCCCCCAAATTAATATTATCCAGTTTACAGAGACCAGGTCAGACCCAGGTGGGTTTCCGAATGCCACAGGATCGGCCGACGACTGATACCAATAAATAATTTATCTTCCATAGATGATCTCGGACCCTGGTCCATTTGAATTGATAGGATTTACCCTTTAATACAGTGATCGTCAGTTTCTTCAAATTCTTAGTTTCAGAGGAGACATATTTTGTTGGAAAAATAATAGGATATAGGTGCCATAATTGGTTATACAGTGGTACCTCGAGATACGAATGCCTTAACACACGAGTTATTTGAGATACGAGCTGTCGATTGAGCGATGATTTGTTTTGAAATACGAGCAACATTTGAGATACGAGCAACGGCCAGCTTCCGCCTTTTTATTGCGCGTCTCTTGCATCATACCAATTATTCCCCCAGTGTCCTTGTTTACCTCGCTGTCGATGCATCTTTGCTAAGTTTTTCTTTAGGGCTTTGCGCTTTTTATGCATTTACATACTTTATCACATTTCTTTTTATAACTGAATCTGAAGAAAGTGTGTGGAAAGGTCAGTGCGCAGAAGAAGATGATGTCTATTGGATTAAAGCGTGAAATCATAGAAAAAATGAGCAAGCTGTGCGAGTAGCCGACTTGGCGAGGCAATACGGGCGTAGTACTTCAACGATAAGCACTGTACTTAAACAGAAGGAGTCGATAAAGGGTAGCCCAGCTAAGGGCGTTACAATAATTTCTAAGCTCCGGAGCTCTTTCCTTGAAAAGATGGAGAAATTGGTGACGGTTTGGGTGACGGTGAAGCAGCTTAAAGGCGATACCTTAACACAGGGCATCATATGCGAGAAGGAACGAGCGATTTACAGTGATTTGCTGAATCAGACCCCGCGCACTTCCACGGACGAGGCATTGGAAGACTCGTTTAAAGCCAGTCAATATTTGCCATTTATAAATACATTTTTCTTATTAAAAAACCCGGGGTAGCATTTTTGGGGCTGGAACGAATTAATGTCATTTTTATTAATTTGAATGGTGAAAATTGCTTTGAGATACGAGCAAATTGACATACGAACAAGGTTACGGAACGAATTAAACTCGTATCTCGAGGTATCACTGTACAGTAGAAATTGGCATACCAATACTAAACAGAACGACCAATTTCATTAAGTTTTCTTATACTTTTTTTGGAATCTGTCCACAATGATAAATGTAGGAATGTGAAAATTGTGATAAGAAAACAAAATTGAAATGAAACCTTTTTCAATTATCATTCCTAAAATTTAAGTACTACCACTGGGTAGTTTCTCTACTTGTATTTCATGCTGATATGTAACAATCATTCTATTTACTTGTTGTATTAGTATAACACAGTCGTAAATTTCATTGAATAAATTATTTAAGAAATTATTCCTAAACAGTACATTGTATTTACAATGCAATGTACCTTTTTATTGTTTATTCAATGAAGATAATAAACGTTTGTGCCACTAACATAGTTTGTATAAGACAGTTATTATTAAGAAAGATTTATTCCGTTACTGTTGTAATTACCGTAATTAAATACAACTAAATCATTTTTTTTATAATCTTGAATTTATTGATTTTTTTTTTTACTTTTGTTGTTTTTATTAGAATACTCCTTGCAGGTTATACAATTCACCACCGACATACAAATACAATGTACTGTAAAATACCCTGCTACTACCATATTTGTTTTAAATTTTTTTTTAAACTATTTTCGTTCAAAAGAATATATGTCTTTAGCAATTGATTAGACTTATATGCTAGGCATAGATCTTCAGTAGGAGAACTCTGTACTGAAGTTCTTAATTTCGTAAACATTTCTAACTCTCACATATTTATGTAACATACAGATGTTGTTTGACTCGAACGCCATCTAAGTTAGAAAACACGATCTTGTTACAGAGAATAGCATAAACTATGTTAAGAAGGCAATAAAAATGCCGTATTATTTCTTGTCCCCGTCCCCTTTGGAACATCTTGCGGGTTCTAAACGAATGCACCCATATGACGCATGGTGTTGATACTCTTCAACTTAACGAAAACTGGCTCGCTTTCAAATTGCCTTGTTTCTAAGAATCGTAACTACACGTGGGTTATAACAGTAGTTTACAAGGGTTATTCGTCAATCTATTGTTTTTGGGTCCGATATCGAATTTGTTAATGATGTTCCGTTTTTTTTGTTTGGTTTATTATAGAAAGCTATGACATAATTCTTGGATGTGACTGTGGTTATAACATTGTCGGAAGAGTAGCGGAGTTTCTCTTTGTACAACAAGTACTTTTTTTTGAACATTCTTGTTAAAGGAGGTATTATATTCGCAAATTGTTTTGATTTTCAGATTTCAGCAGATGCATCAGTTTTGACTAGGTTCGACTTAATATCTATAAGATGATGTTTCGTATGAAATCTTTGGTGTAACAGTTACATTTTTGTCTCTACACGATCTCTAGAAGTGGTACTTAAGTACATTAAGGACCTAAGAAATTGTCATAAAAAATTACTCATTAATTAAAAATAAATTATTATTAAAGTGAACAGTTTTAAATAATAGCAAATACCATATTTAATTTTAAATATAGCTAATACGACGGAAACAATACTTCACTTGAAATTGTTAATCTACCATTATCCAAGCTATAATTTGTAGAGTTACAAGAAAGTCATCTGTTACTATAATATATTTTTTGTGTATGATTATTGGATTTTTAAGTTGGTTTATTTCGTAAAATATTACAAATGAATTTGGCGTTAGTAGTTACCAAAATTGTATATGGTATGTGTATAAATATTTTATGAAACTACTTCAACAATTTGAACAGTATAATGTTATTATTTTTTTATTAAAACCCCAATTAAATAACCTGTTTTTCTGTGTTTTTATTTATTTTTTTTAAATTTTAGACAATCACAACATTTATGTATTTTGTACAGTGTTTATAAGAATTTTAAATAATAGTATGTAAACATTCCTTTATTATCTTTTAACAGACAGCTGCGTTGTAGGACCATATGCATGAGTCATCCAGGCAGCTTGGGACCTTTCTTTTTTATGGCATCAAGACTTTTTGCGAGTGCTATATTATTAATATATTAGCCTTAGTGAAACCTGCTGAGATGCTAATTAAACTCATCATCATCATCATCCGTGGCGCTACAACTCCTATAGATTCTAGGACTCTATGCTAATAAAACTCCACAAACAAACTGTTAACTCATTTGTGTGGTTGGCTTTTATGCGGAAAAAAACTGGTTACTGGTTATTCCGCTCTATTCGCCTTGAAATAAAAACAGGAGCTTTAAGCGATGCAAATAATATTTTATTTTTAATGTTTATATGATATTTTGTTTTAGATTCATGAACTTTATAAGTAAAAGTTAATGGATTTTTCACAATTACCGATCGGTTACGAGACTATTAATTACATATAGTTCACACTCTTATGTTGTAGAAATAAATTTTAAAAATGTAGCAGTCACACAAATTGAACAAGTAGCTAATATCCTGCAAATAATGATTATTAAAAAAAAAAATTATTATGAGCTGGTGAGAAAGACGATAGTTTAAGCTACATTTTCCAGTCAACAATGAATGTTTTATTTGCATTTATTTTTTAAATTATAATTAACCAGAAAGAAATCAGTAAATCTTATATGCGTCTTCGGGGAAATTTTAATTCAATTCCACTTGTTTTAACGCATAATCAAGTTGAATTTAGTAGTATTTATTATCCATGTGGGAAAAATATGCTATGTTCCTACTCTTAAATATATTTTTAATATCTATATCTATCTATCTATCTATATATATATATATATATATATATATATATATATATATATATATATATATATATATATATTGATATTTGGGATGCCAGAGTCTCATTTAGGATGAGTACTCAAATTATTATTTATATGCCTTTATCTTAATTGGGTTCCTTTCCAAAGGTCTGTTCTTGTGTTTACCAATTTCTCATCTATTATACCTTCAATATATTATTTATAAATAAATAGTATATCTGTGGTATGTAAGCACCAAAAGAATTACAACAAGGATCGTTTATTTATTCAATTTCAATTAATTCAAGGTTAATGATTCAAATTTTAAATATTTAAAAAGGATTGCCATAAAATACGTTACAGGAAATAAATTAAACTTCTCTGTGAACAGGGGTAGATCGGTTAGATCGGTCCTCCTTGCTTCTCCGGCCTCGTCTCCAGAGTACCTCCTTCCTTCTCTGTGTCTATCTCAAGAGTGCTTCTCTCAGCCTAGTTTTGCCTGCCCCCTTTTCTTCTTTCTCCACCATCTTAGACCATAAAGCTCCATAAAGGGACCAAAAGGTCTGTTCTTTGTCCAAAACATATTCCCTATCATGTACTTACATACAAAAACACCTGGATATCTTGAGCGAAACGTATAGATGTAGAGACAAACCTATGTGTAGTATGTGTGGTAGAGTTGAGACTCATGCCAGTAGGGCTATATCTAAGATGTAGTCTTCGTAATGGGGCTTAGTAAATAAAGCCAACGTTGCTGACTTCGTTAGCCCTCTCCCGAGATACAGTCAATAACCTTAGTACGCAGGTGGTTAAATTAAGGAGGAGGGTAAATATCGGAGTCTTCTCCTACCTCAGCCGCCATCAAACATTTGTTCCCGAAATTGGATGTTTGATATTATTTCAAGGGAGGGGATTGCTATCGGCTTTCCTAGCGGCTTCTGCTAGATACTAAAGTCTTCCTCGCAACTTCCTCTAACCATAATACGTACCTCCCAGGATTGTCCTAAGCCGCTTGAATTCGATCTTAGAGAGGCGGAATGCGGAGTTTTCTTCTATTCTTGCCTTTTCTCTTTTCCTTTCTAAAAATTATCCTTCCTCTTTGCCTCTAGAGATATTTATCTCTTCTCAAAAGAACTGTAATTAATCGTCTTTATTGATGATTCTTATTTGCTACTTTTTAGTATTTGTATGAAATATTTAATCTTGTACCAATTGTTATTTTTGTCCGTAAGATAAACGAATGAAGATGTTTTAAATAAAATTATTATCTTCAAGAAAAAAAAAAATCGGCTTCCAGTCAACTCCTTTATTGTTTTATATGATAAAACGTTTCGACACTATGGTGTCATTTTCAATTATTTATTTTTCTGCATTCCTTAACTGGAAAGTCAATATTTTTTAAAAATCATTTTTAAGGAGATCTTTAGTCCTCCATAGTCAAACTTATATTCCATTTCACTATGGACATTACATTTTGACTATGGAGGACTAAAGATCTCCTTAAAAATGATTTTTAAAAATATTGACTTTCCAGTTAAGGAATGCAGAAAAATAAATAATTGAAAATGACACCATAGTGTCGAAACGTTTTATCATATAGAACAATAAAGGAGTTGACTGGAAGCCGATTTTTTTTTTTTTTCTTGAAGATGAAATTCAAATAAATCCAGTTTTAAAAAAAGGAAAAAATTATAAGAATAAAATTATTAGTGTAGAATAATAGGGTTAAAACGTAGCAAATGTGCCGAAACATATTTTTATTTTACTTTTTTTTCACTTTTAAAACTTAAACGTAATAGCTGTGATATTTGTTCCGCAGGTTTTCGCTTCCAGTTAAGTCACCACTACTTTTAAATATTTATACGTTCCCTTTTCATTATTCTCAAAAACAAAAACAATCGTGAGTACTACGTAAGAAGGAATTTTATCGTGGTTCCATTCCATATCGATTGCTTGCTTTATAAGGGATTTGTAAAATTTTAATTTATTTGAAACTAAATTGTAATTTTAATTTTCTATTAGCAAAACGACAGTAATTAATTTAATGCAAACTATCCATACAGGTCATCCTATGATTTATTTGAGTATTATTTTTGTTAATATTATTGTTTAAATTTTGAAAAAATTCAAATCACACCCTTTTAATTAAATTATTTTTTTCGAACAAGATTGGCCCCACAGAGGGTTATAACGAACCGCTAATAATGGAGAGATAAAGGCAAAAACTTAATTAAAAGTTTACACAGGGTAGATTGAACCAGAAGCAAATCATTTCCATCAGCTCATGTGCAATAGAAACAATGGGGTAAAAGAACAAAGGATTAGTTATTACCATCATCATTGTGTAATAGTATAATTTTATTCTTATTTTTATCTTTTTTAAGCTTTTATATTCTAAATTAATAGCTCGATGTAAAAAGGGCTCTCAATTCTCCACTAGACTTTTAGGATGGTTAAAGATAACCGTTTATGGATTTTTCCCAGTGTATTTTTCCAGATTTGGTTAATTCCACTGAAATTTATAATCAATCCGTATAATAACTTAGATTGCAAATATATTAATGGTAGAGTTTTGTCTTTTTATCATATATGTCACTATAGAATTTAATAGTTTCTATCTTCAGTGTTGGAAGTATATTAATCTACAAAATTAGGAGTGTTAAGATCAAATTTATCGATTAGTCCTAAAACATTTAACATAATAAGATCAAGATAATTTTTTTTTTTTTTAAATTCTTATTCAATATACTGGACTGTAATCTTCACTGTAATTTCTATCATTTGAAACAAAACCAGCTTCCAGACATAAAATCTTTTATTCTTTTAACATGACGTTTCGGCATCCAAATGCCATTTTCAATTTTAATTATACGTGGGCTATCCAGAAAGTAGATTACGTTTTGGAATAAAAAATAAACAAAGTATAGGAAACAAATTTTATTATATACAGATGAAAGCCACACTCAAATACTACTTTTCTACATAGTCACCATTCAAATTAAGGCATTTATCGTAGCTATGTACGAGCTTGGAAATTCCTTCGTCGAAAAATTCTGCCGCCTGCGACTTCAACCACTCTTTTCGCTGATGATTTCGTGCAACAAACTTCGCGAAATTTGTGGAAAACTCAAAGAAAGTTCCGTTATTGTGAAATTTCGATTTTCACGGACTTTAGCATCGACTTTTTCGACAAGTTCGGCAGTCACTTTGCTGGGTCTCCCACTTCGATCTTCGTCGTGAACATTGGTTCGGCCATTTTTAAATCTTATGACCCACTGACGCACTCCACCTTCAGTGATAATGTTGTCCTCATACACTTCACACAGCTGCCGATAGATTTCTATCGGTTTACATTTTTTTGCAGTCAGAAACCTTATTACTGCACGCATCTCGCAGCTCGCGGGATTTTCAATTAACGCAGACATTTCAAACCGTGTCACAGTATCTTAACGGAGCACAGCACGAACCTCTCACTAGCACGGCTAGATGCCGACTGAGCTTTTATTTTTGGATTGTATGGCTTATTTATGATTGTTTTGTTTACAGATTTGTCTTGTAACTTTTTAAAAAGTTATATTTTTAGTAATTGTTGGTGTATAATTAAAATTGAAAATGGCATACCGAAACGTCATGTAAAAGAATAAAAGATTTTATGACTGGAAGCTGGTTTTGTTTCAAATGATAATTTGTGGTTTGTTACTATATATAATATATTTATAATGGGTTGTGTGTCTATATTGGACTATAGGCACATAGTATATCCAATTTTTTTTATATATATCCATATACATCCAAAGTTTTTGGTTAAGTGTGTAAATGATGAATAAAAATAGCAATATATTGATGATATTTCTTTAAAATGGCAATAAAAAATTGTGTTATATATATATATATATATATATATATATATATATATATATATATATATATATATAGAGAGAGAGAGAGAGAGAGAGAGAGAGAGAGAGAGAGTGAGATAGGATCAGTGAAGAGAATGGATTTGTCTGGCTGGAATGCGTGCCTTGGTTAAGCACCGCGCTAGAGATGCGGGCGACCCGGGTTCGAATCCCGGCCAAGACATAATCTTTTCTCTTCAAAATTAAAAAAAATATATATATATAAATATAATATACATATATAGTTTCTTGTTGGTCTTAGTTTTTTTATAAGACTCATCATGTAAATTTAAGCTCTGTGAAATTATTCTTTATAGCTTGCAACCACGATTTTGGTGTTTCCTCCTTTGAAGTATGTTGAAGATTTTATCGTTCATCTGCTACTATTCATTCTCACCGGTGGCCAAATAACAATAATCTTCACTTCCTCAGTACCGTCGTAACCGGTTTAATAAAACAGTAGCATTATAATAACTATAAAAACCATCATAATTATTCATTTTTATAACATTTTTCATTACATTGTATCAAATTATAAATATAAACATATGTGTTTTTATCAATTTCTATATTTGTCAACATCCGAAATACCTTTTAAAGGATTAAAAAAAATAATCAAAATATCGAAGTGGATGGAATACATCCAAATTTTGTATGCAAAAATGCACTCTTTTAAATGTACCCTGCTTCTATCTTGATCAACTCCGGTTGTATTACTTTACAGCAGAAGTTGGAAGACCGAAGATAATGATCAAGCTGGGATTTATTTATTAGCAACTCTAATAATGTGGCTAAGTTGCTGCCTATTGCTTAGAATTCATGCCCCGTGAAGCTAAGGCGCTAAAGGATTTTACCTGCTCAGGGTTTCCGTTTAACGAGACTACTGCCCTCTATAACCCTTCCCTCCCATTAAGAGGGGTCATTCTAAAATAGAGGAATACTATGCCGTTGGGCGTCATTTCTATGAATCACCTTCTTGCACAGCCGTTGGGCTAGAAACAGCACTGTTCTAAACAAAAGTTGGTTGCAGTATTTTTGGTTACAAGTTACAGGATGACTAAATCGTTATATTTTCAATTTGTAGAATTGATAGTTTCGCCATTTTGATAATGAAACTTTATAGTTTAAGGTATCGAATTCTTGAGTTTTGTGAATTAAAAAATGTATCGCGAATATGGTTAGACCTTTCTCAAGAATATTTTTATTTTATTTTTTAAATCGATGCCTTAAGGGGGCAGAGTGGCTTAGTGGTAGAATGTTCAGTTCCGAAGGTACCGGATTAAAATCCCGCTCTTTGGGTGGTTTTTCTTTAATCTGTTAGAGGCCGGATCTGATCTCCAGGAGTTCGCTCAGCCTATATAATGTGGGTACACAAAATATGGCGCAAAAAGCTGGCTGTTGGTCGTGATCTGGATGAGGTGAACAAATCACCTCCCTGCACAACAGTTGTTTAAAAAACAGTACAGTCTCTATCACTTGTAATTGTACAGCTTTTTTATTGTTCTTTTTATTTTATTTTTAATTATATGCCTTAAATGACATCCAAGCAAAATAATAATCCGCATCTTGCAAGTTCTCGTTTATTATTACTGAAGACATAGTGCCTCCTACTTGAGAATCGTGGGATTGATATTGGTTCGAGAAGGTTTACCTATACCTCAGCATGTCTTCCTGGAAACTTGGGAATATTAGGAAAACTATTTTTGCTCTCTTATGACAGGATAGAATCGAAAGTAACGCCTAATATCCTAATCTGTTCTTTGCATTAAGGCCTCCGATGTTGTTAGTTTCAATCTGAGATTACTGTGTTACTTACTTTACGTTGGGACCTCAACAACCCCAAAGGGGACAAGGCAAACCAATGACCAGTAGCTGTCGAGGAGTAACTAATTGAGGAAGTTAATAGCGCCCTTTGGCCGGGCATAAAGGAGGGTCCATTTGTCAACGTCCTTGGCTATAATGGGATTTTATAACTGATATCCTTTCGCTGGGTTCCGCTCTCATTATCATATTTATTATAAATGGAGTCCAGCTTGATATAATAAACTAGCTTCATCATTTATATAAAGCTTTATTTTCCTAAGTATGCTCGACATTATGTCAAAGGATTAAGCTTTGGCCTTTTTAAGCCTCCTCCGAAAATATATCACCGTGTCGGGCGTTGTAGCCCATCGATCACTTTGCTCCGTTAGGTTTGCTCGCTGTATCAGGAAGTAGCGCCACTTGTGGATTTGTTCAGAATCGGTTCAAGGTGGTACTATTTGTAGATACAATACCCCAACGTTTTCGTTCTCACACATGCGTTCGATTTTTTTCTTGTCACATTAAATGTCATGTTATATTTCTTTTAACCTACGGACCATTTTAAATTAAAAAAAAAAAAAACTCGATTGAACCCTCTACATTGGCAGTTGGTCGAAATACGTTACTTTAATAAATGATAATTTAGTTATAAATTACAAAACCAGACGTTTTGTATAACGAGTGGACTTCAGCTTCGCTTTCTTCAACGTAGCACCTAACATGCACCAATTAAACTCAGTTCAAATGTTAACTGAAGTCGGAGAATGCCAATGCTTTCGACTCAATTTAGGGAACTAACTACATCATTTCGTATCATACAATCTAGATCCTTTAACTCTTGAATTCGGAACCAAGAATGGCTGATAATTATTTATTTTGACCGTGATTGTGTCGACTCACTAGTTTTAGTACCTTCAGGAGGCTCAATCAGTTTCTTTGTATAATACCTCTGATTACAATGAATCACCTTCTTGGACAAACGTTGTTCAAGAAATATTTCTAATCCATAACTACTAAACCATATACCTTAATGGTAATCAAGACGCTATCAGACAAACCGATACATTTTGGTTCAGGCCAGTAGCGTTTTCTTGTGATTTCATTAAAAAAGAGAGAACAAATATTGCGTACATGTTAAAACATTCAAGATTTTTTTTTAAATCGATGGCTAAGTGGTGGCGAAGTAAATTTAAAATCGCCGGGTTGAGAGGTTCTCGTTTACAGGCAATTATTGAAGGCGTATTGCTTCCACCCTCCCAAGTGATTACTCCTTGCTTTAAGTGACGCAGCCGTCAGGAATATGGACGGGTCGATTCATCCCTCTCCAGGAAACTGTGTTTATAATTGCTGAGCTCTTATATTATTGCTTCTATATATTTAATATTTATAAACAATTTATGTACTTACTAAATCATTAGTGTCCTATGCTGTTGTTTATAATCGGACGATGCTACAGCGGGAACCCTAAATTTTGCCTGACTAGGTTTAATTAGGATAGGGAGCTTTAAGGAGCACCTGACATCGTACAGGCTAGAGAATCCCGTTTTACGTCCCTTCCGAAGGACGGCATTAGCAAGAATTTTTTACTCCCTTTTAAAAAATCCTAGGACCACCTGCCGGCTTACGAACCCGCAATCTTGGGCTTAGTAGATTGTTATGCTAGCCACTACACCGCTCCTATGATCCAATATCCTATTCCAATCGGACGAGAATAATATAATAATAGAATATGTTTTAAGAAGAATAATATGATCCATAGGAAGCCGATTAAAATTTTTATTGAACTCGAAAATCTGAAGATACGATGTAAAAATTGATATAAATATTAAAATTATTTGGTCATCCTAATTTTTTTAAATATGATGGTAAAAATAGTATGGTAAAAAATTTAAAATTTCATATCAGCTAAACCGCATTGTTAAAATGCAATACCCACCATTCTAAGTACTAGTAATATTATTATTGGAATAGATTTTACGTAGGAGCTTACATTTTATGTAATTTTAACTTGTTAAAATGAGTACCTAAAATATTTCTACAGCCCCGGTGAATAAGTGGTTAAGTCTAATTTTATCCAAAATGAGTTTCTTGTACTTAAGTAAGCGGAATCGAGTTATTTTCGTAGTGAATAAGGGACTAAGTAAGGCCATTGACTTGAAAAGGAATTATTTTTTATATTACAACTGGATTTAAAGCCAAAACCTACGAGAATGATACGATACGATCATTAAAAGTAGTTAATTCTCTCTGGACAAAATCCGACTTAACCACTTATTCACGGGGACTGTAAATTTATTCAAACAAGTATAGTTAAATAATCGAAGGGGTATAACCAAACCAGCATCTTCTAGTATTGAAATTAACTGTCTATGGTTTTTAACACTGAGTTCTGCATGGAATAAGTATGGCCATATTGATACCTGTAACATGAAAATTTGAAGTCATAATTTAAAAAAATATAGAGCATATTGACAAGAGTTGTGTATATTTTAACCCATTGTATGTAGGAATCATGACTTCCATGTACCAAGATTTTATAGAATGTATAAACACACTTACGTGGGTGAATCAAATATAAACGAGACTTATTTTTTAATTTTTTTATTTTTACTTTGAACACAAAGAAAAGTACACCTCATTTTTCTACATAGTCTCCTGATTTGGAAATACATTTTTCCGAGCGCATAGGTAATTTTCTAATCCCGTCCTCATAGAATGAAGTAGGTTGTGTCTTCAGCCAATTGAGCACGTAGGCTTCAACCTCATCGTTACTGACGAATCTCTGACCTCCCAAACCTTCCTTGAGTGGGCCAAACAGGTGAAAGTCACTTGGTGATAAGTCTGGACTGTAGGGAGGGTGTTCTAGTTTCTCCCAGCCCAGTTGCTCCAATTTTTCTCTCGTCAGGGCCGCAGTATGCGGGCGACCATTGTCCTGAAGAAGAATCACTTCTCTCATCGGTAGATCCCTTCTTTTGCGGCGATATGCAAGTCTGTCTTCATTCAAAATGTCGCAGTAGTATGCGGCATTGATAGTCCTGCGTTCATGCAAAAAATCAAGATGCAGCAAGCCACGCTGGTCAAAAAACACGGTAGCCAAACCCTTCCCAGCTGACAGCCGTGACTTGGCTTTCACTGGTCCAGGTTCCCCTTTCAGTCTCCACTCCATACTCGCTTGTTTTGATTCAGGGGTGTAATGGTGCACCAAGTTTCATTACAGGTGATAATGTGAGTGAAAAATGAGGCTCCCTCAGCCTGAAATCTTGCAAGAAGACCTTCACAGACCTGCAAACGGTTCAGCTTCTGCTCAGCTGTGAGAAGTCGAGGAACCCACCTGGCACACACCTTACGAAACCCTAGCTCCTCTGTGAGTATGGAAAAAGTGCTTCCATAGCTTATCCCAACCTCACTTGCAATGGCAATGGTGGTTAGACGTCTGTCACCTTCAATAAGCTGTCGAACACGGCTGATGTTGTCTGCTGTGATGCTAGAGTGGGGTCTGCGGTCATGGCTTTCATTCTGAACACGATCACGACCCTCCACAAACTGTTTATGCCATGCAAACACTCTGGCACGAGAAAGTGTCTCTTCCCCAAACTGTACAGTCAACCTTCTCAAGATTTCAGCCGGTTTTACACCTTCAGCAGCAAGAAATTTAATGATAATACGTTGCGCAATCGAGGGGGATACATCCTGCTCAGACATCGTCACGACGGTAACTGGTGAGTTCGAGCGCATCCGCCCGCCTGCTTCCCCCACTCCTGGCATCCCTACCCAACACCCCTAAACGCGGGAACGTTCCCGCACCTTCGCTGGGCTTCCAGGACAAAAAGTCTTGTTTATATTTGATTCACCCACGTATTTAAACATTAATTTATATTCGATGTATTAGATATAAGATCTTTTTTTTTCTATTTAAAAAAGCTTTCATCATTAAAGTTACTAAGTGATATTGAAAAATCTCAAAGAACTGCTAGAGTCTGTGACCTTTCCTTCTGAATTTTGTCAAGTCAAATCCTGAGAGAAGGGCTGAATTAGTAAACTGGGAGAAGATATCTAAAGTGCTCCGCTTTCTCTCGAGTTGGGATAACTCTAACTATCCCTTAATAAGAAAAGGGTTTAGGGATCGGAGGGGAGGAGCTAGGGATATTTTTATCTTAAAAGCCTTCACCAGCCAGAAGGGCTAATTTTATCCAATCATGGCCTTATTTAAAAAAAAGGAAGATAAATATAAATTAATTTTACTTTAGGCTTAGATCAATGCGTTAAACACTTAAATATTATATGTTTATTCTTGTTGTATTACAATATTTTTATGTGTTTACATATGAAATAGAAAATAATAAAGGAATTAGGAAACTCATTGGTTCCCTACCAGCAGTCGCTGTTTACAAACCTTTACTCGGCCAAACCCGTAAGATCCATCTTTACGCAATTCTACCTTCCCTTGGACATTAAGTTGGATTTTTAAGGGATTCACTGGATACTAAGCCCAACTACTTTACAAGCCCCCTTTTCGCGTGTTATTTATTCAAGTATGTTAACAGAATTGCTCTGCGAACCACATTTTCTCTTTCTCAACGAATATTCTAAGCAATAACATAATTTTCGGATATTTGGATTTGGTAGATAATAACAAAGAATTTCGAATAGGTCACTACTTATGTTTTTTAATAAATCTACAATTTAGTATAAATCTGTTATTTTTTAAAGTGGGGCTAGTTTTTTCATATTCGCGATACCTAAAGGTTTGCATTTAAATTACGTTAAAAACATTCATTCGCAATCACTTAGCGCATAGCAAATAATGAGGTTTTAATCTCTATACACATTTTAAATTTTGTTATGAAATTATAATCATTAAAATAATTTAAAAGGATACACGACGTTTTCTATATCCAAATGGACTTAGCTCATTAAATAACAGCTGATATCAATTTAATTTAAAAACAACTAGGCTATTTTCAAGAACAGATTTTTTAACAGAATATATTATGAATTTTAAATTATGTACTCTTTACACCAATTCTTATGTGTAATAAACTGTTTATTAGAGCAATGAACCTGCGTGCGGACATTACGTCGAAACTAGTCAAAACGGTTTCTGAGGTAATCAATGTGTTAAAATATGACAATCAATTTTATTTAAGATCGCAATACTTTGTTCACTGAAAAAGGAGCAAAAACAAAAAAATAATACGGCTGATGGTTGAAAATACTGGAATCAAGTGAATGCATAGACCCCAAAGCGATGAAAATATAATGGGTTTGCGATAACATTAAATTTTTTTAATACATTTCTTGTGACTTTCGCTGAAAAAATAAAATTTTAATTAGAGATATATTAAGTTAATATCCGTGCGAATAGATCGAGAAATCTAAACAAAGTATTGTAAATGCCGTGGAATTAAGAGCATCCATGTTAGTAGTAACAACTTGGCGAGATTCCAGGATTAGGCCGACTTTATTTTGACAGGTCCTTAGCTTACGGTGACAGTTATGACGGAACAACTAACTCTTCCCTCTTCATCCCTCTAAATTATCTTACAACATTTATTTTTATTGTTATTACAAAATTATAGACAATGTTTTTAAGACTTAATGATTGTCACTTAGACATCACTTCAGCTCTCAATGTAGTGCTGCAATAATATTTTATATTTACTCTCTTCTAGTTCTACTTTAAAAAAAAAACAAAAAACAATTTTCTTAATTATGTGCAATACTAAATATGTGTACACAACAAAATTTCCCTTTATCATTCTCACTATGTTTAAAGTTGACTCTATTCACTTAGTTTTGTTGTGATATCTGTATCTACGTTCGTTTATATATTGTACTAGCTTATGCCCGCGGCTTCGCTCGCGTGGAGTTTGGTCTGCCACATAAAGTTTTAAGTTTCGTGAAAGATCATAATAATTTAATTATTATGTACTATTAATTATTATGTATTACATAAATAAATAATTTAATTATTTTTTAAAAATATAAGTTACTCGTCCATCCAAAATTTCAGATGTCTAACTTCAAAACTGACGGATTCTATACAACCTTTGAACCCCTATTATATTAAAGGGGAAACCCTTGGGATGGAATTATCCAAATTTCGTTCTTAAACTATACAAAGAACCTATCTACAAATTTCAAGATGGTAAGTTCCTGATTTGCCTTTAATTATGTACTATAACGGAGGGAAGCATATGCTCCCGTGCCCCCACATAAATCTGCTCTTGCTGTAGCCTATGATGTATAACCTATTTTACTCAATAAGTTTCATCCGAATCTGTTAGTAGTTTTTGTGTGAATGAGTAACAAACATAAATACAAACATTCGCATTTATAATATTAGTAGGATATCAAAACAATAATTTCACTTATGTTCTTTCTGTTATTTTAACAACTATTATCATGTGATTTGCCTTTAATTATCTACTATAATGGATTCTCCACAGTACCTAAAAAACTGTCGAGGGGGGAGGGACGCGCACCCGTGCGCCCTAACCCCCATAAATCCGCGCTTGCTATAAAGTTTTATCCAAATCCTTTCAGTAGTTTTTGCGTGAAAGAGATACAAACATACAAACTTTCACATTTATAATATTAGTAAGATTAACCAATAACAACGATTAGCTATTTCAAAGAATTGCAATGTTGTCCATAGTTTTTTGTTAACATGTGCGCCTATATTTTCACATTTTTTTTGTGTTTTTTTGTTGGTAGGTTGTTTTAAGTTTGAGGCGTAACACCAGTTGGTCATCAACGCCTTAGCTCAGTTTGGTTAAAATATGTAAGGCGTAACTTCAGCCATTAGATATTAACAGCATTAAATATAATAATTAGCAAGACTTCTAAAATATATATATATATATCGATTCCGGTCATTTGTTACAATATGTAAGAAGATAAAAAGCAGTTTAGAGATAGGTAATAAAATACGATGGTTAGTAAAATATCACTTTCGGCTTATCATTTGTGTTTAAATTTTAAAATACGAAATTGTTAAATAGTATATATAAAAATAGATCTTTTATATTTAATTATTAAACAAAAATGTTAGTGATGCATTAAGTATAACTTCTGGTTTATTGCTTGTATCCTAAATTTAATATATTATTTCCATTTACACAGTGACTTAGATAGCAATTATATTTTTCTTTCTGCCAAAACCGACGCCAAATCAGTGAATAACTTTGAATTAAGTACGAGTACCGTATTAGCGTCACTAATTTTGGACACTTTCTAGTCTGATATTTACGTAAATATTTTAAAACCTTACCCATCACATTTTAAGTTATCACTATATTTTATTATGATTTTTTATGAAATATATCTTTCTATTGATGAAAATGGCAGGGACATGCAGCAATCCTAGTTGCAATTCCAAGTTTTAGTTCCGTATGAACCAACGTATGCACGAACAGGCGTCTAAGATTAAACTGTCAAAATGGATTGAGGAATTTAAAGTTATACCTGAGAAATCAAATTTTAGTGATCACTATACTTTATCTACGCAGAACAAGGGAATTAATTATATTAATTAATTATAATGTTTTTTTTTACTTAGTAATTATTATCATGAAGAGACTAGTGGGACTGTCGAGCGTTATCTCAAAAGCTGTAGAATGGTGGACTTGTGCGTTCTAAAGAATCGTCCTATTGAAAATTTGTATTAAGTACTTATAGGCGTATTAAATCTAATGCACATGCTTCTTAATTATTCCGCTTTTCTTCCAATGGATACTGTTTAACCTTAGTTAATTATATTTTTTTTACAAATTTATTAAATATTTTTATAAATATCTTTAGTCTTGTTTAGTAGTGTATCGGAAATGTGTGTGTGAGACCTTTGTATGTAATAAATACTCTGTATTTGTTGTGCATTTTTTTTCAAATTAACCCGGACACACTTATTATTGTTGATAATGATTTGTTGGGTTAAACAATAATTATTCTAAACAAATATTAATCATAATATTTGCAGGTTAATTATCTGAAATTATGTTGTCTAAACTTGTCTAAGAGTTATTAATAGTTTTTGATTTCCTCGGGTTGTTGTTGGGGCGGCGATAATATTGAGACACGTTGCTCCGGGAAGACTCAGCTAATGGCTTGTAATTAAATTAAAGTTTTGGGAAGTGGGAAGCTTCTGATTCACTAATTAGTCTACGCTTACGCTTCCCTAGCCAACTTTAGAACCAACAACCTAATCTGAGTAGGTAGTATGTAGGTAACGGCTAGGTTATCTTGCCCTAGAAGTGATCCTTTTGGAAGCAATTTTACAATGCTGTATAATTTCCTCCAGGATGCGATAGCTGCAATAACATTTCGAATAATAGGGCCAGAGGGTAGTCTCTTCGAAACGCACCAATCTAATACTTTTTGCGATAACGCAGAAATAACGTGTTCCTATGATAATTTCTCTTGGAAGTAAGTTGAAGTTGTCACGAGAAAACGTTATTTTTACTTCTTTCCTTGCAAGCTCTGAAGGAAGTGTCGTGCCGAATTTTTTTTTTTTTTTCTGAACTGAACGGAAATATTCGGTATGAATATTTGAATACTCCAGAATCCATTTAAGAAGTTTAGCTGTTACGGCTGTACATTCGTGCTTATCTCGTATACAAACACAAAAACGTGGAATGTTAGAGTTTTATCTGGGTTGTCAGTACAATACTGTTTTTCATAACTCCATTTTTTATCGGTGAGGTATTTTAATTTCCTCAAAAATTATATTGAATAAAAAAAGCTTAGCTCAAATTATGTGTATAAGATATATAATGTCACATTCTGACTGGATTTTTTCCTAAATTTTTCAGTGGTTAATTAATTTTAAATTCAACAAAGATTTTGTGCATGTTTTGTAAAAAAAAATAGGTATTTAATCCATTTTATATTATTGAAATAATATTTTAAAATTTTAATATAAATGATAATCTCAAAATGGTATTTTGAACCTCTGAACTTTTTTTTATCTCACTCTATTGTATGGACGTATTTTAACTTCACTAGTTTTATACCATATAATATAATAATGGGGTGTATAAAAAAAAACGACCGTTTTTCACCTTCCGCATGGAGAGAAGATGGAGACTAACAGTATCTTTCTACACACCACACACCCTGGCATTTTCACGAGTATTTGTGGACGGATTGGAGTCAACAGCTTTCTTCAGAATGTCATCAATATCCATTCATGGTCGCCCGGAGCCCTTCTTCCTTTCCAACGTCGTATTTTCAATGCTAACTTTTTCAAACCAACGAGTGCGCTGGCCAATTACACTTTCCCCTTCATATTTAATAATTTCACGAGTTGCTTTAGCGGCTGTGAAATTTTTTCCAGTAATGTCTTAAAATTACGAGAATTTCGTAGGATACTGTCATGTTTCTTCTTTGAAATAAATAACTAAACTGAGGATTTTTTTGAAGGAGTCCAGTGTTAGTAAACATGCTTAGAGAATGCTCTAAAGGGATTAATATAAGTGTAGGTAAATAATAAATAACATTTATATATATAAATTACATAAATATTTACAGTTTTTTGAATTCGGAAATTCATTGAATCATCATTTTCAATGATTTTAATTTGATAACATTAGTTACTAAAACAAGCAGATCATGTTTTTGTGTGTGGATACATTTTTATATTTTTAAATAAACTAACAAGTTAATGAGAATAACGTATTAAATTTTATCTATTAGCATTTAACTAAAGCTTTTACCTTCATAATGAATCATTTTATACAATTATTATTGAATCTATTGTTTTAAAATTATGTAAAATTTTATGTATCAAATTAAATAATTAAAAATGTATTAAATTAAAAAGACGCACCACCAAAGTGCGGAAGTTGCAGGGTGCAACTAACTATCACCCACATCTTGGAAGAATGCCCCCTGTATGAAACATATTTTCATGGCTTGGGGATTGATAGGAAAACCTCGACTATTCTGGGAAATAACGCCGCAAATATAGACAAGGTGATAGATAACCTTTCTTAAAGAAAATAATATTTTCAGTAAAATATAATAATTATAAGTTAAATGGAAATAAAAGTTAAACCAAAAAATAATAAAGGACTAAATATTGAATCAAAAGAAGAAAGAGGCTGATAAATGAATAAATAAATAATGAAATAAACATTTGAACAAAAAGAAGAAAGACGCTAATGGCCATAGATGTTGTGCGTCTATAAGCAATAAAACCTACCTATCTCAAATTAAATAATTATATATTTTAAGGTAATTATTATAAATAATTATTAAATTTAACGCTTATATTATGAGCCCGTTACCATGGAGGTGTAGGAACATCATGAATTCGCTTAACGTAATTTTTTATTTGTTTATGTTTATTACTTATGCGTCTTGCTGAATTTTGTTATATGTAATTACTTAATAATATTTGACATGCAACAGTTCTATTTGATTTAGGATAATGTTTTTTGCTACATAATTACTAATTAATAGGGGTTCAAGGGAATGATTTGGTGAATACACGAGATGTTCCCGATAAAATCCTGAGAGCAAGGGAGTGAATATTTTAAATTAATTATCTAGCGTGTGTGTTGGCTCGAGAAGGGAGATACACGGAGCTGAAACAATATACAATAATAATGTTAATACAACTCGCGGTATAAAGCTATCGAGAAGATGGGGTAGATCCGAGATTAAACTTGTGCAGAGGTTGATAGGGCTAGGGGGAGTCTTGAAAAGTAGATGAAGAGATGATATCGCTGTCCGCTTAGGATTAGTTCCTTATATTCTCTCTCACACTGTGAAGTAATTTCCCTTCGCCTCCTGAAGGTAATTTCATAGATAGGTGTAAATTTATAGTTAAAAAGAAACAAATTAAATATCGCTTCAACACGAATATTTTTTAATTACTGTTAAAATCTGTGCCCCAGAGGTAGAGGACACTATGCCCACAAAAGCTGACTTAAATAAACACTATGATCAATACTTCAAATTACTTATCAATCCTCATAAAAATGTTAACAATTCTCTTTTAGCTGTTACTGTAAGCTAGGAATAAACAATTTTTAGTGCTTAAGATTGGCTTTTCTGAACAAATATAAAAATTAACAAAAATTTTATATGGTGTCATTAGTGACAGGTCTTTAAATATTCCAATTTAATCTCCTTCATGAGCCTCGTATGATTAATGAATCTTTTCCTAAAGATATTTTATAGCTAAGATAGCTATAAAAATAGGTTATCCAAACCTCTGGAACGCAACTTAACATTATGTAAAATAGATAAAAAGGGAACAAATATTTTGGTTATATTAAAACTTAATTTTGTTATATTAAAAACTTTAGTGTGCTTAAACCTTACCAACAATTGCTGCTTGCAATCATCCATTCATGGATTACCTCTTAAACCGCCGTACCCTCGAGATCACCGTTAACGGAATCCTCCTACATACGTCTTGGACGTTTACCAACCGTTTCAATGCAGTTTATCTTTTTAAGAATTTGTTCTTTACATAACCCAACATTTTAAAAGTCTAATAATACCGTTATGATGCCATCTCTTCAATTTTACCGAAATACCTACTACCGACTGCATGCTCTGAAATTCCGGGTTTTTAACCTCCTTTATTCTTCTGTAGGATACACCTGTATAGGTAAACTTTACTACTGTAGTATCCTCCGATTAGATGAAGCAGCATATTGACTTTAAATGAATAAAGATCAAACTATACCACTTATTCAACCTAAGAACCTTCACGGGTTGCAGTCGTACTGCCTTCCTACCCCGATATTGGGAAAATGAGCCTTGCGTTTTATAGTTCACGTTGTTTATACTGTAAATATTTATATATATTTGTATCAACTATGTATATTTTATTTAATAAAATATTTTAAGGAAGAATAAAGGTTTAAGACAAGACAAGGAGACACGTAGCGCTGCCCTCCTCAGTTCCAAAATACTCGCTCGACGTTGCCAAAGTGCCGACAAAGGCAACTATTTCGGTAGCCCCTCTTCCCGACCGGCGGCCAGTTAATTGTCGTATTATTCTCCGCTCCTGTTGTAGCAAATAGGATCGGGTTCAACTCTCGCGCCCTATTCCTCATCTGTTACACTCCTTTTATTAGAATGTCTAATGTCTCGAAGCCTCTTCGCGTGTCATGGCGCATTTCTTACCTAATTAATCGGATTTGATTAAATGTTTCGAAATTAACTCTCCTCTAAGATTTATATTTAACTACTTACCTGGTGCGCCTTGTAATATTTCGTTTATGTCGTTTCAATTTAAGTTTAAATATTGTGTGCATGAGACCAGCATCTTTTCTGAAACCCCAGTGGCTACATGTATCACACACGTGCACTAAAGATGGATTTTTTGTTCTAAATAGGAGTAATTATAATAATTATTATTTTTTTTAATGATATATCAATATTTTATAATCCACTGTCAAATAAACAATATAGATTTATTATTCTAATAGCTGATGCTCAAGTTCATAACAGATCTGAAATCATATCAGAGATATAATTACCATATAGCATAGTTAGATGGTATTGCATAAGCAAGGTATCGTGTAGCACATTCAGTTCAAAAAGAAGATAAATCCGCTGGAGAACTAAAAAATAAACAGCATGGAATTGCCGAGTATGGACGTCGTTATTGTATTGGAAGTGACCACAGCGCTAAGATTAATATGGGCTTGTAATGTTTTTGGGCAAAGTAAGGAACCGGTTCCTAAAAATGTAACAAAGCCGAGCCGGCCGGTAAACGTCTGGGGGTAGGCAGAGCTGTTTTTGGAGGATACCGACAATTTAGGTAACTGACTTGAAATCATATTTTACAATATCCGTGATGTTAGGATATCCATTAGATATGGCCTTTCTGATTTTTTTTTTTTTCGGATTTGTTTTTTCCACTATGCATACTCCGGGTCTAAACCTACATACAGCCGAACCCCCATGGCGTACATATCAACAACAACAGACGATTGGGAGGGCGATCGCCGACCAAGGACAAAGCTATCTACATAACGACTGCATGGCATGAGCCAGGACATTATCCACCGGCGACGCTTCCGTCGTAATTTGTTATATAATGGTTTGTTGTGACAGGGTCTTATCTGTTGTGGGGTTTAAGGGTGTCATGTCTCTAAATATGTCTATAGCATTGTTAATACAGTTTTTCAGTTTTCTATTATTCTCATTACTGATTATGGCTTAGGCCGAAACGTTCCCAGAATTAAAATAAGTACAACTGAAACTGAAAAAAATTCACTGAAACTGAAACTCCCGATCATTTTACACTCTTCTAATACTCGTCTATATTAAATCTAACCATTTCCACATCCATATTCTTTTGTTTGTTTGTTTGTTTTCTTGGGTTTGGGGGCTTAAAACGTCCAGGTCATCAACGCCCGTTGGTTATGATGTTATGGTAACTCATATTCTTTTATAGGCTAATATATTTGTATATTTAAATACTTGAAGACTGTATCTGAAACCTAATTCCATCTTCCTCCCGTTTGCTGAAAATAATCTAATTGTTAATCCTTGTAAGGTATAATTGTGCCTATGCTTAAATAATGATCGTTGATGATTTGTTATGTTTAATATATATATTATTATTATTATAAGATACTCTTACAGAGTATCTACTGGTCTCAAAAGTAACGCGTGTGGGAAAGAAGCACTGGGATCTCCTGTAGTCCCGCTTTGCTCTCCCATCGAGGAGAGTGGAGCTGGGCTCAGAGATCTGAAAACTGTATATAGTTTGAAAGATCATTAATTTCTCTTGATGTTACAGATATTACTTATTGCTATTCTATAAAAAGCTATTATTTGACTTAAGAAATATATTATAAACCTTTTTAAACAAGCTATTATCTTTTTAAAATGATTAGTTAATTTTGGCTACTATAATGAAGAATATAAAAGTTGACTGATGGTAAAAAATAAGCCGTGGGTCAAGGGTGAGGGAAAAAAGAGAAGGAAGTTATTAAATATAATGGAGAGACACTTTAGCCTCAGCTCAATTAAATGTCTAAAAAGTTGTCGAACGGGGGATTAAGTTTTCTCGACTGGAATTAAATGCAAATACGGAGAGGGTAAAAGGCGATGCCATGGAGAGAGGGCCAGTCATTAAGAGCTCTCCTAGCCTTCCTTAGTCTTCTAGTGTCCACTTCTTTCGTTTTGTCTTTTAATGGTACTCACGAGTAAGTGCCACGCTCAGTATTATTGATTTATATAAAAATGGGAGAAAAATGGTCTTAACGATTTGTGCGAAGTTAACGTTTGCCTTGTCAATCCTGCCTGAAACCTGTACCACTGCAGCCCATCAAGGTATTGAGTTCAGTACGTGGTAGAGACTGTTCTCTATCTTGGACAAGGGTCGTTCAGGGAGGTGGTTTGCCCTAGATCACGCTCAACCGCCAGATTTTCCACCTATTTTGAATACCCACTTTATTGAGGCTGGGTCCTAGATCCCATAGGATCATTCACCGGTTGCTGACAGGTTAATTAAAATCTGACAACAGCCGGAATTGAAATCATTATGCTACTCCGCTTTTTGCTTTTGTAAATTTAATCTCGTTCATTCTTATATAAATTATATACTGTCGACTACGTATTTTTTATTTCTTCATTTGGCCCGTTTTGTACCTGAGATCTTCTTTGAAAACCTTCCCTAAGAGATTCAAATGGATGGAGAAACCTCCCATTGAAGGCACTCCTAGCGTGTTTAATCCTTCTGCAGTGGATCCCTGCTCCAGAGACGTTTCAGCCTCCTTGTCGAATTCTGTGGTAAGGTGACTGCCAGTAATGGTTTTACCAATACGTTTGAGTGTCCAGCTAGTGATTCATGATTTTTTTTTTTTTGTAGTTTTTCATGATAGTGTCAGTTACGAAGAATTGTTCAGGTCTTTGTATAATCATTTATTAGTTATGTATAAGGGGCAATCAGCTGTATAAGGAAGGAATTTTGACTAAAAGATTTGAATGTTGTGCAAGTGAAATTTTTTGCCTCAGCTCCACACCCTGGGGATGAAACTGATATATTTATATTTTTGCTGCTCTGAATGAAACCATCATTTAAGGTAGAAAAAATAATGTTCTTTACGAAAATGCTCTATTTCGAATCCTATTCGCAAAAGATCATTTATTCTGCTCCAAGTTTGATTCAATCCCGACCGGAGCGATATTTTTCCATCCTTTGAGGATTCGATCTGGGCTGGAACAATATATATCGATCCTTCGTTTTTACTTACTTTCTTCAGATGAAGAAAGTATTGAAATCGCCAAAAAATTCGACTTGGATATTTTAATGTTTCTTGACGATTCATAGGGTGTAGAATCCAAAAACATAAAATCTCAGTGGTGTCACTCCGTCCGTCCGGAAAAGTTTGTTCCAACCAATGCTCGGCAACTACAAATCGGATTTCAACCAGGTTTTTTCCTAAATGTTTGGTTTATGATCTAGTTGATCCTAATGAAGACCCGATACGGATCGGTTAAGTTTAAGGATGTAAAAAAAAATATATTTTAGTTCTCAGATTTTTTTTTTAAGGATGAGGGTACTCTGCCTCTGTAGGCACAATTTTTCATTCCGGTTTGGTATTTTCGTGTGTAGATAGGTAATTGAGGAGACCAAAATCAAGGTTCAGAAAGATATTTTTTTGCACCGCAGGATCAAATCCTCAAGGGATTCAAAAATATCGCTCCTGACGAATTCTGTTCCGTTTGGGAGCGGTTGTTTTATAACAAAATGATATCGTTCCAGTCCAGATCGGAACGATTTTCCTTATAAAATATTGCTCCTGCTCCGAACGATTTGAATGATATCGATTAGGAACAATTTTTTGGGAACGAATCTTCGACCCCTGTCAACACCTGTGTGGCCTTATCCTATATCATTTTAAGTAGTATGTTGTATATAATAATTTTGTTACGGGTATAGTTTGACTCAAGCATAGTTGTTCAATGCGCTCTATCTTTCCTAATTATAGTCACTTTTCCTTCCTTTAGAGAAGCAATTTTATTGATTTCTTGATTATGATAACATAAACGAAGATATACTTTTCAAATTATAAGCCTATAAAATATTTTAATAGACAATAATACTTTTTCTTGGTGATAGTTCAAGTGCGTCGAGGAGGAGATTTCAGTAAGGTTTATTAAGATTTTCTGTACTGATTTAGAGCTAAACTCAAGGGAAACAGTGTTTTTTTTATTGTTTTTTTAAAAATTGTGTGGGCAAATTTTATCATTGCTAAAACATTGTATAGTTATAATTTATTAATTATTGATTCAATTGTTTTCGTTTTAAGTTGTTATAAACTAGGAACAGACTTTCCTTTTTATACAATATTATAATTAATGACGGAGTATTAATTTTTTTTCTGGGAAAACTAAATCATTTTTGAATTTCGGTAGATTAATGATAGAGAAATAGTTGGTTTTTAAATAAAGTGAGGTATGAGGATTCTCGGATGGAGACGGGTAAGGAATTCTATAACTGTATATAATTTGAATGATTTGATAGAACATTAATTGCTCTTAATGTTGCAGATATTACTTATTTCTATCCAATAAAAAGCTATTATTTGACTAAAAAAATAATAAAATGAATGCATGGATTTCTAAGATGAAGTTCTGTATGAAGGGATATACAAGTGTCGAATCTTTTTATAGAATGGACAGAAGAACAAATTTAGGTTGCATAGAGTTATATTATAATTCTTTATGAACGGAAATGGGAGACACATAAGAAAATTTTCAAATAAATAAGAATAACTAGTTGTAACAGAGAATGGATTGCGGAGAATTCTTTTTAATTTTTCCGCCAGATAAAGCTCGCTTTTCACCGGAGGATTGTGTGGTTGAGTGGCTTTGAAAAAATAATTTCCAGTCTCCCTCACTCAAGCCAGTTCTCTCTCCCTCTCGCTCTAGCTGCTGATAGGATATGCGTCCAATGCTTTGATAACTTCTGCAACATTCATTTATTTATTACTGGTTATTAAAAAAAAAAATTTTCACTGTCCTTTACCTAGTCATCATTCCTTATTTCCAAACAACTAAACATGTTTAATAAACCACATATCTGAGCTATTTATATCGTGCTCAGATTGCTTCTTATGGTGTGTCTGCAACCTGCTCCAGAATGACGACGCCTAGCTTACTAGTGTATGAGCTATACAATTCCTTTTATTCAATTTTAGTTCAAAGGTGGAATTCCATTAATATACGAATAATTATATTTATCCAAAAATACATTCTAATAATATCTTAAAAACATGAATAAATAACTGGTTGATCTTTTAGTTTCCCTAAAAAAATTTATTTTTAATAGTTAAATGTCTTTTTTTTTATGAAATTACTGAAAGTACAAATCATTCAAGTATTATCAAACTTGACGATGATAATATTGCTAAAAATAAAAACAGAATATATTTAAATACCTTTCTACAAGGTATAAATAATATATGTGGAAGAAAGTGGTCCGGGCAGAGATCAAAGAATTTCTCTTATAATAGGAGAAAACTTTATTAAGTAGCCAACGTTTCGACCCACCTTGCAGGTCTTCTTCAGGGCTACATACAAAATCAAGAAATGGCACAAAATCATTAAAAACATAGAAATACAAATAATAAAAAGGTATGGGAATCCAGGTAATTGAAAAATAAAAAAAAATTGACAAATATTGCAAAGCAAGGTAAATATATAGGTTAAAATGCATTAGTGTATGTGCATTTTGTATGCAGCCCTGAAGAAGACCTGCAAGGTGGGTCGAAACGTTGGCTACTTGATAAAGTTTGCTCTTATTATATGAGATCAGTCTGGCCAGAGACACCGTCCTGTACACATCGTATTATCTCCTAATTTCTTCTGCTCTTTGTTCCGTGTTTTTTTAGTGTTGTGTTTAGTTTTGTCTCTTTTCTTCTCTCTATATATTTATCGGTTATTATTTATTATTTATTATACTATAAACTTATTCAAAAAAAAGCAGAGAGAAGATTTTCATTCGATAAATTAAGCTAAGTTCGACGACCTTGAAGACGGTGAAGCTTTCGGTCCTAATACCAACAGCATTAGGCATTATCCCGAACATACAAACAATTGTGAGTTATTTATTTACTTACGTAATTATTTTTTCTCTTCTTATTCATTATGGTTCACTGCACTATTTGCAACGGCGGTATTACCCGAGATGACAAAATCAATATGAGTTGCTCTAAATGCAATCTCATATTTCACGGGCGATGCATTAACCTCACTGATAAAGATTTAGAGGCCCTTAAATCTGTCAAAAAAAATCTGTGGTTATGCTCTCAGTGTGACCAGGCGAAAAAGAATACGGCGACGGGAGAAAAACTTAAAGCTGAACTTTCTTTATCAGATGTTCTAACGGCCGTGAAACAAATTGACACCAGTATTAAAGATGAGATTAAAAATATCAAAACAGCCATTGATAAACAAGGGGACCTCACCTTTGAGTTTAGTGATAAACTAACCACAATAGAAAAACATCTAGAGGGCCAATCAAGATTCATAGAAGAGATATTGGCGGAAAATAAAGCTTTAAAGGCCCGAGTAGGAGATCTCGAAGTGCGGGTAAACAAAAGTGAGCAGGGCATGTTATCTAACTCCCTGGAGATCCGGGGGATCCCAGTCCGAGCCGGTGAGACCCCTTCCGGCCTATTAACTAGTATCGGTGCGGGCCTAGGCATAAAGTTAAATCTAGAGGATCTGGACACAGTGCAACGACGGAGAGCAAGAAATGATGACCCGCGACCCCCACCTATCATAGCACGCTTCGTGAGGAAATCAGTGAGGGATGACTTGTTACATAAAAGAAAAGTCAAAAGAGATTTCTCTACGCGAGATTTAGGTTGGCAGGAAAATGACTGCCACCGTATCTATCTGAGCGAGGAGATGACAAAAGGTAACAAGCACCTCTACTGGTTAGCCCGTCAGAAGAAGGCAGCGGGAAAGATAAAGTATGTGTGGTTCTCTGGGGGCAGAGTGCGCTGTAGAAAAGAAGATGGTCACCAGGTGGTCTTCATAGATCAGGCCCAAGATCTAGACGTCTTCGGGTGACTACTAAAGTTTTGTTTCCCCGCTAGCTCTATGACAACCTATGGCGCTCACCACGGAATTTTGGATTTTGCCCACGCCCTCTCTATACAGTTAATTTCTTTTTATTGGTCCATATTTTTAGTTCTTAGGATCTTTTGTTCTATATTTTTAAGTTTGTTCATGTTCAAGCAGCTATATATATTCTATTACTTTGCTTCTCTCATTATTAATTCATTATTTTCTCTTTTTACATATTTTAACAGTATTATCATTTCTATACTATTAATATTCTTATATGTTTTTTGTTTTATCTTGCATGTCTTCAACTATCTGGAACATTTCATAGCTTTTTACCTAATCTACCTGCTAAAATTAATTGCACACAGCATCTTCTCCTCTTATACGGGGATCTTCTCTCCTACCTCACCATCATGTCCAGTATCCTGACATCCTGTCACGTCAACACCCAATCCTTACCTGCCCATTATGACGAATTCCTTCAATATTTTACCCAAAACTTTTATCATACCATTGGAATTTCCGAAACATGGCTAAAACCCCACATCCCCTCCTCTGCAATATCCCTACCAGACTATTCATTCCTTCGCCACGACCGGGTAGACCGGACTGGTGGAGGAATAGGTCTTTACGTACACAACTCCCTAAAATCACGTATCCTTGATTCCTCACCCGCAACTGGTTATCCTCACACAGAATTCCTTCTGGTTGAAATCTCTTTTAACCCAAACCCTCTCCTTTATGTCGTAGTATATCGCCCTCCTTTGGCCCCTCTTGATTCAATTTTTGAATCTACCCTTTACGACTACATTCCTCTCTATAACCATATCATTATCTCCGGTGATTTTAATGCCAATCTCCTTGTCCAATCCTACGATCAACTATACCTGGAAAATCTCTTTTACTCTCTACACCTTTCCATTGTCCCATTTTCTCCCACCCATCACACCTTTCAATCTGACACATGGTTAGACCTGTTTGTCATTGATTCACGGCAGAACCTCCTTTCTTCCTCTCAATTACCCGTTCCATTTCTGTCCTCTCATGATCTCATCCATATTTCATACAATATCCAAACTCCTGTTATACTACCTAAAACCGTAACCTTTCGCAACTTAGATGCTCTCACCCCAGAGAACATCTCACCCTCTCTTGAAGCCTTGGATTGGAGAGAGATTTATTCTTGTGCCTCTATTGATTCAATGGTTGACATACTTACTTCCAATCTCAAATATATCCTTGACACCCATGCCCCACTGAAAACCTCAACCTTCCGTCACCAGCCTGCTCCCTGGTTGTGTCAAAAAATTAAAGATCTTCAAAGGAAGCGTGATGCGGCCCGAAGACGCTTTAGACGGACAAGGTTAACTGACGACTATCAAGCGTTTAGGGCCCTCCGCAATCTGACACAGTCGGCAATCAGGCAGGCAAAAACCAAATACTTCCACGAAGCCCTTTCATCTGCTCCCGATTCTAAATCCAAATGGCATCTCCTTCGAAAGCTTTCTCTTCTTAATTCATCTTGTTCTAGGCCCTTTCCAGCCTCTCCCAATGAAATAAACTCATATTTTTTGTCCACCTCAGTTAATACTTCTAAATCATCCTCTCCCGTATTTTCCCTACCACCATCTTTCAACCCTGACAACTTTTACTTCGCTAACATTTCACCCAACGACATTATTTCCTCTGTTCTGAAATCCCACTCCATCTCCACAGGCTTCGATGGGATTCCTGTCAAACTGCTAAAATCCTGCCTTATCGATATTATACCTGTCCTACTCTTTATATACAATTTTTCACTGCAAAACGGAGTATTCCCAGCCTCCTGGAAAAAAGCCATAGTCCATCCTATTAATAAATCCTCTAACCCTGTCTCACTCAAAGACTACCGCCCAATCTCAATCCTCTCAAACCTTTCCAAGCCTCTAGAAAGAATAGTCCAGTCACAAATGTCAAATTTCCTCGAACAGTCCAACCTCCTTGACCCACTTCAATCTGGTTTCCGTCCCGGTTTCTCCACACAATCGGCACTTACCAAAATCACCAATGACATACATACCGCTATGGACGACAAAAAACTAACTGTGCTTATCCTTCTTGATTTTACTAAAGCTTTTGATTCCTTGGACCATTCTATCCTTTTTAGTAAACTCAAATCAATGTCCTTTTCTAACAGTTCCATCCGATGGTTCCAATCCTTCCTCTCTGATAGATCTCAAGCAGTTTCTATACCTAATCATCCCCTTTCCTCTTTCCTCACTCTTTCCTCAGGCGTGGCACAGGGCTCAAGTATCTCTCCTCTTCTTTTCAACTGCTATATCAATGATCTCCCTAAATCTGTTCACCACTGTTCCCATCATCTATATGCGGACGATTTCCAAATATATCTGTCCTTTCCCCCTTCCGAGCTATTTTTTGCGTTCGCTAGTATTCAGGAAGACCTGGATAGGATCTGTGCCTGGGCAAAGCTGAACAAACTGGAATTGAACGCATTGAAAACTCAGGCCATTGTTTTAGGTTCCAATTCCCTCCTTACATCCATCCACACCCTCCCAACATTACTCCTAAACGATAATCCTATCACGTTTACCTCCTCGGTGAAAAACCTAGGCATCACCATCGACCAAAACCTTTCCTGGAAATCCCACATCGCCCAAATATCCCGACGGACAATTAGTTCCCTGAAGTTGTTCCATCGTTCTCGTCATCTCCTTACACAATCTTCCCGTAAGCTTCTCGTATCTTCTCTCATCTTCCCCCACTTTGACTATTGTAGCGTGGTATATGGAGGCCTCTCTAAAATGCTTGAAGTCAGATTAAAGAGAATAATGAATTGCTCTCTAAGATTTGTGCTTGGTACTCCGAAGCGATCGCGCGTCTCCCACCTCTATGATGGGTTAAAGTGGCTCTTCCCTCCCTTCCGAAGACAATATTTCCTCTGTTCATTCTTATACCAATCCATTCACTCTCAACACCCTTCATATATCTACAGTCTCCTCCAATTCAAATCATCAGTGCAACACCATAAAACAAGATCCCGCCTTTCTGATCTCTATATACGTTCACACAGAACTAAAGCATTCGAACGTTCCTTTCTCGCCCGCTCCACCACAATGTGGAACTCAATCCCTCCTAATATCCGTCATACTCCCTCTCTATCATTATTCAAATCCTGGCTGTTTCAACATCTATTAGCTTCCCAGAAGGATAGTCTCTAGGTAGGTTAGTCATTTGCTTAGAATACAATGTATATAATAACAAACTGTGTTATCTAGTTCTTTTAATTCTGCTCTTTGAAAAGCTGTACATCATGTAAACAAATTATTGAATGCTAGCTCATGCATTCAATTTCAAAAGCTTTGGATTTATCTATTCTCTGTAATTGCTTAATATCCTGTCAAGATCTGTACTATTTATTTACTTACTATTATTTTTGTTTATATATTTCTTTTTAAATTGTTTTCTGTCATGTTTTCACGCTTTATGATTTGTAACATTTAGCCTTCTGGCCAGATAAATATTATGTTTTTATTCCTGTTCATATCTGTTATTCTAAAGGGACTTTGTCCCAGAATAAAGTTACTTTTCTATTCTATTCTATTCTATTCTATTCTAGTATCAAGATCAACAATTATCATTCAGTATAAATAATATAATTATTATTTCAATTAAATTATTCTTATGCTGTTTTGAGGTCATGCAGTCCATCGTGTGTTTTAATTAATAAATAAACCACTTGAATATGTATATAATTATTGTTCCTAGTGTCAGTACATGAGAAAACCAGACTGATTTTAATAATTTAAATTTACTAATATGAAATTTAGAAAAAATAGAGTAGTATAATTTATTTAGAAATTCCAAAAATACAGTTATTCTACAGTCTCGAGTTTTTATTTCCGTCGGTAGTCCTCATGATTTAATTTTTTTTTGTAGATGACCCTTTTATGTTTTATATGCTGAATAATTTAATGTATCGATATAAGAAATTATTAAATATTTGTAATTAAATATTGATATGGTTACTTACATGTTCACTATAGGCTTACAAATAGCCTTTGTCATCACATCTATTTAGTAATATACTGGATCAATCGGTAGTTATATAGCGTATAGTGAAATCTATTTGTATTGTAGGGAATATGCGTGGAATGGGGTTGGATTTGTATGGAAGAGGGTTGCCGGTGTAGTTACGAAGTTAGGAGTGGGTCTTGGCTTGTTAGGAGCGCCTCCTTTAGATCGGCCAACCATGTCTTCCGCATTAGGTCCTCTGTCCTTTGTAGTCTTTGTCATGAGCCGCCATTATTAGATTCCGCTTCTTGTGACTCTTTGTCTCTTCCGCCTGTGGCTCCCGGAGAAAATAGATTAATGGAGAAAAGAAGGTAGAAAGGGGATCTCTGCAAAGTTATTTAGCGCTTACTGCCCTATCTGATGATTGTTCCCTTCAGATCTCAAGGCCTTTATAAAACTTTTATTTTTAATGTCATATTGAGATTCCAATTAGGAGTTCTCGCTAATTAACCAAATGTTCAATAAATTGGGCTACTTGCAAAAGGCAGTTTTGGGATTAGTTTTCCACCAATCTGAATTTTATGTTCAAAAATTCCAATTATTTCATTTAGTTGCTATTATTGGCTATACATTGTTCGGGTCAGACCCTTTATTATTCACAAAATAGTTATTTGTCGTTTGTAATATAATATAGGCTTCTATATTCTGCTGAGCTAAGTAACTAACTATTCCCTCTTCCAAAGCTGCTGGCCTAAACTAGATACCTATCCTTCCATGACAAGCTCCATACACACTTGAATCCGCTAGTCTCTCAACTTGCTTCCCATAACATTCCTGATAACCCTCTGAAAAGTGTCTGAAAAGAAGATGGCCTCGAGACCTTCTGCTATAGAACTTTATTGAGTTCTATCAATGGGTATGTCCTTTGTTCATACAGCAAATTTACATGATGTAATATAATCACAGTTGTAAGTATCAATAAATTATTCTATTCTAAATATATATATATATATATATATATATATATATATATATATATATATATATATATATCTCATTCATTTTTATTTGTGTAGCTGTCTGATCGATTCAAAAATATAATTAACTTGAGAAAATCCAATTGCCAATATTTTTTTCACATATTTTGTTATATATATAACATTAATATATAACAATATATATATAAAATATATATTTTGTTATATATATTACATATTGTTGTAACCTTTGAAGATTTCCTTGAAGTTTTTTTTTGCCTTGGGATTTCCCTTGTTAGACAATTATTTTTAGCTGATAGCTTCTTTTATGAGTTAGTTCTTTTTTCTTTTTCTGTTTATTGTTCAGTCAACAGGAAACATTATTATTCCTTATTGACTCATTTCTTTTTTTCCTCCAAGCCGTACAGATTGCTTCCCTTATTTAACTTGAACTGTATGATCGTAACGTTACAAATTCTACTTTATCTTCTCTTTTTCTTTCTCCAAGGATATTCTTCATGCTGCTATAATTATGCAAGATGTTCAGCTGTTAATTTTTAGCTTTTACGTGGGTGCGGAGGTGAATGCATATGTATTTATAAGAGCGTTGTCGCTCGATTGGCGTGATGAAGGACCTGGATTCAAACCCCATTGCCGGCATATTTTAGATGAACTGTTAGAGGCCGGTGTTGAATCCTATTCAAGGGGGCTCACCCAACCTTTATAAAGTGTGTAACCAAAATAGGAGGAAAATCTGGAGGTTGAGTGTGATCCAAGCAAATCGCCTAACTGCTGTACTAATGTACTGGATCCAAGACTCCATGGTTTGTAGTGATACATTTTTTTTAAATATTGAATTAATTCTGGAGCGATATTAATCGATATTAAATATTTAGTTACATCTTATTTCAGAAAAATTCTCACACCCAAATCCCTTAGATTACCCTACTTACTACCTACGCCTAAGTCTACTGTTCAGGCCATTCCTTATTAACCAAATCAATAAAATACTTGCACATTATTACAAACAATGGTGCAATAATGGAATTCTCATTGATTTAGCAAATAATATACTGAATCCATTAGAGTAATATTCTTGGCAACCTGTTGGTTTCCTATAAATGTTTCTTGTCCAACTTTTCTCTCTTCCCTCTCCTATCGGGGTGCAGCCAAAGTCAATTATCATAAATATTAGACGTGAAAGCCATCCATATTCAACTATGATAATTTTATCTTAAATGGGGGGAAGGTGACGGGTTGAAGGAAGGCGGAGAGTTATTCTGGAAATTTATTTTCCATTTTACCTCGCGGAATTGAGTTTTTTCCCCGAAGATTTCTTATTTTTCCTCGCTTCGAGTAATTGGGTAATTTTTGACCTTGCTGCCCTGTTCAGATAACGGCGAGGGAATAAATAAAGAAAAATTATTAAAGAGAAAAAATCTCTCAATCTCTCAGAACTTTTTGTCAGGTAACACCTATCGCTTCGTATACTCTTGACAGTGCTACCCCGACAGTACGACAGTATCCTTCTCTTCATGGTTTGATTTTATTGGGCTTTAATAATAGCGATTTTATAACAGAAGACTAAACGCTGTAGTAAAACATAGCGACAAGATGATTTAAAAAAAAAAAACACCTGTGCCACTACAACCCAGAAAGGGCCTTCTGCTCAGTACGCGGTAGTGATTGTTATGCTTCTAGGTTATCGTGTGATTTTTCCGAGATCACGCTCAACTGCCAAGTTTTATGCCCAATTGAGGATACCCACTTTATAGAGGATGGGTGCGCCCTAGAGAAGGACATCCTCTAGGTCCCTCGGTAGAGTTTGAACCTAGGAACTAATGCTCAGCAACTCAGAACTCTACTACTGAGCAACCCTGCTCCCTTTCTATCGATGAAGACAACTAATTAAAAAAATAAAAAGTATAGAAACTGGAAATTGCTCATCAATTTCTTGATTTGTGGCTTATTTCATTCTTGTCAATCATTATTTTCAAATTGAAATGAATCCAAATTGAATTGGACCATTAGTTTAGTTGATTGCACTTATATTTTACTTTTAAATTTATCTGTTTTTTCTTAATGTTACGAGGATTCTTTTTGGTTTTTCTTTGTAGTCAACTGAGGCAACTTAACTATTTGCTAAATTGTTATGAAAGTCAAATACTCACTAAATTACACTTCCTTTCCTAATTAATACGACTATTAATGAATATTTTTATACTTGTGGAAGAAATAAAAATGAGATCATGAGATCGATAATACGGCATTAAAGGAATGCCATTATTATTCCAGCCCTCTGCTGTAGAACTCTTCGGAAACCTGATTGACCAATTCCAGCGCAGAATGGACATCGTCTGCAACCCTAAGCCTTTGTCCTATTGGGTTTTTCTTCCATTATCTCAGTTCTTCTTCCTCACAAGTCTACAAATCACTTCTTTTATTTTATTCCCTCGTCCTCAATATCCTTTTATTCTCAAATTAGTGCAGCTCAAGTGACTTCTTGTTATCTTGAAAATATCCTTGGATTTTTTCTTAAATTATCTACTGAGTGCAGTGTTGACTTATATGTGTGCCTTCTGTCTCCTAGATGCTATGAGAAAAAAAATAAATAAAAAAGAATTCAGGGCAATATCCACCTTTTTAAACTATTTTCTTATTATTACGAACCCTCCCTAGGAAGAGGGATGGATTTCTGATCTATAGCTTTGAGAGTTAAAGCCCGGCTATGGCATAATGATCTGGGCTTACTCTGTCTCTATAAAGTGGTTACCCTTAATTAGGAAAAACTGCAGTTTAAACGTGATTTCTATTAGCAATACAGAATGGTAAAGATTGTTTGTTTGTTTCGTTTAATGTAACTTTATGCTGTCTAATCGGACGATACTTCAGGGGAACCCTAAACTTTGCCTACCGAAATCTAGTTAATATAAGGATCTTTAACCAGTACCTGAGCTCGGGACCCACATTGTACGTCCCTTCCAAAGGCCGGCATAATCATGGATATTTTACTTTTAAAAAATCTTGGGACTCCTGTCGGGTCCGTCAATCTTGGTCATAGGAAGTTGTTATGCTAACCACTGGACATCAGGTGATCTCCAGAATGGTAAAGTAAAACATGTCTTAGAATAACGATAAGTGATGACGAATGTTTAAACGATACGTGTGACGTCTAAATTGAAATTAATAATTATGTATGACTGAGAAGTGATGATTCTTTAGCAGCTCATGATAGGAGGCGCTAAAACAGCCGACTTTACAGGAAGTGATCTGTCGAAGTATCTTCATTATCCTGGTGGCAGAAACACTTATAAATAATTAAAGGCCTGTCTGGTGTTTAATTAATTATTAATTTCCATTACAACCAAAAGCTATTCAGGAGATCGCATTCCAATGTGGGATTGGATACCAGCACAATACGACCGCTTAGGCCTAGAGTTCATTCTGCTCCGACAATAAAAGAGAAATTCCTGGCTGATTGTAATCTCTACGCTACCGCTGCCTGCCTAATAACTTACACGCATAATCTCCTTTTCAACGTTGCTATTTAATTTTTAAAAAAATATGATTATATACCAGGCACTACTACAACAATTCAGTGGGACAAAGAGTATGTAATCCGCGGGTACAGCATCCAGTATTTTTAAATGAGCTATACTATCGCTTATTTCTTATTAAATAATATTAAAGGAATATATTTAAACAATGTGAGAACTGCGTATAAAAATATAGAATAAATGGATGTACCTGTTGCAACCTGAAAATTATAAAAATTTTCATATATAAAACGGAGATAAATATAAAACGGAAGTAAAAATCTAAAAATAGTGAGAAAACCCTATGCAATATATCTGTAATCACTTATGTAAAATTTAGATAGTTACATAAACACACCATACAAGTTTATTAAAGGTTTTCTTTTGTTCAAAATTATCTTCGTATAGTATTTTTTTATTTATTAACATTTATTTAGTAATGATTATCAACATTTTGTTTAATGGAAAAAAAATGTTTTTTCCATATTAAAATTTCAATATCAATATTACGACATAATCAGAAAAATAACCATCGGATGATAATTATATTCTGGAAAAAGGATTCATAAAAGTAATGAGAAAACCCTTAAAATTTTCCTGTAAGTTATTTAGAATTAGATAATAATTGGGATCATATAATATGAGGTTGTGTTTTGTTGAAAAAATTGTATACGTTTAATATTAATTTTAAGTCTTAGTTTATTTGTTAACATTTTTATAGTGAAAAAATGTTATTTTCCCAATACTACAATTTTAATAACAATATTGCGACATGTCATTAAAATAAATGTCCAAATTTTATTAAATAATCTCCATAAAGAGATTCTTTTTACTATCCCTTATTTCATCTAAGCGACCATCTTACAATGTTGACTGAATTTTTGTTTGTAGTTGCATGTATATTAGTGTTCTGTCTAAGTTGGTTTTAACCGATTGACGTTGAGAAGCCATTATTTATTTTATGCTAGCGAATAAACAACAGAAAGATGTTCCTTAAAGATTAAGAATGATAGTAACTTTGATTTACTAACTAATACTTTTGAAATGGCCAAGCCTGTTATTAACTCTGGCATCACTTCTGGCATTTTGTTTTTTTTTTAACAACAAAATAACTATATTTATCTCGTTAGGGGTGTTTTAGGTTTGTGGAAATAATCCAATTTAGTTTTTTGAATAAAACCATTCATTGGCTCGGATTTTGTACCTATTTATATTTTGATGGCATCCTGTTTTTCTGTTTTTTTTATAGTTGCTCCTCAAATTGTTAACATTCTTTGGCCCTCTTTTTAACTGTTGTGAGCGATTTAATATAATTAAATTTAGATTTTTCTATGATAGGAACCAAACGAAAAACAAATCTGTATCATTCCTCTTTTTAGTTTTATTATAAATCCTTATTTAATTTTAAATAAGGTAGTAAAACTTAAATAGTGATAACTGTCCCGCTTATTTGTTATAAATAAATATTAAGATCAATACTTCCAATTATTTATCAATGCCAATTACAATGTGAACAATTGTTTTTAAGTTGTTTCTCTAAGTAACGAATATGGACATTTTAATTTTAGGCAAATTAAACTCTAAACAAGATAACTCTTAACAATCTGAAAATCTGTGCTGTTATAATTTATTCAACCGTTTAAAGGATATTGTAGAGCGAATGAATAGTCAAAACATTTTAATACTGCCTTTTCTATTGTTATGCTTCTAACTGTTGCAACATTTTGTTTGAACCCCTAGAATTCATTTTCCCACTGCGAAAAAGCGATTGAAAGGTCATAAATTTTCACACTCAATTTTCAAAGCTTTTATATAGGATAAAAAACAAAGTAGTCGTTATACTTTAGTAAATAAAATAAATAAATCGTATAAATTGATTAAGCATCGGCAGAGAATAAAGTACTTTTCACTTGAGCAGTCAAACGGAGTAACCAAACAGATCATTCATTATTAGAATGCTGTTTTACACAGAGATATACCAGACAGGTTGTATCCAGAATCACACATGTATATGTATATGAATTGTATCATATATGTATATATATTTATACATATGATTTTTTTAAATTATAACAGTATATAGATAATAATATATAATAGTTCCACTATTCTGATGCCATCAGGTATTGTGTTTTAACACAAATGAACAGATTTTTAAGTAAAAAATCTTTCATTTTTTTAATGTATATTACTCGAACTTATTAATACATACACAACCATCTTCAGGGTTACTTGCTCTGCACTAAGTTAATATTAGTATACTGATATTATGTCACGAAATTGTTTCACATGTCCAAAAAATAATGGGTAGATATACCATGTGCTCTTTTATTCAAGTAAAACAATTTTACTAATGAGTTTGGAATAGTCTACTGATATGATTAGAGTTGTTAAATCTACAGCCCCGGTGAATAATTGGTTAAGTCGAACTTTGTCCAGAGATAGTTAAATGTATTGAAGGAAACGGAAACGTGCCATTGTTTTTGTCTCGTTGTTTTTGTCTTGCAATGGAGTTGTAAATATATGAAAGTTAAATATCTGTTCCGCAAGTTGTCGCTTCGAGTTGTCACATCAAGCGTTAACTGTTTATTCGTTTCATGTTTAATATTTTTCAAAAATAAAAGCTATCGTGAGCTTCAGTATGGCAGAGATAATGTTATTATGGGAAATGTGTATACTTCGGTAATCATTTCATCAAGAAACAAAGTTTCAACTAACATTTTGAAATATAGCTGACATATGTTCGTTAAAACGTTCGTTTATAGATTATCGAAGTGTACATATTTCCCATAATTACATCCTCTTCCATACTCAAGCTCATGGCTACTTGTGTTTTTGGAAAGTATTAAAAGGGAAACGAATGAATAGTTAAAACTTGTTGAGACTCAACTCGAAGCGACAACCTGCGGAATAATTACAGCCAATGCCTAACATATCCCTTATCCACAGTTATAACACGATTCCGCTTCCCTAATTACAAGAAACTAATTTTTTTAAACTCGACTTAAACACTTATTTGCCAGGAGTGTTGAAATGTAGCCTCATTTTTGCTATCTCTGGAATGGAATATTTATGCATTCGCATTGTAGTGTCTTTTTTTTTTTTATCACTGCAGTATTCTTTTCTGGATATTTTTTTAAATAATTTTATTATTATTGGTTTAATTACGGTTTGAACTTATTATTATTGTTGTTTTAATTAGTACTTGTGATATAAGCACACTGTTGTTTGTGTTTCCTACATGCTGGTTGCTGCCCTGATCTCGTCCGCTATTATGGTAACGATCATCTCCCCCCCCCCCCCCACCACTCGCCTCTTGTCCCCTAAATTGCAACCATTATGGGCTCCGCACCTGTACCTGTTCCAAACTGACAACAACTGCAGTTCCAACAGGCCAGGAAGGAGTGGACGACTGTAGTTAGGGACAGTTTGCCTCTCCTTCCGTGTCCTTTCCTGATTATACGTCGTCCTTACCTTTACCCAACCCTACTTCTACGAAGTACCGACCCAGATAGCATACCCTGCCCTCTCCATATGAAACGGGAATTGGGAGAACAGGATTAGGTAATCTGAAGTTAGTTTGATGCTATTGTCTACTTTGTCAATTCTGCTGGATTGTTTCTCTTGGGTCTCTAATTACATTAGAAAAATATGGATGTTGTTGGGTATAATATAACATTGCAGAACTAATTGACTGAGCAGAACGCTGTTTGGTGAACTACCCATGGATTAAAGGATGGTTGTATTTGAACAAATAATTTCATAAAGTTTCATACCGTAGTATTTAAATCGTAAAATTAGAAAGTCCACATCAGGAAAAGAAAGTCCGTAAATTCCAATAAACCGATTATTCTTTAATTTGTATAATACTTTGATAATTTGAATTATCATATCAAACCATGATATGATAATTTTAATCATCATAAAGGCTCTGCGAATCCGAATGTTCGTTGCGGATTTTTCCCCCCGTCTTCTAATGTTTATTGGTTTATGATTTACATCTTACTAATATTATAATTGTGAAAGTTTGTATGTTTGTCTCTCTTTCACGCAAAAACTGCTGTACGGATTTGGATGACACTTGACAGTAATATAGATTATACATCAGAATAACACATTGGCTATAGCAAGCGCGGAAATAGGGGGGGGGGGGGGGGGAGGTCACGGGAGCACTTGCCCCCCTCTCCGCCCCGACAATTTTATAGGAACTGTGGAGAATCCATTATAGTACATAATTAAAGGCAAATTACATGATCATAGTTGTTAAAATAACAGAAAGAACATGAGTGAAACTATTGTTTTGATATCCTACTAATATTATAAATGCGAATGTTTGTATTTATGTTTGTTACTCATTCACGCAAAAATTACTAAACGGATTTGGGTGAAACTTATTGAGTGAAATAGGTTATACATCATAGGCTACAGCAAGGGCAGATTTATGTGGGGGCACGGAGGCATGTGCCGCCCCCGTTATAGTACATAAAGGCAGATCGGGAACTTAGCATCTTGAAATTTGTAGATATGTTCTTTGTATAGTTTTTAGAAAGAAATTTTGATAATTCCTCCCCAAGGGTTTCTCCTTTAATATAATAGGGGTTCAAAAGTTGTATAGAATCCGTCAGTTTTGAAGTTAGACATCTGAAATTTTGGATGTACGAGTAACTTATAATTTTAAAAAAATTATTAAATTACTTATTTTAAATGATCTTACACGAAACTTTATGTCATCATCATCATCATCACAGGCACTACAACCCGGTACGGGTCTTCGCCGCATCAATACGTCGCCTCCATTCCTCTTTGTCTTGTGCAAGGGTCTGCCAAGCTCTGGTGTCCAGAAACTTCACTGCATCGGCTTCGACCTCATCCGCCCATCTCAGTCGTGCCCGTCCTCTCTTTCTTCTGCCATCCACGTACCCAAACAATAGCCGCTTGATTGGTCCTTCCCTATCCATCCTTGCGATGTGCCCAGCCCATCTTAGCCTAGAGAGTCGTATAAATTGCACCACATCCAGTTCCCGGTAAATTTGGTACAACTCTGCATTATGCCTTAGTCTGTACTGGTCATTGACTTTAACGGGGCCAAACATCCTTCTCAGAATCTTTCTCTCAAAGACTTGCAACCTAATGGCGTCTGTTCGTGATAATGGCCATGTCTCCGAGCCATAAGTCAGAACAGGTCTAATAAGAGATTTGTACAGGATGATCTTGGTGGATCTAGCCAGCAAATGCCCTCTCAACATTTTAGCCAGGCCAAAATAACACCTATTAGCTGAATTGATCCTTCTCTGTACTTCTTGACTGGGCATATTTTCTGCACAAACTAAGGACCCTAGGTACACGAAATTGTTTACACTTTCAAACGTGTAATCTCCAAATGTCACTGTAGGTGGTGGTGGCCTTGTTGAGTTGGCAATCATGTATTTGGTCTTCGTTTGGTTAATACTTAGGCCCATTACCCGTCCAGCTGCCTCTATGGCTAAGAAGGTCCTTTCCAAGTCCCTCTGCGATCTAGCTATAATATCTATGTCATCTGCATAGGCTAATATTTGGATTGACTTGGTGAGAATCGTCCCACTTCTTTGGACTTCGGAATCCCTTATCACCTTTTCTAGTGCGAGATTAAAAAGTAGGCATGATAGACCGTCTCCTTGTCTTAGCCCCCTTGTGGTCGTGAATGCCTCTGATAGGTCTCCTTGTATTCTAACCTGACATTTCGATCCTATCATCAGCAGCTCTGTTAGATGGATCAATTCAAGGGGAATATTCATTGTTTCCATCGCCTGGTACAACCTCTCTCTAATGACACTGTCATACGCACTGCTAAAATCTATGAAAAGGTGGTGTGTGATGATATTGTATTCTCTTGTTCTTTCGAGCAGGGTCCTTAGTGCAAAGATTTGGTTGGTTGTTGATCTTCCTCTCGAAGCTTTATGTGGCAGACCAAATTCTACGCGAGCAAAGCCGCGGGCATAAGCTAGTATTTACATAAGTTTTTTGTGTTTGTTTCCTTTTGCTTTATTTTAAGGATTTGTTGCTTTATATTTATTTCTGTGTTATATACTGATACATTAAGGTTATCATAGGTGTTGGGTACACTTATTTATAAATTTGTTTGCTTACATAGTATTTAAGTATGTAAGCAAATACTAATGATGATTGTGTATTGTTTCTTAAGTAATACATCTATAACTTTTTATTTCGTTGCCATTAGTGCCGAGCTCTGCTTATAGACTTCCGCCCACGGATTACGCCCCTAACTAAATTCATGATTCCTAGGGCAATCATCTCATCCAGGCCTCGTTAAAAAAATTTGATTTTTACTGATCGCCGCTGCGCACATCTACTGGTTAAGGATTAAATCGCCAACAGAACTAAATCCATATAGAACTGTTGGAAGAATAATAGTTTTGTTTTCAATCTGATATAATTATTTTTTTAACTTATTGTATTTAAGGTAAGAAATAAAAATCACTGAACTGGAGTGAATTATTTTTTCTGTAACAATGTGAATATTCCCTGCAGACCAATGTGTTCACTTTATTTTTTCCCTTTCCTCTGTTGGTGGAATGCTCTGTAGGGATAAAGAGTCGGTATTAATGGTTCCAAGCGATAAGTTGTTGGAAAAGGAAATCCCGAGAAGCTGAGTGTAAGGAACGGCTAGATTAGGAAGTTCATGAGGCCTCCGCTGTGTGGAGCCACCGCCAACTGATAAAGAAAGAGAACAGTTTAATGATGTGGGAAATTGCTTGTGGGATCTGGTCTGCTCCGTCTTCAGCTCCAATTTCTTAGTTCAGCCAGATCTCGTTCGTTTGAAGGAATCGGGTTCATAGGATGGTATACTGTATAGTGTTTATATTACATGAGTAGTTTTCACACTACTGATATTATATATGTACTAGGATCCCAATGATTAAGATAGGTTCTTAACGAACGAATACCTAAATAGGTGCTATGCCGATCGGTAAACGTCCGTGCTTTAGACCCAGAAGTATTGGAGAGGAATGCGTTCATGCTGATTTATATGGCTGATAATCTATGGACGGAAATTTTTAACAATCATTGAGGGTATCGATATGAAGAGTAAATGTTCGTTTAACCTTTTATTATTTAAACAACCACTTTACTTAACAATGACCGACCAGAGATGGGTTCTGTGGCCAGATGACTTAATTTCGAAAAACTATAAGAAATACCTTCAGATACCTTAAGATATATGATGTGACCGAGAGGATAACCTGCTTCTAAAACCATTTAGGCTCTTAAAGTAATGTAGTTCGTGAAACCAATCGTTTTAAAATCTTTCTAATCTGTTGGGGGAAGATTGTTGACTTGTGTGAAAAGTCAATATGCTTGCGTTTAGGAAGATAGCCCCTGTACAGTACATTACCTATAAAAAAGAACGTATAAAAACAGTGCATATAAAAAAAAAATACGTACAAAAAAAGAATATCTGAAAGAACATATTTTTGCTAATAAAAAATTAAAACATTTCGAAATAAATACCCAATATTTTTTATAACTGATGAAGAGTTATGAGTTAAAACGTTCTTGAAAATGCTGATGAGCTATTTTAACTACTTAATAACTTATTTCCTTGATATGGTTGTACGATATATTATAATTAATGACTTTCTTAACTTTTTTTTTTAAATGGGTCTATTGAATAAATTGATGATATCTTACTAACTGGTTGCATCAGCACGAAATTTTGATTTATGATTGTTAAGTTTTTGCTTTCTCAATATAACTCTCAGTGTTCAGTTAAAATTTCTGTTAAGTCCTTTTTTTCGGTAATAATAGGCAATGCTTATAAAGTAACGTCACTTTTATGCTGCTATGGCTAATTGGTTGATGTTACGGAGGGAGCTCTAAATTTGGCTATCCAAAGTTAGGATAGGGATTTTTAACAAGTGCCTGGCATCGTACTCGTTAAAAAATCTCGGGACGCTAGTTTAACGTTCCTTCCAAAGTACGGCATATTTAATGATTTTTTACTCCCTTAAAAAATTCTACGGCCACCTGCCGGGCTTAGTAGGTATTATGCTAACCACTAGACCACAGTGGCCTCATAGCAGGTGATGTTAAAATTCAGTTCTGTTTTTCCAGTTGGTACTTAATTGAATGCCAATGCAAGAGAGTCCTGTCAAAATTTTCCTTTCAGTATATTTAATTAGCCTTTGTTGTTTTAATGGAAATTAGCTTTCCTTTGATGATGTGGTTTTGCATTTTTTAGTTGGTTGCTGTTCCACTTTGCCATTTCTATAAAACCGTCCCTAATTACCGACGCACTCTTTTCGGAACAATACCTCCCGGACCGGAAGCTGAGGCCTCGAATACTTTCACAATGGCTACCCAGAAAGCTGAGCCTCATGTGAAATAATTCCGCCTTCTCTGTAACAATAGATGACTTCCGCCGAGGTCGTTAACCCATGCATAGCAGGATCGGGTCGGAGGATTATCCGTGAGCAAAGGTATCTTTATAGGAATAAGACGATAATCCAGGAGGACGCTGGAGGATATACTGCTGCGGGGGCACTATAACTCAGAGACCCGTGGAGCTGCGATACCCGTGTTGGAGTCCCGCCAAGCGTAGGACTATTCGCGGACCGTTGTGAAAAATAAGTTACGGCCGTGGTGGATGATTCAGCGGACGATCAACAAGTGACCGCATGTTCGCATTCCTCCCCAACTCATTTCTCTAGGTAATTACTTCCGCTCAAAGGCCGCAAAGGTTTATTTATTATGTTAATTATAATCGTTACTATTTCAAAATTAAGGAGCAAATCATTTTTATCATAGTATCGGATTGAAATGGTCTGAGGGCGCAATCAGTGATTATACAAAATAAGTTTTTCTTATTTTTATTTGAAGAGAAAAGATATGCCCCCGGGCCCTCTGTCTCTCCGTGACAGTACTCTATCAATTGAGCTACTCCTACTAGTAGAAGCTACACCGGGAGCTCAATGGGTAGAGTACTTTCACGGAGAGACAGAGTACCCGGGTTCGAATCCTGGCTGGCGGCAAATCTTTTCTCTTAAAATAAAAATAGTTAAAAATTAAAACAATTAACAAAAAATTTATAAATAGTAATATGACGTAAGTCAACAAGATCCTAAAATTAGGTAATCTTCAAAGAACATTCGTTCTCGTGTATACATCGCGAAAAATTGCGAGAACACGGGGACACGGGATCAGATAACAGAACAGATTTGTCCCTGACTGGTAAGCGACTCCGGTAGCTCAATTGGTAGAGTACTGTCATGGAGAGACAGATGACCCGGGTTCGAATCCCGCCGGGGGCATATCTTTTCTCTTCAAATAAAAATAGTTAAAAATTAAAACAATTAACAAAAAATTATAAGTTTTTCTTATTTTGTGCAATCATTTACCCCTTCCCCAAACCATTTCAATCCATTATTAGACTTAACCAGCCAACTGTATTCCGCATTCGTATTTTTTTCTTTACCTTTTTAAGCTTTAATTGTTAGTATTTGGGAAATGGCCTCCTAATCAAAACTTTCTGGCTTTTATAGCGATAGAAAGAAGATTAGCGGATTATTGTTTCGAGCCTCTGCTTCCACATATTTTTTTTATCGTGAAAATCAATTAGGAACCAACCATTCACATTTCGCCAATTCAATTTTTCTCTCAAATTTATAAATTCAGGTCAATGCAGTACTTCTCACTTCTATTATTGGTGTTTTTTGCCTTATTCCTTATTTAAAATGAACGGAATTGCACTTTGGTAATAGCCGTCATTAAAAGATGAAGCTGATAATTTCAGAAGTTAGAATAACTCCAAAGATGAAATTATGTGAAACAATTTATCAAACAGATTTTGACATGGATAGAAATGGAAATGTTTAAGTCGAAAGTGTAGGGAAAACATTTAGATAAGAATATGATCATGGCTAGAGGAGTCTAGAATAAACATTTTATTATTAAGTTTTATATATTTCAAGTTCCATTTATATGAATAAGAAGTTTGGTGTTGTCAGGATCAAAATTTTCAGTCCTGTGGTTATAAACAATGGGACAACAATCGGTTGGTACATCGGAGAATTAATCCGAGAAGTCGTGGCCTTGCCATACTTTTTGTCAATCACTGCCGCCTACCTACTACAGTACTTGTTCGTCATGATTCATTTATTAACTGACCCAGGTGGGAAACGAACTCGGATTCTCTGTCTCTCCGTACATATTATTTATACGAAAATCTTAAATAATATCTCATGTTTAACAGTATTTGATTTAAAAATATTGTAAACAATGTCTGATTGCAGAAATGCATTGTTATGCTACTGAATTTTTTGGTTATTCAAATTTTTTAAAAGTTTGCCAATTTACCTTCAATGTATTTATTTTCTCTTCTTTAGGATAAATTATATAATAGTTATATTTATTTAATGGATTCTGTAAATGAGTAAAGTAATAAATGATATGTGGGAAAAAAATGTACAATAAACTTGACTACTAGAGGATAGTTAGGTTTTTTCAGTTTTTTTTCCTTATAACTTTTAAAGAATCCATTTAATAAAAATAATTACCATATAATTCATCCTATATCAAAAAGAAAAATAATTATACATATTAGATATTAGATATTAATTGGTATCAACTTTAATATACTTAACTATGCTAGTTCGTATTAAAAGACATAAATTAGAAGATTGAAGAGAAGTTTCCGCTGAAAACTATGTTGTTCCATAACCATGACTGCATTAGACTATACTCTATGGTATAAGGTGTTTAATTTTATTTATAATATAGCGAAACTTTTAATAAACAAACAGTATCCCAAAAAATTAAAAATGCAAACTGTTCAGAACTACTCTAAAATATAGGACTTGTTTAAAGAATAATTTGTTTAATAATTTTAGAAAAGTTTTGGTTTTTAGTAGTTATTTAGCTCTTAGTACTTATTAAGTACGAATGTATGCTCAGATCCTGAATGAAATCGCGAACGTTCTTGTCAGTTATGACTATAATTAATTCTGGATTATAGAATGTTCCTCTCGAAAGGGGAGTAATAAAACGGATCTGAAATATATTTGGGCCCCCCGGGGTCAATTGATGCCCCAAGCGATTTATTTTTCATAAGGGTCCTCATCCATCGGAGGTTGGGTTTTATATTGGGTCTAACCAGAGTTTTATATTGGGTCCAACCAGGGTTTTATATATTGAGGTCCGTTCCCCTGCGGTCTAAGGGAGGATTTAGTACCATGGCAATTCCAAGGGTCGTGGTATTCTCTGTCATATTAGCTTCGGCCGAATTAATTTGTTCTAAAAATTTCTTCCTGAGCATTCTTTAATTTCGGCCCTGTAACGGCATTTGTTTCCCGAAATTGAAGCTGGTCAATGTTTTTCGAGCGGATATTAAAAAAACTCCGAAGACATGATTTATTGGAATTTAAAAATTACTTTTGTTGGTGAGGAAAAATATTGAATTGTCTAGTAGCATTCCTAAAAAAAATTCTTATTTTTTATATCACGGACGTTGTAGATTTACATTTGAAATTATATGTTTATGTGATTAAAAAATTAGCTTATAAATTTTAAAGAAATTTATTATAAAATGAAACCCTTCCCTCCAATCCAGGTCGTACGCGGTAGAGGCTTTACCGTTTCAAGGACAACAGTTGTGCAGAATGATTTGTCTGTGGTTTTTCCTCCTATAAGGATACTCTCTTTGTAGTGGCTGGGTGAGCCCCAGGAGTATCCAGATGCCACAGGGCCCATCCCAGGCTGCTAACGGATTAAATAAATTATATGTTACCGCCGATAATTTTTAACCAACAGACTTTCGGGATGGCAACTCATCGCTCTACCAGTGATAGATCTTGCTCCCCGAGGAAAGAATACTTGTTAGTTAATTTTTTAATTATAATCAAGTCTTTATTTATTCGGGGACAAGTCCCTTTGGAATAACAATACAAGCATATATAAGCTTTTATGTCTTAGAGTACAATATAATTATGTTTAATTAATTATTACAATTAAGACAAATGAGAAATAATAAAAAAATTGCGATTCGCCTCCCATGACAATATTTAAAAAAGAAAACAGAGTAAAAAAAAATTGAACTAAGTTATAGAATAGAGTAGAATAATTTATTGATATTTACAACAGTAATTATATTACATCAAGTAAATCTGCTGTATGAACAAAGGACATGAAAAAAAAAAAGACTTGTGGAGAAACTATCCATTGATAGCACTCCAATAAAGTTCTATAATAGAAGGTATCGAGGCCATCTTCTTTTCAGACGTCTCGGAGGGTTATCAGGAATGTTATGGGAAGCAAGTTGAGAGACTCAAGTGTTAATGGAGCTTTTCATGGAAGAATAGGTATCTAGTTTGCGCCAAATCAGCAACATATGGGATATTAAGATCATGATGGATGAGCTTGTTTGTGACATAATAAGGAGCATTGAGGATTTTACGAATGATTTTGGATTGTAAGAGTTGGATGAATTGGATGGTTTAGTAGAGCCCCAAAGCTCAACTCCGTATGTCCAAATAGGTCTGATAACTTTCATGTAAATGAGTCTTTTGTAATTAATTGGGAGCTTTTAACGTTTGTCCAGTAAATATTGAAGTATGCGAAAACGTCGAGCAGTTTCTTGTCTTTTCAGTCTTGTATGAGGATTCCAAGTGAGATGTTTGTCCTGATGGGAACTAAGTTAATAATAATTATATAGAGAGAAATAATTGATAGTTACATATGTATCAAATTTTATACCAAGTAAAAATGCAAACAAAAAATAATGAAAGGAAAATACAAACAATGCCAATTAAGATAACTTATTTTTAAAAGATATCTAACTGGATGAATGAACAGTCAATTTAGAAGGAACACATCATTACACCATCCATTGGATTTAATCATTCATCATTTAGTTTTCGAGATGTTATCTTTATAATAGTTTTAGTTGAAACTAAGCTATAATTATTTTTAAAGGTATTAAATAATTCAAAGTGGATTATTTTTTCTTTCTCGTGTTTTTTGGTTTTAAGAAATATGCGGTCCCGTCCTAATAAAGGATTCCTGCGGTTTTTACTACCTTTAAATTAGCATTGTTCTTTTATGTTTTATTGTTCTTCATTTTTGTGATTTATTTTATCTTTAATTTTATTAATATGACATTATGTCCGATTGGTATATTAATTTTAATTTACCAAATGTATTACCGAGCCCAAAATTATGTTGATTAAAACATTTATCAAGATAATCTTTTAAGTTTTCACAGTCACTATTTATACAAAAGGCTTTTTGTATTTATTAATACGTTTGAAAATGCTATGGTTCACTGTTAATTAAACGTTTAATTATAAATAATTATGTTACATAGTAGCATTGCTTTTATGAAAGAGGCGTTTAGTTTTTATATATAATTCCGTTGCCTAATTTAGAAGGAAGGTGGAACACGTGTTTCTTAAACGTGTGTGGCACGTGCGTGCCCTGGTGTTTTGTATAACTTGTCAAAACAGTTTTTTTTTTTTAACGTCTTCTCTATGTTTACAAGTCTTTTTCTACCAGCAGGTTTTTTTTTAGTAGTACTGTGTTGTGGTTGTATTATCTATTGCTTTTAGTTGATGTCTTTTAACTACATACTCTGAATCGTTTGATTATTACTAGAATTAATTAGACTAAATACAAAATCTTGTATTTCATAAATAGATTATTTCTCTCAATTTTGTTTATCGAATTTCATTTTGTATATTATCTTATGTCATAAATTAAAAAATCTATGTTTTGATTTAAGAATTTAATATTTAACGTTTTTTATGTTATAATTATTATTAATGTGTAGAATTTCATTTGAATGTAGTTTATAAATTTTATTGTTAGGTGGTATATGGGTGGGCGTTCAGACAGGGGATTCAATATTTTTATCAAACCTAAGATGAAAAATAATACGGTTGTTATGCATTAATTATTCAAAGCATTATGGGGTGTATTTTTATAGTTTGTTCACAAATGACACACATGGTATTATTTAAATCGATTCAAATATTTTGGTACCTTTTAGGTTATACTGTGTCGATTTCATGAAAAAGAATTTCACATCTTCCTAATCTTTCAAAATTGAAATGAGACAGCCTACGGAAAAAAATCACATTATTTTTTTCTTTATTTAATGATGTTTATGTTATGAGGTTTATGAGCGAATAAATTAAGTTCAAATCAGATTTATTGACTGACCTATTAGTTCGGCAGGCAGAAATGATTCTGCCTAAAAAAATATGTTAACATGCAAGATTAGGGTTAATTGTTATAAAAGTAAAGAAATAGCTCTTACACGAGGAGTTTTCAATGGAAAATCCTGTTTAAAAAATATTGTTTTCCCTTTTTTCCCAATTGGGGTGGCATTGGTATATTCCATACAGCCACATCTGAGTTATATGGATGGTCTATTGTCAGTACATACACACTCACTCATACACTCACACTCAGGTACGAGTAATAAAGACATAAGACAAAGATATAAATAATAAATGTATTATATATTTTTGTTAATTGTTTTTAAATATTTATGAAGGTCACAGATTTTTTGATGGTCAGATAATTTTAAAATTTCATCGTAAACATAATTGAAAAAATATGCAAGTTCATCTATCAAACATCTGGCTAGAAAATAATTATTGCAGTAAAACCAGAAAATTATCATTAGTTCCAACAATTTATTAATATTCTGAAATATATGTTATAGGTCATAAAACATGTTGGCACGAGTAACGCGATAGTTTGTTTCTTATAATCCTGAACTCCGGTTGTGCCGGCCGCTCTGCAACATGTTGGTCCACGATGCGATGATGTTTAATTGCGGAGGTCAGCATGTTGAAAAACGGAACATGTTGATCAGTGCGATGAAACATTGCAGGGTTCTTGTTCTGTATATGAAATCCGTGGGTCTTGTAACTGTGTATCGCAGCGTACTGAGAGCTGAAAGTTTCACTAGTTGTGTAGTCTCGTATTCTGATCTAAACCGTTGTGTAACTTCTTTACATACGAGTATTATAAAAAAAAGTCCTCGGCCGCGTTTGTTCGCGGTAAACTCTATAACTTTTAATAATTTTCATGCGGTTTTCACCAATAGATAGAGTGATTCATCGGGAAGGTTTAGGTATATAATTGGTCGAGGTTTTATGTAACTATTAAACCGAGATAAAATTCCATTTAGTTCCATCCTCTTGAACATATTAAAACCTTGAATAAGTAAAAATAAAACTAATACACCAATTTAATATTGACTGAGAATAGACATTCTACATGGTATTTTACTAATCGAGTGACTATCCTACATGCCAGACCCCAATTATTCGGAAAGGAGCAGAGGGCTGAAGATCTCGGATTCAAATCTGGCTGCGGCTTTTTTGATTTAATATGTTAGACGAGAATGGATTTGTTGGGACCTGGGACCTAGAAGGTCTAGTTAGGCCGGTCCTTTGTTAGCCCTGCGTCCTAGCTTCTCTAATAAGAGTATTCTGGGTCTTCTTGCTTCCGGAATCGTCTCCACACGACCTAAACATCTCAAACGCGCTTTTATTATAACGGCCACCAAGTCTGGTTCTCCATAATGTTGTAGATGTGCGTTTATATGGATCCTCCATGCTCCATCCACCACAGTATCATTCTCTCCCAAATATTCATCATACATTCCGCTTCTTTATTCAGGACCCAACCGTACGTCCAGCGGCAAGTCACTCTTTTATATCCTCCTCTGCCCGGTTGTTGTTGGTTACTGTTGCGCCCAGGTATTTACAATTTTGTTTATATCAAGTGCAATACTATTATTATAACTTTGACTTTAACTTTCTGACTCTATTAACTTGCGTAAATACGTGGCTGAATCAAATATAAACGAGACTTTTGGTCCTGGAAGCCCAGCGAAGGTGCGGGAACGTTCCCGCGTTTAGGGGTGTTGGGTAGGGATGCCAGGAGTGGGGGAAGCAGGCGGGCGGATGCGCTCGAACTCACCAGTTACCGTCGTGACGATGTCTGAGCAGGATGTATCCCCCTCGATTGCGCAACATATTATCATCAAATTTCTTGCTGCTGAAGGTGTAAAACCGGCTGAAATCTTGAGAAGGTTGACTGTACAGTTTGGGGAAAAGACACTTTCTCGTGCCAGAGTGTTTGCATGGCATAAACAGTTTGTGGAGGGTCGTGATCGTGTTCAGAATGAAAGCCATGACCGCAGACCCCGCTCCATCATCACAGCAGACAACATCAGCCGTGTTCGACAGCTTATTGAAGGTGACAGACGTCTAACTACCAGTGCCATTGCAAGTGAGGCTGGGATAAGCTATGGAAGCACTTTTTCCATACTCACAGAGGAGCTAGGGTTTCGTAAGGTGTGTGCCAGGTGGGTTCCTCGACTTCTCACAGCTGAGCAGAAGCTGAACCGTTTGCAGGTCTGTGAAGGTCTTCTTGCAAGATTTCAGGCAGAGGGAGCCTCATTTCTCACTCACATTATCACCTGTGATGAAACTTGGGTGCACCATTACACCCCTGAATCAAAACAAGCGAGTATGGAGTGGAGACTGAAAGGGAAACCTGGACCAGTGAAAGCCAAGTCACGGCTGTCAGCTGGGAAGGTTTTGGCTACCGTGTTTTTTGACCAGCGTGGCTTGCTGCATCTTGATTTTTTGCATGAACGCAGGACTATCAATGCCGCATATTACTGCGACATTTTGAATGAAGTCAGACTTGCATATCGCCGCAAAAGAAGGGATCTACCGATGAGAGAAGTGATTCTTCTTCAGGACAATGCTCGCCCGCATACTGCGGCCCTGACGAGAGAAAAATTGGAGCAACTGGGCTGGGAGACGGTAGAACACCCTCCCTACAGTCCAGACTTATCACCATGTGACTTTCACCTGTTTGGCCCACTCAAGGAAGCTTGGGAGGTCAGAGATTCGTCAGTGACGATGAGGTTGAAGCCTACGTGCTCAATTGGCTGAAGACACAACCTACTTCATTCTTTGAGGACGGGATTGGAAAATTACCTATGCACTGGAGAAATGTATTTCCAAATCAGGAGACTATGTAGAAAAATGAGGTGTACTTTTCTTTGTGTTCAAAGTAAAAATAAAAAAATTAAAAAATAAGTCTCGTTTATATTTGATTCACCGACGTATATTAATTTATATATGTATACATAGAATGTTTATATAATATGAATTGGTTGTATTCACGGCTCAAGGTGTTTTTTTTATCCCGTATTGGCCTACTAAGGACATTCATTCGACAGTCATTTCACTGTCTTTTTTGTATTTCTTCTTGATATTCGCACAGTACTCCCTCATTCGTTGCCGGTGCTTCTCCCTTTTTTCTTCCGTCCGTTTGTTTCCCATCTTCAATTTGGTCTTTCTTGAAAACCCACGAGAGTATCCAGTTTCATCCTGAGTCGGTTGCTTTCCAGAACATAGGTTATGTTCATCTCCAATAAACTGTATTCTACTTTTTTCAACAAGACAGGTTTATTCTTTGGTTTAGGTTATATTTTAAACCACTGGTCATATAATGCAATCCTCCTTTTTTTCATAACATTTGATATTATTGGAACACGATTGTACAGCTCGCTGTTATGCTCTTGACTTCTGGTGTTTGTAATAAATAATAACATTAAAATATTTAGTAAATCTGAACGTTTTGCGTGATCATCTCCCTAGAGATCTGAGTGATCCTTCTACCTTCCCTCCGACCTTTTGTAATGATGCATAGAACGTTATTTATAGAGTGACAAGATATTCGATTGTAAAATAGTCAATTCGGATCTTGGCTCCCGTGGGGAAGACACGAGACCCTCTGGAATCCCGACGGGCGATCGAGGATAAAGGAGACAAGAGATCCCCAGAGGAATCCTCTGGATCGGGGCCAGCAGACCCTGACGAACCTTGGCAGAGGAGACCCGCGCCCCACCACTGTCCCCCACTACAGCGCCTCAACACCACCGGGGCTCCGCTGTCGCCCTATTAACGCCCCTGTCCCGCCCGCAATTAGCCCGCTACTCCGCTTTAATTGCTACTCAACGGCCGCTTTCGGGACTCTTCTTCAGATAAATCTGCCAACGCGCGACGTCTTTCAATTATTTATTTATTATTTTAGATTCGGGATATAAAAGGCGCGTCCCGTTCGAGGCAATAAATAGGCAACCTAGTGATAAAAAAAAAGAAAGCGGAGAGAAGACTTTAAATAACAGATTGCCGCCTTGACAAATGGAAGCACTCGATAAATTTCAGGAACCTACAACTCATGGCGTTATTTTTTTCTGTGCCTAATGGTCTAATTCAGCATATCGTTTTATGACTCAAAAACAGAATACATATATTCTTATTAAAATTATTACCTGTTTATTTCTTTTTTAACTATCTTTTAAATGCGAATTTAAGCGCCCATTTAAATTGCTCTGAGATGTAATTTACTTTCGTAGACAATTTTTTTTTGGGTTATCAATTCAGCAGGTTGTGGCTTTGAGTTAAGTTACAACAACCTTTAAGTATGTTTGCTTATTTAACGTCTCTTAATGGCTAATCGGATGATGCTGCAGCGGGAGGTCTAAATTTTGCCTATCCTGGTTTAATTAGATTTTTGACGATTTTGGGATTTTCGACGAGTCCCGGATATTGTACAGGCTTGGGACTACTGTTTAACGTCTCTTACGTATGACAGCATAACCAAGGGTTTTTTACTCCCACCTCCGCCACCTGGCGGGATACGAACCAGCGATCTTGGCCTTAGTAAGCTTTCATGCTGACCACTAGACCACAGGTCGCCCATGTAAGGTTTTATTAGTTTTTTTTTATATATATTCTCGAAAACATAAATTATTTTGACACACAAGACTGTAAAGGGTTGTCATTTTTGAAAGTGGCGTGGGTCCACTTTTTCATCTATTGGGATATCTAAGGTTTTACTTCAAACCTTATGTATATCGGCTAGACAACTACATATTCTTTTATATTTAAAACCATTTCTTGTATCAGTGGTAAATAATGTATAACTTGACAACTCATACATAGCTAATGATCTAGTTACTGAAACACTGAATAGAAATATAATTTTTTAGCTATTAGTATTGACGCATGACCAAACTCCCATCTCATTTTCGATATCGGAAGGAAGCGGGTTGGGTAAATGCGTTTCCAATATGCATCAATCAACTTGGGATTAATATGTTGCGAAGGGTTGGGGGGTGCGAGGTAGGGTGGTTGGGGGGCGAGGTAGTCGCTTGAAAAATTATTTATATCCGTATCGTTTATCTTGTCTTGAAATTTTCTCCAGAGTAAATTGCTGAGTCTTAATTTATTTAAATTGTATTCGTTTTAGAAGGATCATGGTAATTGTATTAAAAATATAAATATTAATCAAAGGATTTCGGAACCTGGAGATTCGATTTCGATAACATCGATTTTCAACAGACCTCCTTCCGCTGGTCTCTATTAAAATCCTCGTCCTTAAAGCTGGCCAATATAACTATGTTCTCATATACATTTCGGCTGATTCCTAGAGTTATCGAATGGTCTATGTACTTGGACCTTGTGATTTTAAACTGTGTAGTGTAACCCCTAAATTGTTACAGTTGCTTCTGTGTTGTCAGTAATGTAACTTCCCTGACATCTTTTCCTTATATATATATATTTATATATATATATATATATATATATATATATATATATATATATATATATATATACATATATATCTCCCACTCTCTTCAAATTTTTAAAATAGAGTAGAGAGAGGGTAGATATAGGACTAAAGTGAGACTAAAGGCTATGATAATAGACTAAAGTTAATGATATAGTTTAGAGAATAGTCGCTATGTTAAGTTGATAAGATGATAAGTTACATGCCTAGTCCTTAAACATTTAGTTCACATCAAGTCACATTTATATCCTTAGATTTTACATTCAACAGAATTCTTTCTTACAAATCAAGTATCTGTTTGTTAACTTTAGGAGGATGACATTAGGATAGCTATTTGGATTAATTTTAATTATCTTTCTTATGGTCATTTTTTTTTATAAGGCTGATCGTAGCCTTATGGTTGCAGTTTACGCATTTCGGCGTTATACGCTCGTCTATATTTTCTGATTCTTTCATCCGATTGGCTATGCAATACTTTCTTAGGCATTATTTTTCTATTCAAGGAAGCGGTTTTAGTAATCATACTGTTTCATACATTCTACTTATGAAACATTTTAATTATAGTTCTCATAAGATTTCATAATAATAGAAGTCTATATAATTCAAATTGTAAAAGAAAATGCCTTTTAACTACTACGCCAATAGTAATTAAAAGTAGGGTATCAACAGTAGTAAGGTTCCGGAATATAAAACACCACACACACACACACACCCGCGCACGCTATCTACAGCCCTAGAAAATAAGTGGTCAAGTCGAATTTTATCCAAAATTTACTTTCTTGTGCTTAGGGATTCGTTTTCTTTTCGTAATGAATGAAGGTCTAAGTTTATAATTGGCTTAAAAGGAGTTATTGCTTTTATTACAACTCTATCTAAAGCCCGAACGTACGAGAAAAAACGATTCCGCTTCCCTCAAGACATTAACTCTCTGTGGACGAAGTTCTATTTATCTTCTTATTCACCACTCTACTTTAGGTGTATATAGATTACTTCGCTTTAAACATATAGATAGTTTGTTATTATTATTTTGGCCCATCGGTTTTGTTATCACTGTTATCTCATTGCTTTACGGTTTCGTTTTTATGATTGCTTTGAAACTATTCTGAATTATTTGATGTTTTCAAAATATGGATAAACCTTTTTGTACTGATGCCTTTTTCTTATGTATACATACGCTCATGAACATGCAATATGTTGTTTTTAAGGTACAGTTGGGCGAACAATATTTTAGGTTTATGGCAGCTCACTCACACTGTAAGTATTGTCTTGAAAGTAATTAGGCATCATCTATTAATGAGCCCCTTTGGAAGGGCGTGCCCTACAGTAGGAAAGGATAGGGATGATATAGTGGCTTCATTAAGGCTCTGTTCTCGTGTTCCATCCCTCCCATATATCCTCCCTCCGATACAGTCCTGTTTCGAGTAGGCCCGTGGTTTAGCGGGGAAATGGCCCATTAATTATATAAGTGATTTCAACGGGGCTAGGATTGGCAATTATAGTTCGATCGTTCTTTTAGAACAAGGCCGTTTCCCGTTCATATGTGAAAGATAATTTAGTTCGAGACTTCATGATTAGAAATCAGTCGCCCATTGGGAATAATTTATAAAGCATAGGCATTTAAAAGTTCGTTTCTTATATGGGCGGCTAAGTGGTAGAGCACTAAGTTGCCGGGTTGAAAGCCGGCGATGGGCAGATGATTTATTTATTCTGCCAACAGCCGGGGGTGGACCCTGTGAGATCGGAAGCATTCCTGCCTCAATGAAGAGAGAGGAGAAGAATTGGGGACTGGTGGTTGAACGTGATCTAGGATAAATCCTCTCCCTGCTTTTTTTTTATTCATTCCATTACAAAAAGTATTTCATACCAGACGGGTAATATATTCTTCAATATGTAGAAGGTATTTCGTAAATTATATAAACATACAATTGCGGCTGAAGACCTGCAAAGTGTTATAAAAAATAAATTCATAAATTTATAGGAATGCTAATAAATATTCCAATAAGACTAACAATTTTTAAATTAACAATTTTGTTTTTCTCGCCAACAAAAGCAATTCTAAATTCCAATCAATCATTTTGGAGGAACAGTTTTTTATTATAAAAATTGTCCAACTTCAATTTCGGTAAACCACCTCCCTGCGCAACCGTTTCCAAGAACAGTATAGAGTCTATAGTGAAACCTCTTTTATGAATTGTAGTAGTACTTTTTTTTTTTTTTTTTTAAAGATATGTTAATGTGGTGGTAAAATTGTATATTTTTATATTAGTTGATGTATTGATTTTATGTCTTATATTCAAGCCGTTAACTTAACGGACTTTATTTTTGGCGAATCTCTCTCTGCTCGGTGACAGCCTGTAAAGTGGAGCAAACTGCTGAAGAGGCTATAGACATTTTTTGAGAGCCCTATATCCAATACCCCCACCCCCACGAAAACTCTTGTTCACTCTCTTCGAGCTCCATTTCGCCGCAGTTATTCTCCTCCAAAGTCCTTCAGTGTTCTCCTTAAATAGTTCTCTAGTCCCTCTTTCTGGGGAACTCCTTTGTTAGCTGAGGGGAGTAGAGGCGTTGGTTGAAAAGCACTAGTCAATTATTTGTTCCCTGACTGGTGGGATATTTGACCCCCTTCTGTTACTGACCACATCACCTCTCTCTGTGAAGGCTTGCTCAATAAGAGAATTTTATTTGTTGCAGGACTATCACGGTTTATGTTTTGTTACGCCATAGCTATTTGCAACTACCTGCCTTTGATAACTGTTGTTGCCAAGAGGCTAATTGATTCAAAACGGGTAATACAACCCTTAAATTATCTCTAGTGCACTGTTTATATTAAGGATTATTATATCGATATTTGGCTTGAGCTTGACTTTCGACAGTTGAAGCCACTTTGCTAAACAAATGTTCAGTTATAGATTTTCAAGACAAATTCTGATGTGGCAGATGTATCCCCTTTAAAGGGAGACCTATAGATTTCATGCTGCATATTAATTTTGATACGCCAGGTGATATGTTTTCTGTGGGGCAGAACATTGTATGTTTATATAGTTTTTAATGTGTAATGATTTTATGCTTTATATTTAACGCCTTAACGGACTTAATTTTTTTCGAATATATTTGTTCGAGGAGCTGTAATAACGATAATCTTACTAATATTATAAATGTGAAAGTGTGTATGTTTGTCTCTCTTTCACGCAAAAACTACTGAACGGATTTGGATGAAACTTTACAGTAATATAGGTTATACATCAGAATAACACAAAGGCTATAGCAAGCACGAATTTAGGGGGGCGCACGGAGGTACGTGCCCCCCCCCCCCCGACTGTATTTTAGGTATTGTTGAGAATATTGACATAATTAAAGGTAAATCACATGATTAATAGTAGTTAAAATAACCGAAACAATTTTTTTGATATCCTACTAGTCTTACTAATATTATAAATGTGAAAGTTTGTATGTTTGTCTCTCTTTAACGCAAAAACTAATGGACGGATATGGATGAAAATTATTGAGTAAAATAGGTTATAGCTATAGCAAGGGCAGGTTTATGTGGGAGCACGAGGGCACGTACCCCCCTCTTATAGTACATAATTAAAGGAAAATCAGGAACTTAGCATCTTGAAATTTGCAGATAGGTTCTTTGTATAGTTTTAGAAAGAAATTTGGATATTTCCACCCCAAGGGTTTCTTCTTTAATATAATAGGGGTTCAAAGGTTGTATAGAATCCGTCAGTTTTGAAGTTAGGCATCTGAAATTTTGGATGTACGAGTAACTTATATTTTAAAAAAATAATTAAATTATTTATTTCAAATGATCTTTCACGAAACTTTATGTGGCAGACCAAATTCCACGCGAGCGAAGCCGCGGGCATAAGCTAGTAACAAATAATATTCTATATACTGTATTGAACTGAATTGATCGGGGCTGTATTTTGGGGGACATAGATATTGTATTGTATTTTCGGGGACATAGATACGGGCTGTATTTTGTATAAGCCAACGGGTGTGGGGAGGCGTGATTTGGTGATTTGGATCGTGAGATCACGATCGAACATCACGTTTTCTTCCCAATAAGAGAGAACACACTTTATATAAGCAGGTTATTCACTTGGAGCGGTTATTCAATTTATATTCATCATTCATTTCGTGCTTGTAGAATAAATAATTTATTTTCCACAGACAGTTTCGAACTCTTATAACTACAGCCAAGTCAGCACTTACTGATATGCCCGATCCGGTTATAATTATTATAAATATAAAATAATTTATATTTTCTTTTTATACATTTATTTTAAACAGAAAAGATATGCCGGAGTCGCCTGCCGGCAGGAGACAAATCTATTCATTTATATAGTTTGATAGGCATAGACCCTAAAATTATTAATTGGCTCTTTCACCCATTTTTATTTAATAGGGTCTCGTTGGCATGAATTTGTAAGGTGTCGAAACATCTTACAGAAGCGTGGCAAAGAACTTTAAACTATGACATCAGGAGTAGAATTCGTTCTGGTGCCGGTCTAATGCTATTTTTACTTTTTTTTTTTTGTCACCTCCAATTGAAAGAACATAGCGAAAAAGAAATGCATACATTTTTCAAGGAATTTGGTTATTTCTATATTATTTTTTTTAATATATTATTTCTATATTATTTTTTTCTTCATCAACCACCTAGCTTGGTTATGAATTTTGAAGTGATGTTTTCTGCTGATGGATGAGTTTTTAACCGGGTGTTCAAAAACACCAATATTCTATTTATAGGTTGTTTATTTTGTAGGATTTTTTCCCTGTTGTATATGCAAGTAGCCACTTCTGCTGATAGGAATACATAAATGCAAACACTTTTTCTTTTCAGCTCAGGGCCAAATCATCTACAGTACGTTTTATAACTATTTCACAGCATGCAGAACATATTGCATACATATGACTATATGGAAGTTTGGGAGATATACCTATGTACGGATGTACTTACTGTTAAATTTGGGCATTCTATATTTCAGCTATACCTGAAGCATATATGTCTATATATGTCTAGGCAGACATATATTACTTCCATATGCCTATATGAAATTTGGAATGCTTGTCTCTAGTGCTTAGATCAAGATCAGAAGTTGAAACTTTCTGGGTGTTGTTTACATGGAAGTTTACTGCCTTTAATGGTTTTCAAGGTACTGATCAGGACTATTGAAAATGTGTGGCATTTATTTTATATCCTCGTGATTTCGTGAGTCTAGTATAATTGTTGTAACACTTTTGGAATCTTTCTAAAGTACTTTTTTGTGTCTATTGTAAAGCATTAAATTAAATTTTTTTTGAAAATGTGACTTTATTGTTGGAGTTCTTCTGCTGATGGTTTTGTCTATGTGTTTGTAAACGGAATAGTAGGTGTGTTTTAATCAATATTGTTAATCAACACCCCTAATAATATAACTGAGAGTGAAGTACCCCTGATCTGTACCTCAAGCCATTTGGATGGACTATCAGTAACGTTGCTGTCAAATGTCGCGTTGTGTTATTTGTTAGCTCCTCCCTCATTCTAGCTCTGTACTCGAGCGATCACTTAGGATTAATGACGACCCGTTCTGTGGAGAGCCATCAATTACCTGTAGAACAATTTAGTAAACAAACAGAACATCCGAAGTTTGCTCTAGTTCGGCTCATCTATTACCTGCTAATCGTCCTTGGATTTCACTATTATTCAGCGACCTATATTATAGTTGTTTGAGGTATATACTACGTAATGATATTAATAAAATTACTACCTCGAAGGATTCAGTATATGTTAAGGAGTGTCTCCAAGTACTGTATTGCAGGGATTCGGCCGCCAGTTATTCTCACAAAATTATAACACTTTATTTGTGGTTGGGTTGCCCTCATGAGTGTCTCGAGATCTCACTAAGTTGATTCATATCTGCTATAGAATATCTGCCATTACCGGTCACGATCTCCTAATATAGAGATCAGTATCCCTACAAATTATGCTGCTTCCAAAATACTATATGTATGATTTTATAATAATAAGAATAATAAAAGGCTTGGCGAACCTGAAGCCTTGATGCCGTTATCAACAACCATTAATGCACAAAATTCGATCCACGGCTTACCACTCTACCACAATCCTTCCACCTACATCTCGGTCTACCCTACGGACGTTTCTCAATCTGTATTCGCCCCAACAACTTAACAAGTCTTCGCGAAACTTTCACTTATGTACAATATTAATTACTTACTTAATTCTAATGATTTCTGCTTATGGATTGGCCGGCTTTATTAAAAATGCGCAGTGGTAATAGGAAGCTGTTTACTCGTTAAAATTGTGTTCTAATTTATAACTGTTTAATACCTAGTATTCTCGCGTTCCAAATGGAAAGAATCGATCTTTCGGATGACTATCGATTAAATGAAGGTGAATTGTTTATAGGCCGCGTGCAATCCGTTTGATATAGCCAGCTTTGAGATGAGGTAGTTTGGTAGAAGTTGTTTAAATGAATCATTCCAACGTCCCAGTTGGCTTTGCCCCAGCAGCGGCTCCTATATCAGTCACAGGTTCCTACTTCAGGTGTTCTATTAATGAAACTTGTTTTCTTCTTAACTTGTATTTTAAATTCCTTTATTATTGTTCAATTTTAACCAACCCTCTTGGCATTATTACTAAGTCCCATTTGTCTCTATGTGTACTATATGTATATATACCTCAGTGATTAAATATCACTGTCTTTGTATTAATTTCTTGTATACTTAATAAAAATAATAATTAGAAGATGATTTATCTTGGAATTAAAATCTATAACGAATATCTTTTATGTGTTATTCCACGTATACTTATCAATGTATTAATAAATATCTCAACATCGTGTTATGACACAAATCTGCATTTTATATCATCAATTATTAGTAAATCATCTCTAAACCACCCAATTGAAGTATGACTTATAGTTTAAACAAATATATCACAAGGTCACCTGTGGTCTAGTGGTTAGCGTAACCAACGACTAAGCCCAATATCGCGGGTTCGTAGCCCGGGAGGTGGCCCTAGGATTTTTTAAAGGGAGTAAAAATCCTTAGTTACGCCGTCCTTCGGAAGGGACGTTAAACGGGGGTCCCGAGCCTGTACGATGTCAGGTACTCATTAAAAATCCCTATCCTAATTAAACCTGGATAGGCAAAATTTAGAGCTCCCACTGTAGCATCGTCCGATTAGCCATAGCAGCATAAAGTGACGTTAAATGAACAAACAAACAAATATATCACTATTGTCTATTATGTATGTCGTTGATATACAATTTTTAAACTGTTAACATATAATTATTTTATCAACTTTTAAAACGTTTTCCATTAAATTGCTATTTGTTGACTATCTTTTCTGAACCCGCGTTTATAACGTTTCCTTTGAGTATTGTTTTTTCTATAATTTTTACCTTGTGTCTGAGCTAGCGAATTAACAGTGGGTTTTTTTATTTCTATTATTTTTGAGACTCGAGACTTGGAGTTTTGAAAATTCAATGTATATCCTTTTTTTAAATTAAAAAATAACTATTTAAAAAAATAAGACGTGCTGTACTACTTTTGACAATGTTTACTTTTCTTTTAATTCTTGGTACATATTCACACTCGACTATTTCAAACTGTTTTTTCTATTTGCTTGAACAAACGCTTTTTTCTTAGTCATTCCCCGTTTATTTTCCCGTGTGAATATTTTTTAAAATGTTTCCTTCTCTCCCTGTTCGTGCAACCATTCATGAGTTACGATTACACAGTTTCCTTAATTTTCTTCATTGTAGTTTCCCCTGTCTTTTCTCTTTAATCCAGTGTGCCTATACGTTTCTATTCATCCCTGAAGTGCTATAGAAAGCATATTGTAAGCAACTGGGAGAAGCGGTACCTAGTAATTTTATACATTTGTTCGGTCTGTAGTGAGTAGAGATAGTGACTCTCCATTCTTCAGGGATCTTATCTGCATGCCAGATCTGTTGAACGAGCATTCCGAAATTATTCAAGTGACTCATATCCTGCATACTTTAGGTGTTCAGCAACAATTTAGTAGTTGCCCGATGCATTATTAATTTTCAAACTCTTGATGATATCCTTAATATCCTTTTTAATTAAAGGTGGGGTTGACCCACGAAGTTTGTGGAAGTTAAGGGCTTTCAATATACTTCTGTAATCTTAATGATGTCATTTATTTTGCGAGTGTCTGGGGAAATTAACACTATGTTTCTGTTGAGTTGAGAGAGGAGAAAGAATCAGTTTCTTTGCAGTAGATCGGCTTAGGTATAGCGTTATACTTTTAATTTATTTCCATCAGATTTATAGGTTTTTTTTTTTTTAATTTTCACATTATATGCTATTTTTAAACCAAAACAAAATAATTCGTAACTCTTTATAAATACAATAAACAGTTTCTTATGAATTTGATTTCAATTTCAGTTCGTGGGCACATTTTGCAGTAAAAAACACAGCGTTAGAAATTTATCTTGCGTTATATTGAAATGCATGTTGGTTAATTTAATATATTGTTTCTAATCCATTGTATGCTGCGTAGAGAGCTGTTTATGTGAAAATAATGTCCAATCGTCAGGTTTTCCTCCAATTGCGAGTGCCTTCATTCACCAGATGCCGTTCTGTCCATCCACGGCCTATTAAAAACTACGAATACCAAACCTACAGATTAGTATTAGAGTGCTCCTACTCACTTAGCCACCTCGCTCCCCTTATGGTACAATATAGGATAGTAATGGTTTTTTGTTTTGTATGATAAAGGTTTACTGGAGTGTCACTGGTTTTTGAAGCACTCTCTACAGCTTCACCAGATTAAGTTAGGGGGTTGAAAATTCGTATGCAAATTGAGATCGTTAGAGGAGTATCATGATTGTTGAATCAACTTTTTTCTTTCACCACTTCTGGTATCTGTGGTTTTAAAATTTTCTGCGGTTTCAAAACTTCTCCAAAGTGTCAGGCTTTAAAAAATAAATAAAAGTAATCGAAATTGGCCTAGTATTACAGATATGGCCTCATATGTTCTTAATTTCATTTTTCTATAAAATAATAAATTTAAGCTTTGTTGAAAGATCATTTGTGAAGAATGGGCGTACATTTTATAAAATTAATATATTTAGGCACAGTCTTACTTGTATGGATGAAACATATCGTCACTTATCTCATCATTAGTAATGTATGTAAAGTACTCATTTTGATTAATTTTCACTAAGTTATGAGAAGAACAACCATCTGTAGAACCATTGACCTGATGATAATTATCACTACTGATAATTACTGATAATTATTAAATACGAATTAAATGTTTTAATAAATTATCCTCCAAACGTTTGCCCTACGTTATGTAAATAGACCATAGGCACAATGCAAAATCGAAAATCGCTCGACGCGTTTATAACTTCAGAATGGGTATTTTCTGTATTTTCAATTATAAGTTTGTGGTAATTCGACGTGTATTTCAGATAGGTGTGATAATTTCATTGCCAGTGTTTGTGAAACATTACTTTGTTAATTTATAAGTACCGAAGAAAGCTTTACTATATTATTAAATGAAGGATACTGGTGTACCGCCGACTCAGCGTATTATTCTTCGGTTGAACAATTGTTGGTGGAGCGGCTGTTGTTTGGGTGGAGGGGAGTCCACAATGAATATGTAAATGAATGGCTCGGCTTCCTACAAATGGCTTCCATTGTCTCTCTCTCTTTCCGACGTAGGGGAGGTTACTTCTCAATAATCCTCTGTCTTAGTTGACGTTGCTCTTTGTAGGGTTTGTTGGGTTATTTATATTGTTGCTGTTGGTTTGCGAATGTTGAGTTAAGTTGATTAGCACTGTACAAATGTTGAGTACAGGGAGCGATGCAACTGAGTCGTTGAGCGGTAGGTCTGATTTGACCGGCTGAGGCAGATTTTATTTAATATGAATCCTTTAATGTATACTTATGGATCTAAGTTGGTACCTAAAATAAGGGGTTGAGCGTAATATAGAACAAATCATCTCGTGCACAACCGCTGTTTTAGAAACTACACTCTCTACCACGTACTGAACACAAGGCCCTTTATGGATTGTTGTGGTACAGGTTTGTTTTTGTGAACTCTTTTTTAATAAGTGTTTGAGATGTTTATATTGATGAGAAAATGTTACTGGTGGAAGTCAATATGTATTTTAAAAACGTTAGAAACTATTTATAGAAGCCAACGTTTTGACCTTCATTGAATGACAAATATGGGAGAGCCGCTGAGAAGACCTGAAATGTCGATCGAAACGTCGATGTTTAGAAACTTCTGTACCACACAACCAATTCACGGCTGATGACAGAATCCTTTACTACCGCTCTTGAGCTCTAACTTACTGATCACTAACTCAACACCCTACTTACTGAGCTACTCTGCTTCCTTTATCATTACTCTATCTGTTATTAAATTATTATAAACAATATTTACACAATCCTCAGACCTATGACTTGATCTACCTCAGGCTCAGCGCTCATTAACTTTTTAGAAACTGCTTCGTTACCTAGGCCATCTCGCTATTTTATCGCGCCAATCTTTCAGACCTTATTAATCTTTCATTGTTGACTGGCACGTTTTACATTTATGAAGAAGAGAACTAGTTACTTGATTGTTTGACTACGTGGAAATTTACCTTCCTCTCCACCCGGACTATTTTCTTCCATAATTTTCTCCATGTAATTAATACAGTCGGCCAACAGTTCGAAACCATACAGTATGGAGATTTCTAATATTCCTGGAAAATATGTCTCAACATCACTTTTGAAAACGTGCAATAGCATTTAACCCAGCGGGAAAGCAATATGTATCCTTGAAAAGTTAAACTCTCTAAAAATGTTACCATTACCGTTTGTGAAAAAAGAATTTTTTTTCGTAAATAGAGCTAATTACTTGACTGTGCTTCTCAGCATTCTAGACTCTGCTAGTCTCCTCACGGTTGAGAATGCTGTAGCCAATAACGTTTTCGAATAAGTTATGATTTATATCTATATTTTGTCTGGGCGCAAAGTGAAGGAAGGCGCTTGGAATATAAAATAAAATGTTCAGTCAATGTAAAATATAGTCATTTAAATATTCATTTAAAATTAAATCATGAATTTAATTAACTTTTTCAGATTAAATTTCTTTAGTGGTCACTAATCCCGATGAAGACCTGCTGTTTAAGCCGATAGGGTTCTAATAAATGGTTTCTCAATATATCAGAATTTCTTCTTGACCTACACCCAGACCCACTCTCTTCTCCATGATATTATGTTTGGTCAACTAGTAAACTATATTTTACTAGTTATAGTAACTATAACTATATTTAATATTAAATTAACTTGTGGAACAACGAACTGATGTCTTTAATAATAGAATATTGTGTGGAAAATTAGACCCAAAGATAAATCTAGAAACATAAGGAGTTTACGCAATTCAGGTGTTTCACAACCTGTTTTGAATATACTTAGGGAAATTTCCATTGCTTTCGATTGCACCAGTTACTATGCTTCGTTAGTATATTGTTAATTGCCTGTTGTAATAACAACATTTGACCATTTGAAATAACCTCATTGCGCTAGAGGTGGTCAAACGCTCTAACATATATTTCGTTAATTAAAATTGAACTTTGCGTTTCATTTCAAACCAATTATTGTAATCATATTTAATATGTGTGAGTGGACCCTTTGAACTGTAAAATTCATTTCTTGGCCCCGAATAAGAGAGAGGCTATATTATCTGTCTCTGTCATTATTTGTGCTGATAACACCATTAATCGGCTTGCGGGATCTGGAATTACTCTTACAAGGGAACCCTTTATGGGTTGTAATGTTATCGTTTTTGTTTTTGTAATAGTTTATTAGGGTTTAATAATAAAGCAAAACTGTAAATTGAAACACAAGGACCGTTCATCAATTATCAACAGTGGTAACTTGGGGTCATAAAAACTTTCTTTATGAAAGTAATTAAGCTTCCGTTAAATAATTATAGCTACTTTCACTAGTTTGAGTTTTAATAAGAATCTGTTTCTCTTACTTTCGTATTTGAATTGTCAACGAGCCCACTCTGTAATAAAATTTTTCACTATTGGTGATTATGTCTGGTTTTGCACCTATTTATTTTTATTATTTACATACATTTTTATTTCTTTAATTTATATTATACCCCTCTTAGCTTTATATTTTCTTTTGATGATCAAACCGTAGCCTAAATTCCTCCTTGAAGAGACAGCAGCTTCAGATGCCTTATGGTTCCTCCCTGGAGCCATATTCCCTTGGGAAGGTCGTGTCCCATGTTCTATTCACGATTCGCTTGGCTCAGCTTTCTTCTGTATTTCTTTTTTCTTTCCGTATTATTTTTAATTTATCATTTTCATTGTACTCAATTTATTTTTTCATTACTCTGCTTTTGATTTGCTTTTGTATTTAAAAATATTTTGTGTAAAAGAGCTCTTTTGCGATCGTGACCACCGTGCAATATTATATTTCAATTGTTTACTATCCATTTTTATTATTCCGCCTAATATGTAAAATTAATAATACATTTTTTTTTTTTTACTTTCATTAGATAGACAAGTATATAAAATAACAATGGGCGATGAAGTAATTTGAACAATTATAAACTTGGAAGAGTAGTGGTAAATAAATGAAACTAGTATTGTTGCAAATGTTGTGTTATAGTTTGAAGTATATAGCTTTGAAATAAATGAGTTTTCTAATCAGGTTCATTCCGAGTGGCTCTTTCTTTATTGATATGAAGCGAATAGACTAGTTTCAAAGGCCCTTTGACTCTCGAAGACACATTATTTCAAACTCGTTGAGTCGTTTCTTTGAAATGGAAATCTAATGATCCATATTGTTTCTCTGGCTAGTTGAGCAGTGAAGAGGTTTTAATAATTCTACTGGGAAGAAGTCGGTCTGGGTTGTCGAGGTCAGGGGAAACTCTTAAACAGTAAATAAGAATAATGCTATTTATTGAAAATCGACTTTTCGACTTACGTTTCAGTTGTTTATTAAGGATAAATGAAGAAAATATGAACAAAATTAAAATGCAATAGTTAGATATACATTAATAATAGTAGAGGATATATATAATAATATTTAAATAAGTATATATAATAAGTATAATATATAGAGTATAATATATATAATATAATACACTCCCCGTCAAAAGTATCGCAACACTTTGAAATATTTGAATTTTACAAAAACGTCTGTCTTTTCATAGTAAAGAAAGGTTCTGAAGTCTGTATTAAGCATTTTTAAACTGGGCATAAACAAGTTTTATTAAAATAAATTACAATATCTCTTCCAATAAACAAAAAAGTTAGAAAACTTACTTTCTAAACTTTTAATTTCTGACAATTTTAACTTTTAAATCACAATTTAAATTTTTAATTTGCATTTAATAAGACGTATTGCCCCCTCTGGCTTGAATGACTGCTTCAACTCGTCTTGGCATACTTGTAAAAAGGTTTTGAAGAAAATCTTGGGGTATATTGTCCCACTCCTCCAAAACAGCTCCCTTTAGCATTTCAAGGGTAGTAGGAGGTGAATCTCGTGACCGAAACTTTCTTTTGAGATAATCCCAAACGTGCTCGATTGGGTTAAGGTCAGGACATCTTGCTGGCCAATCAATGGTGTGGATATTTGAGGTGTTCAGGTACTCAGAAACACATCTTGGCCTTGTGAGGGCGGGCATTGTCATGCATGAGCAACGATTCAGAGCCTATGAACGACATAAAAGGCACTACATGATCTTGAAGAATCATTTCTACATACCTCAAAGCAATCAAGGCCCCTCCTTGGATTGGCACTAACTCGGTACGTGCCTCCTAAAATATGCCGCCCCAGAACATGATAGACCCTCTTCCGAATGGCTCAGTTTCTAACGTGCAGCATTGACTAAACCGTTCTCCAGACCTTCTCCAAACTTTTTCATGTCCATCTTGTCTGTTAAGGGCCACTCTCGTCTCATCAGTGAAAAAACTTTTTCCACTCCTCCACAGTCCAAGATTGCAAATCTCAATCTCTTTACGCGGTGTTCTGCGGTGAGAAGAGGATCTTTCACTGGCCTTCTTGAGCTGAGGTTAGACTCCCTCAGTCTTCTAATGACCGTAGAATCCGAGATTGATATCCCTCAAACACCAGGGATCAAGTTTTTAATGGAAGAAGGTGTAGAA